>JAJOZX010002334.1:337500-700672 GCA_023014485.1 Bathynomus jamesi | reverse complement strand
CCGATTAAACTCTTGTACCCAGCGGCGTTGGTGTTTTGCAACTTTTGAAGGAGGGCTAAGTCGCTTCGTGGAGCGTTTTGCTGCTTCTCTTGCTGAAAACCACGGAAGACTAATCTGAGCAACGAAGAGACAGAAGTCCCGCAACCCAGAAATCAGGCGGTCACTGCTACTTGCTCCACGAGATGTTGAAGGACATTGGTTTATGTGCATCGTGAACTGGTATCTGAACACCAAATCTTGAAAGAGTAAATTCCACCGCCATCCACCGTGCTCGGAGCAAAGCCCCTGGAGCCATGAACACAGGACTCCGACGTCCGTGAGGTACTCCTCCAAGAAATGACTACAAGTTCAAGAAGCTCTTTGTAGTCATCTCTGGATGCTTCACTTCAGAAGGTCCAATGTGCTTCATGAATCATCTTCTCGGCCCAGGGACTGATCACTGCAGCCGTGTCCTCTTCGTCCGCGGCAGTGGAGTATTCATTCATTTCAGTGCGGCCAAACATTACGGAAGCTCTGGAAATCGTAATCTCAGTCCTTTGGAAAGGTCTCCAACAAGGAAGAAAATACTGCTTCAAGCAGCAGTTTCCAGCACGTGATGTCGACACGCAAGTAAATCATTTCACGCCCGAGAGCCTGCTCTACTCGCACACACACTCCTCATGGATCCCGGTGTTGGTGCTGTCGTGTCAAGCAAAGAGCTTTGATCTTCTGGCCAAGATCCCAGTTTTCGATGGTTTTCGATGATGACGATTGCTGTCCTTTCTGCCTTGGAGTCTGGGAGTTTGGGATGGCTAGAATCTTGCTCATCCCATCCCCGGTACTAAGATGGCTAAACGGTCGATTTTGTCTCTTCCCATTAAGTCTGCCATAAGTTTTCCATCCCAGTGAAGAACAAGAGGGCATTCAGGCTTGTAGGAACCTCTCACCTCTGCTTCGTGGGCTGATCTGTACCTGGATCTGCTGGCCCGAATAACACTTGGACTGAGGCACATCTCACTTATGTCCTGACCCATTTGCATGCCAAAGGGATGAGAACACGAGCAGCTGCCCTGTCGCTCATCCGCGTGCGTCCAATGCCGCAGCGACTCCGAACTGATTGCCGTCGTCCACGGCGATGTTTTGGAGCCGACGATGTAACTGGCTTTCTTTCGGGACTTGTTTCCTCACTTGATGACGCTGACGATGAGTTCCATAACAACGGTAGCAGAGATTTCTTCCATTTCCTGCACATGCCTGTCTTTCCGCTTCAATTCCTGAGCAGTTCTTTCTTGGGTCCTTGCGACTTTTTTGGCAATCTTCTTGTCGACATTTCCAATCCTTCCTCTCCGACCCTCCTCCCTTTGAGCAACAGGAAGTCCTTGTCCTCCTGAATTTTGATAAGATTTAGGGCATTTTGGTGACCAATGTCCGAAAGGTTATTCAAGCTTGACCTGAACGCAGCCTGGTTGTCCAAATTGGTCTTCGTTTTCCGCGAAATTCTCTTCTTCAAACCCTGTCATTCGTCATGCATTTTCCGACGTGCTTCTTGACGTCGTGCGGATGTTCGTCGGTAAACCTTCTGTCACCCAGATTTCAATGATGGCTTGTGATGTCGAGGACACACTCTCAGCTAAGGATTTCTTCTCTTCATTGTGGAGATGGAAAAGGTACTTCAATACATCACCTCTTGAAGGTAATTGCTGACCGGCAATAGTAGGACTTGATGACCCCACAAGCCAGATTGATTTCTTCGATCTTGTACATGCCATCGTTCACCAGTTTCTGTGAATAAGACAAAACATGAAATTGGTAAGTTAATTTAACCCATTCATGGATAAAGTACCTCAGGAAAATGTGTAGAAATAAGCCACCCTCTTGTAACCGTAATCTGTGTTCAAACAATGATTGGCTGATAACCCATGAACACCAGTATGTATTAAATTATAATAATTTTGCGAATCATGCATACATAACCATTTACAGTATATCCAATCCATATACAAATTTAAAATAATCGACGGTACACTACACTATTTCACTCAGACGATGCGAAAAAGGATGATTGCAATACGCTGAAGCAGAGAGCGTCCAAAATTTTATACGCATAAAAATTAAACCTTATAACTATTTTGGAAACAAAATATTTGCCGGTAAAACAAGTCATTATACTTACAAACAGTTCATAATACCATCCATTACAGTGCTAAGTAAAAAGAACGTTTGAAATATATGAATTATTTAAATAACACTTACCGTTATGAGAACTGTGATGCTTCTTGGCCCCATTACGTAAATGCATGAAAGACGTGAGTAATTAAGAGAAACGATTTAGAATTAAAGAAAATTCATTTGTTGGTATACTGAGTAAGAAATATGGATTATCAGAACGCAATTGACAAATGCAATTTCTAATTTTGGGGACGCTGTGTATCAATGGGTTAATAAACACTAGAAGTGACTTAAAAAGGGCGCATAATAAATGAGCATATGGGTAAAAACTTTGGGGTCTTTGGGCAACCTCTAAATATTTGATGTTATTTCCAAAAAATCATGTGCTTTATTTTGCTCCCGGAACCTCATCATTTGCGGGTTCCGTGACCTGAAATTCACACTTTCAGTTTTAAAAGCACCCTAATTTATATATATATAATATATAAAATATAAATATATATATATATATATATATAAAAATATATATATATATATATATATATAATAATGTTATAATATAATGTTTCGACCAACAAAGACCCAGGATCCACTCATGGCTGGTCTACCTACTGTTCGTAATCGTGTATTGTGTATGTCCTCCGTGGTGGCGGAGGGGACCTACAATTTTACGTGGGTTCCGAACCACAAGAACATAAACTTATTAAAAACTACCGGTAAATTGGCAACGACCAATTTTTACGAACTAAATAATTATCAATTTAAAATAATTATTATCGGTTTAAAACTAAAGATAGAATCTCTCGGTCAGAGGAGCAAGTCATAATAGACTACTATCCACAAATATGTTACATTCTATATCTATTTATAACGGACATGCAAATATATCAGATCCAAAGAATCCAGTCAATTTCATTACGGTATCCATCAAGTCACGGTCCATATCGATTGCGGACCAAGTCAAAATTTACAACCATATACATTATCAATTTAAAAATAATTATTATCGATTTAAATAAACTAAGATAGAATCTCTCGATCCAGAGGATCAAGTCATAATAGACTACTATCCACAATTATGTTACACTCTATATCTATTATATAACGGACATGCAAATATATCAGATCCAAAGAATCCAGTCAATTTCATTACGGTATCCATCAAGTCATGGTTCATATCGATTGCGGACCAAGTCAATTTACAAACATATACATTACAATATATACACTTACGAGGAAAAGTGTAGTGTGGCTGTAAAGACTGTACAGTAATGTAGAATGTGTGCACCCATTATGGGTCTCCCATTTAAAGGTGTTTGTGGGGCAAGTGAAGATCATGATTTTTCAATACACAGTACTATATAATTATATATATATATATATAAATATATATATATATATATATATATATATAAATGTTATATATATATAAATATATATATATATATTATATATAAAATATATATATATATTATATATAATATATATTAGATATATATATATAATATATGTATATATATATTATATAATATATATATATATATAATATATATATATATATATATATATATATATATATATATATATACAGTGCCCGCGAAAAGTATCCGATCACTCAAGAAAATACAATATTTTCCCTTGATATTCGAGACACGTAATTCACTTTCTATTTGTTCTAGCGACATCTGGTAACTTTGAGGTTGCTCGCTGATATGAGAGCTATCCAACGCATTCTCAAATTAGTGTCTGGTAGCCTTCGTTGCGGTGGCTGTGTCTCAAATTTGTCAGATTTCACTGTTTGTGTAAATTTCTTGATATTTTTTTTTTTTTACAGAAAGTGGTGTAAATAAAATTTATATATAATGTGTGCTAAAAAACAACACTTAAGAGTGATTTTTCGAGGTGCTATTGTTGCTTTGCATGCATGTGGGAAATCACAGAGACAGATAGCTAAGGAATTAAACATATCCCAAAGTACCGTTAATTTATGGGTTTCACGGGCTGAGAACAATGGTGGGCCTAACCACGCCAGTCCCTAAAAAACGATCTGGCAGACCGAGAAAAACAAATTCGCGAACAGACAAACTTATGAAACGTTTAGTATTGAAAAACCCAACAATAACTGCGAAGAAATAAAATTTAATATGATAATTTGTTATCTGGTGTTTCTGAACGAACTATCCAGGAGCGGCTCCAAAAAGAACTCGGATTACCATCTCGCCATGCTGCTAAGAACCGTTCATTAATGAAAAAATGCGTAAAAAACGTGTCGCATTTTTGTAAAAAAATACATTCATTGGACTGTTGATGACTGGAAGAAGGTTTTATTTAGCGATGAGTCGACATTTTTGCATTCAGAAGTTGTCCAAAAAAGGTTCACCGGCCTATTGGCTCAAATAGGATGGACCCTAAATACACCTAAAGACAATGAAACACCCCAAGTGTGATGGTTTGTGGTTGTTTCGGTTTACTATGGGCGTGGAAACTTATATTTTCTTCCGAATACACAACTATGAATGGTGCGGTATTTAGCAATGCTACAGGATAAACTTCCAATGGCAATGGCAATCCAAAGGACAAAAACATACATGCATGATGGTGCACCATGTCACAGGGCCAAAATAGTGACAAAATGGATTACTGACATAATTTGATATTTTGGATTGGCCGGTAATAGTCCCGATCTCAATCCGATAGAAAATCTGTGGCTAATAATAAAAAATAAGGTTGAATGCCACGACACTGGCTCAGTCGAAAAATTACAAGAGCCATCAAAAAGGTATGGTGCAAGGAAATATCAGTGGAAGTTTGTCAAAACTTGATTAATCCATGCCAAAACGTCTAGAACAAGTCATCCAAACCAAAGGACAGATGACAAAATACTAATATAAGGTTAGTATACATTTAACATTGTTTTTTATGTAAAAAATACAAATTTTAAGGGTGATCGGATACTTTTCGCGGGCACTGTATATATTATATATATAATATATATATATATATATATAATTATATATATATATATGTATATATATTATATATATATATATATGTATATATATATATATATATATATATATATATATATATATGTATATATATATATATATAAATTATATATATAATATATGTATATATATATATATATAAAATATATATAAATATAATGTTATAATGTTATAATGTTATAATGTTTCAGACCAACAAAGACCCTAGGATCCACTCATGGCTGGTCAAACTAACTGTGTTCGTAGTGTATTGTGTATGTCCTCCGTGTGGCGGAGGGACCTACAATTTTACGTGGGTTCCGAACCACAAGAACATAAGAAATTTATGTAAAAACTGCCGGTAAATTGGCAACGACCAATTTTTTCGAAACTAAATAATTATCAATTTAAAAATAATTAATTATCGGTTTAAAACTAAAGATAGAATCTCTCGATCCAGAGGATCAAGTCATAATAGACTACTATCCACAAATATGTTACACTCTATATCTATTTATAACGGACATGCAAATATATCAGATCCAAAGAATCCAGTCAATTTCATTACGGTATCCATCAATTCACGGTCCATATCGATTGCGGACTAAGTCAAAATTTACAACCATATACATTATCAATTTAAAAATAATTAATCATCGATTTAAAACTAAAGATAGAATCTCTCGATCCAGAGGATCAAGTCATAATAGACTACTATCCACAAAAATGTAACACTATATATCTATTTATAACGGACATGCAAATATATCAGATCCAAAGAATCCAGTCAATTTCATTACGGTATCCATCAAGTCACGGTCCATATCGATTGCGGACCAAGTCAAAATTTACAACCATATACATTACAATATATACACTTACGAGGAAAAGTGTAGGTGTGGCTCTAAAGACTGTACAGTAATGTAGAAATGTGTGTGCACCCATTATGGGTCTCCATTTAAGGTGTTTGTGGGGCAAGTGAAGATCATGAGTTTTTCAATACCTCATAGTACTATGGGGGCACCGCTCGGCAGAGGAATCTCTTTAAATGGGGTGTAAGGACAGAGAGTATCCCCTAACCCAAGACGCTGCCTCCCTATATCCCACAACACTTGTGTTGAGCTGTGGGATCTATCCCCACAAAGCCTTAATTTTACTACCTTAAACTATACCCTTTCTATCAACATGCGCGTCTAACGCGATTTTTAAACATGTTTATAGAGTGCTACTAATTACTTCTACGGCAAACTGTTCCAGGTATTTACTATTCTATGCGTAAAAAAGTTTTTCGCAACTGCTGTCTCGAACCTTCTACTTGTCAACTTACACCCGTTATTTCTAGTCCTATTATATTGAGATATTTCGAAAAAGCTATCTCTATCTACGTTATCAAACCCATTCATAATTTTGAAAAACCTGGATTAGATCACCCCTTAACCTCCTAGTCTCGAGTGTAGTCAATTTTAACTCCTTAAGCCTATCCTCGTACGACTTTGACCTAAGAGACGGAAATCATCTTAGTTGCTCGTCTTTGAACTCTTTCGATTTTGTCTATATCTTTGCGCATATGCGGATTCCAAAATTGGACCGCGTACTCCAAATGGGGTCTAACTAATGACTTATAAAGAGGGACTATAATATCGCGCGATTTGTACTCAAAATTTCGAGCTATAAAACCTAACACTTTGTTCGCCTTATTGACCGCTGCTGTACTTTGTTTCGCTACTTTTAAATCACCAGTGACTATAACTCCTAAATCTTTTTCCTGCTCTACGCTTGTTAAATCTTTCCCTGACATACTATACGCAAAATTACCGTTACGCGAACCTATATGCATAATTTTGCACTTATCCAATTAAATCTCATTTGCCATGTGACTGACCAATCAACGATTTTATTCAGATCTTCCTGAATTTTACCTCTATCTTCGTCATTAATCGCCCTACCACCCAGCTTCGTGTCATCCGCAAACTTTGAAACTGTACTGACTAGGCCGACATCTAAATCGTTAATATATATAAGAAAAAGAAGGGGCCCAATACAGAACCCTGAGGAACGCCACTCGCTACGTTAGCCCAACACGACTCCGCTCCATCACACGACCACCCTCTGTTTCCTGCCTCGCAACCCTCTTCTAGCCAATTTATTACTACACCCCTGATTCCATGAGCCTTAGTTTTTTCAATGAGTCTTTTGTGCGGCACGGTGTCAAACGCTTTTTGAAAATCTAAATACACTACATCAACCGCCCGATGTCTATCGTAACGTCAACCACGCTTTTGAGAAATTCTAAAAGATTAGTTAAGCAAGATTTGTTTCGCCTAAAACCGTGTTGCGTATTTCTAACCAGATTATGCACTTCTAAGTGTTCGACTATACGATCCCTAATTATTGATTCCAGTAGCTTACCTACAACAGACGTTAAACTGATTGGCCTATAATTTCCCGCTGCACCTTTATCGCCTTTCTTAAAGATAAGTGTTACGTTTGCTAACTTGAAATTATCTGGTACGCACCCCTCAGAAATAGACGCATTAAAAATCTTTGTTAGCGGCACAACAATGCTATCTTTTAATTCTTTAGTTGTATGGATATATGGAATCCGGACCCGATGATTTACGCGTTTTCATTTTATCAATATAGCGCATTACTTCCCCTTCACTAACGACAATATTATCCAAAATATTACCATTATCAAAAGGTATTATGTCTATGACCGTAGGGATATTCGTTACATCTTCTATAGTAAAAACTGACGTAAAAAATTCGTTTAGCAAGGTAGCCATTTCCTTGTTTTCAGAGACTAGATCTCCATTTCCATTTTTTAATGGACCTAAGACACTTTTTACTGGATTTCTATTATTGACGTATTGAAAGAATCGCTTGGGTTTTCTTTACCGTCACGAGCTATGGATTTCAAATTCGCGTTTGCTTTTTTATTACACTTTTAGCTTCACGCCTTAGAGATATGTAGTTGTTTCGTAACAACAGATTATCTTTATCGCACTTGTATAGCCTATAAGCCCTCTCTCTACTCTTTATAATGTCTCCTACTCTAGAAGTAAACCACAAGGGCTTGTTGTTACTTTCGCACGCTTAATTTTGTACGGTACACATTCCTCATTTTAGTCCTAAATACCGTTACGAACGATTCCCACATTAGTTTTGCGTTGGAGTTCCCCAATACGTTTTCCCAATTGACGTGTGAAAATTTATTTCGAAATTTCTAAAGTCTGCGTGCTGGAAGCTAGGAATTTTAGTCGAGTTAGTTGGTTTCGAGTGACTTACTGAGAGGACAAACTCTACCATATTGTGATCGCTATTGCTCAACGGTTCTATTACTTGAAGATCAGTAATTAGCCTATCATCCGTAGTTATTACTAATCTAAAATACTGTCCAACCTCGTAGGTTCCCCAACCTTTTGAATAAGAAAGCTATCCTCGAGAAATTAACTAAACGATTAGCTTCCGCGTCTCCCTGCATTGTATCGTAATTCACGTTGGCGCAATTAAAGTCACCCATAACTAAAGCCTGCTCACTACCGATTATTCTCTTTAGTTCACGATATAACGCTTCGTCCGTAGCAGCTGTTTGATTTGGGGGCCTATATATAACCGCAACAAGAAGTTTGAAATCGTTCAATTTAAGTTCTGCTATAGTCGAATCTATCGGTTCTGGAATTGAGTGCTTTACTTCTATAACGTTCGCAATATATCTTTGATATACAACATAAACCGCCTCCTCGCCTACCTATTCTGTTTTTAACAAAAAGTCTATAACCTTTAATTTGATACTCCCCTACAAAGTCACGTGTTTCAGTGCTAAGCCTATGGCCCGGGTTGGTTCGAAGTGACGGGGGTTCTAGTTAGGTGGCAGCAACGGATGTGTGACTTGCAGTAGTTTTCTTCTATATTACTCTCCGAGTTCTTCTATAGTGGCTCGGAGGACTCTGATAGACTTACTAAAAATGCTGAAGGTTCCGGACTCTTCTTATAGCGTATCCGGAAAGTTTAATGACTAAGTTCTTCTGAAGAGAGCAAGGCTCGAAGGATAAGATAAAAACTATCTTTTACTGTAATTTACTGCTAAAATGTACAGGTAGTGCTCAGCCTCTGAATTAGCTTCTGAATGACAATGGAAGATTTTTACTGGGTTTATATACCCAAAAACTGCTAACATCATTATTATTAAATGCTAAAAAGGCTGTATTATTTTTGCACAATATTCGAAAATAAAGTAAATTTTCAGCTGTGGTAAGGCTTGAACGAGTAAACAAAATATTTGAAGACGAAACCATATTTTTATCTTAAACCGCGACTTTTCAGATCTGATGTTATCATGATCTGCCAAGTTAACTAAAAGTGGAAATCGGACTATGCATCTTTACACTAAAATATGCATATGAGTAAAATTTTAAGGTTTAAGATGTACAATTTTAATGCTTAGGCAAGACATGATCTCATCTTTTATAACGAAAGAGAATGTATACAAAATATGAACATTGCAAAGCTTAAGCAGGATTCCTTATTAAGCGAAATCTAAAAAAATGATTATGAGATTTTAAAAAACAACAGGTCACCAATTATTTAGCAAAGTAGAAAGCAAATCAAAAATTTTATCCAAACTCGCGTTGGGCGATTTTGGTCCTTATGTAAAAATGAATACACACACGTACATACATATGAGTATAGGCATTATATAAAGTTAAATATATAAGAATATACAGGATTATATAAATACATGAACCATATAACACATGAATTTTTAAAATGGATACTTTTCTTAAAATGGATACTTTTTCTTAAAATGGATACAAGAACTATATAAATGAATACAAGAATTACATGAAGAATAAGATATATAGGAATATGGGAATTATTTATGGTTCATTTTTACAGGGCTCTTCCCTCTAGAATGATATTAATATAATAATGTAACATCCTAACTAATGCTAACTAGATGATAACTATGGGTTTTATAATACAGATTTATATATACAACATAAGTCGGGTGGTTAAGTCTAGTTCACGTGGTCTGGGTACGCACTCTTGGTCGTGCATAAATAGTTTCATGTTCCGTGTCACTTGGTTTTCTTTGTTCCCAGAATGATCTTTTCACCACAAATATACCGAGGATAATAGCACATACAATAATGATACTAACGGCAGATGTTGAGAAAATGGTTACCGGTTGTAGTATTTGTAAGAGGTTATTTTGGTTATCATCCGAAATTTTAAACCGGCTCAATTGATCATTCCATTCAGGGGCATGTAGTTCGGGTAGGATGGTTACAGGTTTTATGGAGAGATTTAAGATCTCTATGACGGGTTTAAATTTAATTTGCGACGGGAATGGGTATGAGTTATTAAGGGTAACCTTGTACGGGTTGTATATTTGGAGGGCTTTTGAACGCAAGGAGCAACCAATTGGTAGCCGAATAACCATAGGGATTGTGATGAGGGAATAATTCGATGGACACTCGAGAGTAGCGGCAGTCCTGTTCGCGAAAGAAACCCAGATGTCTGGTCCAATTCGTAGTTGGATGGTTTTAGGGGAATTAAATTTTTTAAATGAAGTAGTTGGGGAATTAAATTTTGTAAATGAAGTAGTTGGAAGAATAACTGGTTTGAGTGGAGGGCAGACGAGTTGTTTATTTGGTTGCGGGAATCGGCAATGCCGGACGTCGCTATCTGACATCATAGAATAAGCTGACAGATCTTTGGTGAGGAAAAGGTAAGGTGGTACGGTGGGTAAATACAATCGATAGACATTAGAGTTGTTTTGGTAGGGTGTTGGGAAAGGGTGAAATTTATATACGTCATAAGTGAGGACATCGAAAAATGGTATAATTATGAGGTATGTGTAGGGGCGTGGTCCATGTACAGTCCAGGTGTATTCTAGAAATTGAGGGTAATTAGTGTGGTTGAGTGGGAATATGGGTGATAATTTTAATTGTGACTGGGCGGTGTGAATCAAGGACTGAAGTATTTCCCATGGTATTAGGGTGGAAAGAGTGATTTTTCCATGGGCTAGCTGGGTTGCACGCAAAACCTTGGAATGAATCGTAGTTATTCGTTGTAAGTATTTATCGATTAGGGTTACTTGTAGGTTCATTATCTCTATTAATTCTAGATATCTTTTGTGTTCTTTGTATTGAGCTAACATGGATTCAAGGTATGTGAATCTGTCCGAAAGGGAGTGGAGGAAGCGATTGTTTTCGTGTAATGACCTAATAGTTTGTTCTAACATGTGTCCATTATATTGTCGATTTCGCGCGAAGAGATTCAATTTAAGTTCAATTCTTTTAATATCTTCTTCGGTTGCTAATCCGAATAAACCTTTGAACAGTTTCCCTCCTATATCTATCAGTCCCCTTTTACTTCTTTGGTTAAAGTTTTCTGAATTTTTAGTTTCAGTTTGTATCCATGGTAAGGCTAATATTTCTGATAGGGCGCGTGCTGTAGTTTGAATATTTTCGAGGGTATTTTCTAACAGAACGCGACTAATCTGATCTTTTCCTTGGAAAGAATTCTGGACTTTACTTTCAAACGTTTTTAATTGGGTTTGTATCTGAAGGAGATTGATTTTAATTCTAGCAGGGGGTTGCAAATTTATATAAAGGTCTGCGTGCCCTTTCAAAAATTTACCTTCTGCAAGTTTTTCTATAACAACTCCGGTAGAAATTTTAATGCTAGGGCTACAAGAGTAAATAATTTGGAAAATTATAAGGGGGACAATTTTATTCATTTCTACGCCTTAGGTTATACGGAGCTGGGGGGTTGTGTGGATACTTGTGTTTGTGGGCGAAGGGGTCGGCCTCGTTTTGGTGGCAATGGGGGTCGACCGTTGAGCTCGGATTCTGAGCGGGTTCGTTTCTTATGTGAAGGTTCTAGTTCACGTGGGTGATGCATTTGCGGGCGGTATGTAGGGTCCGTGCGTCGATCATCAATCGGTGAGGGTGGTGACAGAGGAGATGGTGGAGTTGGAGGAGATGGTGGAGTTCCACTGAGTGATCCTCTCGAAGGGGTTTCTCCAGGGTCTGGGTCCGATGGGACGCTTGGCTCTGGGGCCTCCTCTTGTTCAGAGATTGCCTCGAGTACTGGTGGTATTACGAGGTACCAATCTTCGTCATGGGTAGCGGTTCCCGCGGTGACCACTTCAGTTTTTTGATCCCTGCCCGATTTGTTAATATCTTGACCTTTTGAAGGATAGGCGGCTCGAACGCCTGGCAGCTGTTTTTTGGGAAGGTGTTGTTCGGAAGCTATCTTCAAATTGTCAGCGTGAATGATCTTTAGTTTGGAATGATCCCGGAGGTCGAGGATTTCATAACGATTTTTTCCGAGGTTTTTCATAATCCTATATGGGCCATCCCATTTTGGGTATAATTTGCGATGAGCACCTGGCGGTTTCACGCTCTTCAGATAACATCGCATACCGACGATTATAGTCCGTTGACGGGGATGACGCCTATGTTGCTCTTGCTCCATCTGTTGGTTTCGTTGGTCGAGGGCATAGCGGATTATGTCAAAAATCTTGAAAGATCGTTCAGCTAGTTGCTGATTTGCTTCTGCCATTTCGGAAGATGTTAGAACTGCCGGGTCGGTTTGGTCGGGCAAATCAAAAGGTAGACGCTTGTCGTAGTGATAGAGGACGAAATGAGGGGTGTCCCCGATGGACACATTATAGCCATTGTTGATGGCTGTTTGTACCATGGGAAGGGAATCATCCCATGTACGGGAGGATGCATCGACAACGTGGCGCAGGGCTTCCAAGATCTTTCGATTGTGCCTTTCCACTAAGCCGTTTGCCTGCGGATGGTATGCCACAATGTGTGTATTTTTAATTTTACACATGTTACAGAGTGACTCGAACAGTTTGGAAGTGAAACTAAGGGCGTTATCCGAGATTAGGATGGAAGGAGTGGTATGATTTTGGATGACGCGTTCCACTAGGGCTCTTGCCACAGTTTCCGAGGTCTGGTCTGGAATGGCGGCTACTTCGCTGTAACGCGAGAAGTGGTCCGTAAACACAATGATGTACTGATTTCCCTTTGACGTTTTGGGAAATGGTCCCAGTATATCCATTCCAGTTCTTTGCCAGGGCCTTTGGCATACTGGATATTTATGCATCGGAGCTGTGGATGGTACGTTGCCCTTATGCTTTAAACACGACGGACATTCGGCGATGTATTCTTGTACCTTTCTGTTCATCTCGGGAAAGTGGTATCGCTCCAAAAGACTCTTGATGGTGCGATCCGGCCCCATGTGTCCATACAAAGGTGAGTCGTGACAAAGTCCAATGGCTATATCGACGAGATCCTTTGGTATCTCCACGAGGTCGTTTCCATCTTCGTTCCTGAAATGTACGAGCCCATCTTTGAGGTTGTACTGTTCTTTTACCTTCGATGGTTCCTTTTGTTCCAGGCGCGCCCGAAGGTTTTGGGTGTGTTGGTCCTGTTGTTGGGAGTATTGCAGACACTCGTAGTCGAACACAGGAAGAATTCCTATTTTATTCACTTGGGCGTCGGGCTTGAGTCTCGACAATCCGTCTGGAATAACTTGCAGTTTTCCCGGTTTGTATACGATTTTTGCTGCAAAGTCCTGAATCAACAGAGCCCATCTACTCAATCGTCCTTCAAGTAGCTTGTCCTTGAAGAGGTACGTGAGTGGCTTATGATCAGTCTTGATGGTTACATCGTAGCCATAGACGATATTTCGGAATTTTTTCAAAGCCCAATATACCGCTAGGGCCTCTCGGTCCGTAGTGGAATAATTCCGTTGAGGTGCAGAGAGAAGTTGACTGGCATAAGCAATGGGTAATTCCACACCGTCTACGTCCTGTAACAGGACGGCTCCTAGTCCATAGGAGGAAGCATCTGTGGCTATGATGAAGGGTCTTGTGTAATCAGGATATTGTAAAATGGGATGACAGGTTAGTTTATTAATTAAAGTTTCAAAGGCATGTTGGTGATCGGATTCCCAGTTAAATTTCGAATTTTTCTGGAACAAATTAGTAATGGGTTTAGCAATATTTGAAAATTGGGGGATAAAGTTCCGATAGAATCCGACAAAACCAATAAATGCACGGGCGTCGTCGATGGTTTTGGGTACAGGGTACCTTTCCAGGGCTTCGAGTTTGGCTGGATCAGGTTTAATTCCTGTGGACGAGAGTAGGAATCCTAGGTATACCAGGGATTCTTGTAAAAAATTGCACTTTGCAAGCTTCAGTTTAAGGTGTGCTTTTCTCAAGTGTGATAGCACATTCTGAAGGCGTTGAAAGTGTGTTTTTATGTCCGAACTGTAGACGATAATATCGTCAAGATAAACGAGAGCTTCGACACCTAATAGGTCGGAAAGGACTATATTCATCAACCTAGAGAAATTAGCAGGCCCATTTCGGACTCCGAAAGGTAAAACCTGGAATTCGTAATGGCCTCGGTTAGTGGAGAAAGCAGTCAATGCCCGAGATTCGGGACTGACCTCCATTTGCCAATAACCCGATGCTAAATCGAGGGATGAAAAAAAGTTCGCTTTCCCTACGTTCAGAATTGTTTCCTGCATGTTTGGAATCGGGAAACGGTCTGGGATGGTAATGTTGTTCAGGCGTCTAAAATCTATACAAGGGCGAGATGTTCCGTCCTTTTTGGAGACGAGAATCATAGGAGCGGACCAGGGACTAGCTGAAGGCTGAATGACATCCTGCTCCAACATGTCCTTGATGTGTTCCTCAATAGTGACTAATTGGGAATGTGGAACCCGATAGGGAGGAATGAAAATGGGTTTGGAATTGGGTTCCAACTTGATTTCAAAAGGGACCAAATTAGTTCGGCCCAGAGGATCTCCTTTTAGGGCAATCACATCTCTATTTCTTATCAGGAAATCGAGAAGTGATTCCATTAGTTTGGGATCCTGTAAAGCTGGTGACTCCTGAAGGGAGTGCTCCAGACATTTCTTATATTCTTCTTTTAATACTGAAGGATTTAACTCTAAGGAACTGGAAACACGATTTATCATACTGATGGGGAAATCTGAATCTACTTCTACTGTGGAAACAGTTCCTATTTTCTGATTTGAAGTTAATTCTATAGGACTTTTTCCTTTGTTTAAACAAACAACAGGGATAGCTGAATTCTGACTCTGACTAAGGACTTGGGCAATAAGAACATCTCTTTTGAAATTACTTTTCTCTGTAATCAGAGTACGCTCTGACTCTAATAATTTTCCTTGACTGTCAACTACTTTTGCTAGGAAACAAATCTTCTCATAAGGTGCTACTGTTATATGCTCGGTAGGGCATATGAAAAATTGTGAATCTGATTCTGGTTCGGCGACTAAAATTTGCCTTATTGGCTGAACTGAAGCTGGCTGACTGGAAACTGGCTGACTGGAAACTGCTGACTGGAAACTGGCTGACTGGAAACTGACTGTGTTGATCCAACTGGATTCAACAACTGGAACTGATTACCCTGGGGTCTGATTTCTGGAGCGGTTGTCCCTCTGGATGCAACCGGCTGACTTGAACTGCTATCAAGTGGAGGGGGTTTCCTATTTCTTTCGGAAATCTGAACTGAACTAATTCTATTAGCATTAAGCTGTCTGTCATTCTCACGGAGATGGTGTGTCCTATTTCGACACTTTACTAACTTTCCGGCTGGGTAAATCTCCCATTGATTCCGGTTAAAAAAATCCATACCTAGTAGGATGTCTGTCTGAAGGTGGCGACTGTGTCCACTATAAACACATTTCGCGGGTATACCGCGTTTCCAACTTCTAAATATAACTCAATTTCTCCGTATGTAGTATGGTGTGGCCCGTACTCCTCTGAGTTGGCAGGATGGTGCCTTAAGTTCATATTTGTAATTTGTACTCTCTAGTAATTCATCTACACATTGTTTCTTATTAACGTCGCGTGTGCTCCTGTATCTAGGAGAGCAGTTAAATCTTGGTTATCGGTGCTACAATTTATTATTAAATCTAGGAGGGTTCGCACCTATTATCCTGATGGGGAGTTTGTGTGCGTATCTGGGCTCATTACTGTAAATTTAGGAGGAGGAGAGGAGGTTGAAACTGCCGCCTCAATGTAGGGTCTAAAAAAGAGCTCAAATTGTCTTCTATGGGGGGACCTGGGTCATATTCTACGGATTACCATACGCTGGAGGGTGTTCTTTGAAAACTGTACTCTGGGGAAAATGATTCCTCCACGGGTACTTCTACATACCGAACTAGCTGACCTTGCTGGTTGTACTGAGTTTGTACATGTACATGGGGTAAGAGTGTGGTTGACCCTGTGGTCGTAATCTATTGGGTTGGTTGTGGTTCGACTGAGGCTGGGAATGGACTGGTTTCTGGGGATTGGATGACTTTTGGGATACAGTTTGGGAACGTGGGAGGTTTGGTTTCTGAAAGTGGGGTCTATACCCTGCAGGGGCTTTATCAGCACACTTTTGGCGATCGCCACGGCGATGACCATGTTCGTGACAGTGGGAGCAATAAGAGGGATAATTACACTGACTTATCATGTGCCCAAAGCTATCGCAGTTAAAACACTGTGGAGGAGGGCGTGTATTCTGGGTTTGGGGGGGCTTGTTTCTGGGGTGGTGGTCCCTGCATTGGCCTCGATTTATAGGGTTGTTGTTGTTGTTGTGGCTGCTGCTGTTGAATGTAATGTACGGGGGTTTCTCTACTCTTTCGGTAGTTTTGGTTTGCTAAATCGGGGTAATGTTCCCGTGTTTTGTTTATGGCTACACTTACAGGTTTGTCAACATTTAAAAACTCCTGAAACTTTTTTTAGGTGCTCCGGGTAGGTTTTGGTAAATTTGTTGCTACTATTAGATTTCTTTGTTTCGAAGTGAAAGTTATGCCACATGCATTTTCTGCGGCACGGAGGGCTTCTCCTACAAGTTTATGTGTTCGTGTAATAAAATTGTTTAAATCTTCGTGTTCCTCTTTCTTCCATTTAGCTTGGAAGACCGCTTCTAACGTGGCTAAGGGTTGTGCAAGTGTTATTTCTTTAAAAAATTCTAATAAGTTTTGTTTAAAATCGTCCCATGTTGTAGCTTCGCTAATTGATGGGACGTAGGTGACTGTGTCATGAGCATTTCCCTCTTTAGGGTCGATAAATCTTTTGCTTCTCTAATTTTTATATCATCATCGGTGATGGTTTCGCGTAAGAAATGTTGCTCTAAAGATTCAATCCAAGGTCTTACGCGTGGTTCAACAAAGCGATTATCTATGGTCCCCTTAAAAATTAAAACAGTATGGGGAAGGTTTACTAGTCTGCCTAAGTTAATATATGCTGGGGAGGGGGTTTGACACTGAGACATATTGGCTTGTTCTGGATCTGAAGTTTGTGTGTTTGGGAGTATGTTTGAAGGGCGCGGGGTAGGTGGAAAAATGGGTGTAGGTAAATTTTCGATGTCAGAAAGCGCACCGTCTGAATCGCTCATATGTGAAGGTACTTATTAATGTGTTCTAATTAGGCCTGCTTGACCGATCCTAATTTATGGAATGATCACTTAAGGGGTTTTCCTAACTACACCATCTAAAATAAATAAATGCACAACAATTTGCCTACTAGGGAAAAATTTGAAAAGATTGCAAACAAAAATAAAAAAATGTAAACAAGATTTCACTCAAATGTACGTGAAGGTATGGTAATACTATGTTTGGTACATTAAATAAAATTATACTATACTAACTAGAATAGTAAAAATAACTGTGAAAATAACTGTGACAATAATTCTGCGACAATAATTCTGTGAAAATACTGTTTTCAATAAAAAGAATGTATCACTGGTGTCTGAAGTGTTCACTGTGTTTTGTGTTAATTCTGGCTCAATACTAAATATTAACTGTTAATAATAATGACTTTTCAAATGTTTCGAAATTATTTTAAAAAAGAGTTTTGTACTTAGCAAGATTCCTACGGCGAAATCCTTAGAGACGTGTCCTGAAGACGTGTCTTGCTGGCCACTTGTTCTTGGATGAAAACTAGGCGTGGAGAACTTGGAGTCGTGACGCACCGGTTCAAGGGTAGATGTGACGAACTAGAAGTCGTGACACGCCGGTCAACTGGGAGTTGGTTCTGGTTCCGGGGTCTGGAAGACTGGAAGAATCCTGGATGCAGAAGTTGTCAGTTGTGAAGATCCTGGTTAAAGGGTCGCCAGTTGTTAACCCCTCCGTCTATGGCCCGGGTTGGTTCGAAGTTGACGGGGGTTCTAGTTAGGTGGCAGCAACGGATGTGTGACTTGCAGTAGTTTTCTTCTATATTACTCTCCGAGTTCTTCTATAGTGGCTCGGAGGACTCTGATAGACTTACTAAAAATGCTGAAGGTTCCGGACTCTTCTTATAGCGTATCCGGAAAGTTTAATGACTAAGTTCTTCTGAAGAGAGCAAGGCTCGAAGGATAAGATAAAAACTATCTTTTACTGTAATTTACTGCTAAAATGTACAGGTAGTGCTCAGCCTCTGAATTAGCTTCTGAATGACAATGGAAGATTTTTACTGGGGTTTATATACCCAAAAACTGCTAACATCATTATTATTAAATGCTAAAAAGGCTGTATTATTTTTGTACAATATTCGAAAATAAAGTAAATTTTCAGCTGTGGTAAGGCTTGAACGAGTAAACAAAATATTTGAAGACGAAACCATATTTTTATCTTAAACCGCGACTTTTCAGATCTGATGTTATCATGATCTGCCAAGTTAACTAAAAGTGGAAATCGGACTATGCATCTTTACACTAAAATATGCATATGAGTAAAATTTTAAGGTTTAAGATGTACAATTTTAATGCTTAGGCAAGACATGATCTCATCTTTTATAACGAAAGAGTGTATACAAAATATGAACATTGCAAAGCTTAAGCAGGATTCCTTATTAAGCGAAATCTAAAAAAATGATTATGAGATTTTAAAAAACAACAGGTCACCAATTATTTAGCAAAGTAGAAAACAAATCAAAAATTTTATCCAAACTCGCGTTGGGCGATTTTGGTCCTTATGTAAAAATGAATACACACACGTACATACATATGAGTATAGGCATTATATAAAGTTAAATATATAAGAATATACAGGATTATATAAATACATGAACCATATAACACATGAATTTTTAAAATGGATACTTTTCTTAAAATGGATACTTTTTCTTAAAATGGATACAAGAACTATATAAATGAATACAAGAATTACATGAAGAATAAGATAATATAGGAATATGGGAATTATTTATGGTTCATTTCAACATATATATATATATATATAATATCGTGTGAAGCAGTCTCTTTTTATTACCCTCCGGAGTATGGTCTCATCCGTATTTAAAAGTCGATTATGACGCTTCTAATGTGGTAGGCCTTAATCAGTGCTTGCGATTCCAGATAAAACACCGCGCTAATAGGTGCGACTAATGCCTTACCGAACTCTAGTATTAGTCCCGTATTTCCACTTTGCTGGGAATTTAAGTGGGTGTTCACACTTGCACAATAGTCGGGCGAAAGTCGAAGACATAGACATTCACGCTATCTATAAAATCGTTTAGGGTTACAACTGTGCCAAAGCCGTCACAGCCGTTGACGCTCTGAATTAGATTGTGATAGGCCCTCGTACAAAGAGAAAATTCGCAATCTGTACAATATTTCGTCGCTATCGACCCCCCCTGCAACTGAACCATTGACAAGTAATGTAATATTTTTCAAGTCAAAACTTTTTTAATTTGAATGACGAATTTTATATTTACCAGTCATAGAATCATGCTGCCTAGCATTGCAACCAATATTCTTTTTGGTAGAATACCGAGTTACATTCTCTATTTAATTGGAAGTTAAACCTGAAGGGACTGTAAACAGCTTAGCTGAACCCTATTTATAGGGTATTTGGCTGTCCCTCAGTAAATTTTTCTTAATTTCCATATGCTAAACAGAGCTTAGCTTCACTCGTCGTACATGAAGATACGTTTCCATAACATGAATTATACGAGTTTCGCAGCTTCTTCATGGCCGTCATCCAGGTTTAGGCATATCTCGGAGGCCGTGCGGGTAATTTTAATTTTCATATCAACCCCATTCACAAGCAGTTTCTCCTGGAACGACAAATTAATGTGCAGCCGGCCATAACAATCGTAAGTTTTCTTTAGATTTTTTAAAATTACTTTTATAAGACGTTCATGTTTAGGAAGTAATACCCCTCAGCCTTTAGAAAGTTTTGCGGCTTTTAAAAGTTGAGCACATTTTCCACCTTCTTAAAAGATAAAGTTGAGGCATCAGGATATCTGCGAGGCGTTGAGACGAAAGACGAAAGAAAACAGCCTATATCCAATGTTACCATGAACATGAAAGAATATACCTTGAACGGAGCCAGATTGTACGAAACCCCAGGCAAGCGCTTTAGTGCAAAATTGTGCTTAAATAGTTTTTAATGGAAATTTGCACAGAATACACACAAAGGAAGCGTCCATCTCGCACAAAGTTATAACGAGGTATGGGATTATGCAAACGGTATCGATAAAGAAGTCATGGAGATCGTGAATGTAGGTAACACATAATAAGGTACAACAGAACAGAGATGTCTACGGATACGTGATACGTCATATGTCACAAACATACCTGTAACAAACTTCAAAACAGCTTACGCCCGTATCAAACTTTGGCATCAGATGCAATCTCTTGGACGGAGTGGTCCGTACGCAGATACAGATAGCGTGATATTCACGGAGAAAGAAGGCGAATATATGCCTCCTATTGACGAATTCCTTGGAGAACTGACTGACAAGATCAAGGGTGAGTATGAAGACAACCCCTACGCCGATTCTTTTGTGTCCATTGGACTAAAAACTTACGGGATACGCGTAAGAGTTGGGGATGAGTACAAATACATCGTGAAGGCTAAAGGCATCACCAGGCAAACCGTCAAATCGTTAACGTTAATTCGCTCAAAGATCTAGTGAGCTTAGAAGATGATGGAAAGTAGGATAACCAACCACCCCACCTAGTTGTAGAACTCATAATTTCCGTGCACAGAAATTGGGTGGTGCGAAGGAACTTAGGGGTACAAAAGTGTGTCGTAACACCTACAGAAAACGGCACCAAGTGCCGGGGACCTACGATACTGTACTCTTTGGATACCGTTGGGCATGAACAGTTGTTTTATATATTATATATATATATATAGAGTTCGTTTTAGAGTTTATTTACTTATTGACAATATTTCACAGTTTATTTATTTATTTATTACGTGTGGTTTAAATAAATTTATATTCCATTTAGCGTTTCATTTTTCCTGTGTGTGTGTACAAGAAAATCTGAGCAACGCCCATTGTATGGTGCGCGTCAAAAAAAAGAGCGTCACGTGACTCCGGTCACTAAACTAATTGGAGGGACAAACCTCCTGCCCATCATGTTCAGTTGACCGCAACAAGTTTTGGTGCTCAGACGTATCTTTTACCTACATTCTTGAAGTGGTACTCAGTAAAGTCTACAGATATAGTGGGCACTCAAAGAACTTCTAGTCAACCGACTTTTGAGACATTTAAGACCAGTCTAAACCGTGTGAACAGGATGCTCAAATACTTTATGGATTTTTTTATGAGAGCATTACAAGCTTCCGTGATGCAAAGATGTGATGGAATATGTTGAGTCTGCAGTGTGTTAAAGAATATGTTCAATGTAGTGTGAAGGAGTCAACGTTCGCTGAAGAGAACAGAGATTGCGGATCATGAAACTCAATGATGAGGGGTATGACAAGGCATAGTACGTCATGTTTCACTTCACCGAGTAAACACATGTGATGCTAAACGCAAATCTTGCAATTATGGATAGTTCAAAATATTTCTACCACTACATCCATGTATACTACGACGAGGTGGGCAGTGAAATTAAAGGATTGTGCGAATTTTTAATAGAATTTAGTGAGGAATATTGTTTTTCTTCGAAAGTTGTGCAGTATGAGTACGCATTTTTCTCGAATAGGGGCTCTCAGTGTCAATAAGTTTTTATCTCCATTTACCGTTTTGTGTGTACATAACTGATACGCCTGAAAGAAATATGGTGAATTGAATCTTGTTATTCCTGAACATGTTAAAAAGTCCTTGGTACGCATCCCTGGCAACGGGTGTGATAAAACTTTGAAACCTCTATTGCTTCTTGCATCGAAGATGGAAAATTTCTCTAACCATTTACCAGGTATAATGGGAACAGTCTTTAAACATTCATTTCTGCGACCAAGTCGTATCGGAGTTTTCATGTTGGAACAGTACCGTACACTAGTTCGTCGCCGTATAGCTACATACGCAATACATGTTCCACCCCGCATGACTCGTTAACTGAATCAATCCGCGCGCCGCCCCACTCCACTCGTTGACTTACAACAGCCTCAGAGATTGAAACGATTAGACGTGCTCTCCTCGCAGACTCGGAAGAAGACTATTAGAAGATGGCGTTTCCGTTAAGCAGTATCCTCAATACAATGTACGACGTGTCCGTGTTGAAGTCTGTTGGTGTATTCAAGCGTAATACTGGTGCCATTAATTATGTACTTGAAACGAAATGGAGACAATCAAGCTCTGCTAAACGTAATGTATTTATTTAAGTGTTGAAAAAATGGACAAAATTTTTATAGTAGTTGAGAAGTTGGGTGAGGATAGGTATAAAATACCTGTAGGGACGAGCGTAAAAAGAAAGCAGATTAGTGACGCCCCCTTATACGCCATTATTTGCATGCTGAGTATAATTCGTGATAAAAATCAGCCCTGCATTGATATATGTTTGATGTGGAAGAATACTGTCGACAATAATGCTCTTATCCCTACACGAAACCGTTTCATTCTCAACAGATTGTTTGAAGTCATCGGCTTCCCCAAACTAAAACCTATATTAGACGCCCGTGTCGCCGATATGCGTTATTTTGACACGGTACTTGAATACGCACACTATGCGGATCGATGATTTTACCAAGTGTTGGGACGGACAAGACGGGAACGGTTTGGAGCTGGAGCTGAAGACGTATTTATCATAGAAGGTACAGACCCCTTGAAATATCAAGAGCTTTGGTACAACGGAATAGAACGGTACAAGTCTGGTCTCGCTTTCACCGTTCAACCTAAAAATTATATCTTTATATAAGGCGCAGTCGTCGGCGCGACTTCCTCAATCATAGGTATGAGCTGTGAAGAATTTACAGCTGAGAAAATTAGTGAAGAAAGATTAAGTGGCTCTTGGAGAGAGTTTTCTTTAAGCCTGATGAGGTGATGAGGTTGTAGTAAGTGAGGACATATTTGAGCGTACTTTTGATTGTATTCTATCCATGTTTAGAGAGCGTGACAGTTTTCTCCAAATTGTAAAGGGGGGACAAAAATAATCTTAAACGCCCTGAAAGTCCTTTATATTGAATATAAACCTCCCGCATACTTTAAGTGGTGAATTAAGGTTAAACTGAATTTATTGCATAGTACAATGTAATGAAGATGTAAATGTGGATACGATTACGTTTGAGTATGCTATTTTATTTAAGAATGATAGCAACTGACCTTAAATTTATTATTATTATTATTATTAATACCATTTTATGCGAATATATATATATATATATATATATATATATATATATATATATGAGGAGATTGATCCGAGGCCAAAAACTATAGGCCAGTGTCGCTTACATCTCATCTCACTAAAATATTTGAAAGAATAGTTAGACAAAATCTATGACTTTCTGGAAACTCGGAAAAAATTCAACGATAACCAACACGGGTTTCGGTCAGGCAGATCATGCCTATCACAACTAATGGAACACTACAACAACATTATTGATGCACTTGAAAGTAATGAAAACTATGATGTACTATACACAGACTTTGCTAAAGCGTTCGACAAGTGTGACCACGGAATCATAATACATAAACTGAAATATATACAAATAACAGGAAAAGTAGGGAAATGGATATATAATTTCCTTAGTGAGCGGCGGCAAATCGTTACAGTACAGGGAGTATCTTCATCAGAATCTAGGGTGGCCATTTAAAAAGGAAGACACTGTACGTTAATATATATATATATATATATATATATATATATATATATATATATATATATATGTTAACGTACGGCCACATACGCAGTGTCCTCCTTTTTGGAAATTTGGAAATGTACACCCTAAGGACAGAGTGCTCAAAAGTCGGACTGTCCGCCTAAAGCCGGACGTCTGGCCACCCTATCAGAATCAGAGGTCCTGAGCTCACTACCACAAGGAACAGTATTAGCTCCACTATTCATAATCATGTTAACTGACATAGATGAAGACGTTACCAGAGACGGCACAGTAACATCCTTTGCTGATGACACAAAGATTAGTAGAAAAATAAGAAACCCAGAAGATATAGGATCTCTACAAACCGACATAAACAGAATCTACAAGTGGACGTAAGACAACAATATGAAGTTTAACACCGAGAAATTTCAGCTGTTACGGTACGAAAAAAGAGAGGACCTAAAATCTATGGAATATTATACCCGAAATGGACAGGAAATTCAGAGAAATTTCAGAGCAAAAGATTTAGGGGTTGTAATGACAGATGATGCGAAATTTGAAACACAAAATAAGATAGCAGTAAACAGAGCAGAGAGAATAAGGGGACAGATATTGAGAACCTTTAAACGAAGGGATAGGAATGTAATGATTCCTCTACTGAAAACCATGATCATACGCAAACTGGAATACTGCTCGGTCCTAACATCCCCATATAAAATAGAAGACTTTAGACAGCTGGAAGGGATCCAGAGAAGCATGACAGCCAAGATCAATGGGTGCAAAGAACTAAATTACTGGGAAAAGTTCTGCGAACTAGACCTATATTCACTGGAAAGGAATATAGGTCGTATTCCCAAATTGAAGGGGAGACAGGGAACATCCTTAGCCCTGAAAGAAAATAGTTTTGAGGTGAGAGGACGAAAACTGTTTAATCTGCTGCCCAAAGACCTAAGAAACACGAAGGGAGTTGCAGTGGACATCTTCAAAAGAAGACGAGACGCCTGGCTCAAAACAATCCCCGATGAGCCGGGTGTACCTGACTATGTAAGGTGGAGAGCACAAGAAACCAACTCACTACTTCACCAGGCCAACTCGAAAGGAGGGGCGACAAGCTTGACCTTCGCGAAATGAGGAATCATCGCGCGGAACCTTTGTAAGGTTGTAAGGTAAGGTTATATATATATATATATTAAATAAGCCACGTATATATCATTTGTTTTTACAACTGCTGTACCGTATATACATATTTTAATTCATTTTTACTGACTGAATTGTTATTTCTATTGATGAATGATACAAATACAGTATATATTAAATAAACAGGGCAATGTAGTTTTTATTTCAATCTTTACACTGTGTATATGTAATGTGTGTGTGTGTGTGCTCATACAAAATCCATTCAAGTAAGAATAAGAGAAAATAAAATAAATACATTCATAGAAGATTATATATATATGGTTTAGACGTCCAGTCAACGCCCCTCGCTGTATTCCAAAGCCTGTCAGGAGGATCAGGGGAAGCCGGCATTTTGCGTTAGGAACTTGATGTGGAGGAAGTGTCGCTCCACTTACGTTTTAATAAGCGTATTCAAAGGAGAACTATATATATATATATATATATATATATATATATATATATATATATATATATCAGAGACTATAAACTAACACGAGTGGCTGTATTCCAAAAGCCAGTCAGCCACCCAGCCTAGCGTATCTAAGCTAACTGGCTGTGATCCATAGCCATCGAGGATGGCTCGGGAAGGTTTCATGATGATCCAAGATGCTGCGGCGGTTAGTTCTTCCTCTCCAGTTATGCCTTTAATAAAACCATGTATTTTATTCTTTTTAAACACATATATACACACACAAACATACACACACAAACGTACATACATATACACAAACATACATACACAATCATATATAGTACTGTGAAAATTAATTACACCACTCGTTTTACAAGTGGTGCAATTAATTTGTGCAATACTGTATATACAAACAGTCATATACTTACATGCAAATACATACATAGTTGTTAGGTTAGGTTACACCTCTCCCCCCTTGGAGTGTCTACTCACGACCTCCATTCATACATACCCACTCTCCCCCTTCCTGTAGTTTTGTATGGCACGGATGCAGTGTTGCATGGCACTGTTGAAAATCAATATTGATCATGTTGCATTCAATTGATTTGCCCTTCACAGTTTTGCCAACGTGCTACTGAACTTATTAAGAATCGAAATTTGATAGGATCTTTATGTAGTTTTGGGATTGCATATATGGTTCGTATACACCTATTCTCTCCCGTTTATCGAATCTTGTTTCTAGGTCATTAGTGTGTGTATTAATTATATTATTCCGGTTTTCATTCCATATTTTATGTTTCATTGACTTTGTATCTCTCAGTATCTTTATCGTAACTTAATTAATTTCTGATTATTTCAGCATACTCGTATAGATTTTATACATATAATAATATAATAATTGTTTACTGCTTTGTCGATCGGAAAAACAACAAATGCGTTCTGCAATTTTGTGAGTACCTTCTTTAAGGTTTTATAATTTATTCATGTCGTATTTTTTCGCTCTTTCTTTGGGCGTTGTTTCATCAAAAACTAAGTGTGAAACAGCAAAACAATAATCGACTTACTGAGAACGAAATTCGAAAGTTTTTTCTTGGGATAAAAAAAACCCTCTAACTGTTTAAAACTGTTTTTAAGAAAGTTGAAATTAAGTTTGAGAATGTCTTATTATTGGAAAATTCCATTCATTTTCTTCCTGTTTCAAAGTTGGCTTCACTGGAAATTTTCCGATTCCTGCCAAAATTTTAATTCGAAAAATTTCCTCGCTCTTTTGAAGTGTTTCATCATATGGAAATTAGGTTAAATATATATATATAAATATATATATATATATATATATATATATATATATATATATATATAAAGAACGACGCTTGTGTAGAAGAACTTTCCGCACAAGATGAGGAGGGAGAACGAACAAATGAAAAATGAGGTAACCACCCGGGAATCGAACCCGGGATCTTCCGATTGCCGGTCAGATATGCTATCCACTACACCATGGGCCTCGATTAATCAGAAGTCGTAATTCTCCTACATACGAGCAGAAACCAATGCCCTGAGGGGGCACCTTCGCATGCCGTACATTTTAACTGCAAACAACACAGTATAATTAATGTAAAGAACGACGCTTGCGTAGAAGAACGTTCCGCACAAGATGAGGAGGGAGCATATCTGGATAGCATATCTGACCGGCAATCGGAAGATCCCGGGTTCGATTCCCGGGTGGTTACCTCATTTTTCATTTGTTCGTTCTCCCTCCTCATCTTGTGCGGAACGTTCTTCTACACAAGCGTCGTTCTTTACATTAATTATACTGTGTTGTTTGCAGTTAAAATGTATATATAGGTATGGCATGCGAAGGTGCCCCCTCAGGGTATTGGTTTCTGCTCGTATGTAGGAGAATTACGACTTCTGATTAATCGAGGCCCATGGTGTAGTGGATAGAATATCTGACCGGCAATCGGAAGATCCCGGGTTCGATTCCCGGGTGGTTACCTCATTTTTCATTTGTTCGTTCTCCCTCCTCATCTTGTGCGGAACGTTCTTCTACACAAGCGTCGTTCTTTACATTAATTATACTGTGTGTTGTTTGCAGTTAAAATGTGTGTATATATATATATATATATATATTATATTGGGGGCGCGTCGGTGGTGTAGTGGTTAGCGTCGCTGACTACGAATACATCGTCCCCGGGTTCGAGACCCGACGGCAGCCGGCGCTCAGCAAAACCCAGCTGTTCATCCTTCCACACAAAGAAAGTAGTTGGTAGATAAATGGGTACCCTAGGTGGCCTAGTGGTTAAGACGCTGGGCTGCTGATGGGGCGTGGTTCGGATTCCATGTTAAACTGTAGGTCTAAGGTGGAGTGAAAAGCTTGACCTTCGTCAGAAGGTGTTTCAAAGTATCATAATTCGATCGAATCTTTTGAAAAGAAACTAGATGCTTATCTTGCCTTGAACCTCCACTTGGATACATTTGTTTGCGCGTAGAAATATTGTAGAATTTTCACTTGAATTCTCTCCTCTGTATTTTAAAATTTTCACTTTAGCTTTAAATTTCTTTCCTACCTCTCAACCTCTTTTCTCTGCTTGCTTTAAAACTTTCACTTGTATAAGTTTTCTTACTTCCTTTAACCTTCCTTCTTAAACAGACCGTTGTAGGGACCAGCCGGTCTGTTGCTTTTTTGTGTCCTTTGTATTCCTTTGTATCCCATTAAAATGATTCGAATAACGAGGGTGAAAAGAAGTCAAATTGGTTCCGCTACGAATTCGGTAACAATGAGAAACCCGAACCGTCCACCATGCCTGGGTTATTCTTCGTAAAAACTAAAATGTTAGAGTGCTACTTTTGTAAGAAATGTTCTTTGTAATGTCAAAGACACTGTCACCCTAACGAAACAAAAGAGCAAGGGAACTAAATCTATGCCTAGTTTGCTTACGTATCAACTTCGAGACTCGGGATTGTTTTAGTTCACAGACTTGCCATCAATGTAACTAGTGACACCATACAGCATTCTGTTGCAAAATCAAATCGAAAACCAGCTCGCTTAACTCAAAAGCAGGAAACGTAGGCAGCGAAATAAAACATCTAACGAAACTAAATCCTCGAATTCGACCAACGTAACGACCGTTAATACCAAAGGTACAACCCGAGAAATAACGTTACCTACTGCCTTGAAGTTTATTTTCGCTAGTAACGGTGTCAAGGTCAGAGCACTATTCGACCAAGGGTTACCAAAAAACTTCCGACTGAAGAAAAATGCTGGTCGGTTACGATTAAAATACCATCGAAAGGTTCAGCTACCCACTGATGGACTCAATACGAATGGAAAAGTAAAAACCTACGGCGCTGTATTGTTACCGGTATTGTTTGGTCAAAACACAATAGAAATCGAAACAATTGGAGTGCAATAACTCCCTAACCAAATTCATGTGCCGATTCTCTGAACAACGATAAACATGTTCTGTAAGAGAAAATAAAGTTAGCTGATTCGTATATCAATAACGAGAAAGTACCAATGTCCATGTTTGTCGTGCGGATGACCTTTAAATCTGTCTGTGATCAAAAAACGTTACATGGAATTCACTTCTTCGAAAGTCGACTAGAACTCATGATCACTTGGCCTATTCCTATGAACGAAACACAAAAGTAAAACCTCCAGTGGAGTGGTCACTCTACGTCAATGTGCAGTCAACGAAATATTAGACCAAAGTCTCGAAGACTTTTGGAAACTTGAATCCATCGGGATTCAACCAAACAAAAACCAGAATGAAAACTTGGAATCTCCAGGAATTCGAAAACATCGAAAAACGCGGTGACCATTATGCCGCAAAACTCCCTCGGAAAAAAGACCATATATGCATAGACCTTCTAAGCAATTATGGTCTCGCATTGGGTAAACTTAAGTCTAATCTTGAAAAGCTTCGGGAACATCCCGAACAATTAAGACAATATCAAAAAGTCTTCGAGAGACAACTCGAGAGAATTTATCAAAAAGGTGGAGTCAAGTAGTGACTTAAACTCCAACCACCGAGCCCACTATTTACCCGACTTAGCAGTCAAACGACAAGATTAGGGAAGTCAGAGTAGTCTTCGACTGCTCGGAGAGAAATCCTTCTCTAAACGAATGTCTGTGTTCTAGTCCTCCTCAGGTTCAAACTCAACAAATATGCATGCCTAAGTGACATCGGAAAGGCTTTCCTTATGATCGCCCTTCATGTGAACGATTGTGACGTCACCAGGTTTTTGTAGCCTGAGGATCCTTCAGATCCCAACAGTTCCTTAAACATCTATTGTTTTAGAGGTGTGCTGTTCGGGTCAACCTGCAGCCATTTCTTTCTGGACACGTCTGACAAACCACTTAAGACAGTACGAATGTAAAACCGCGAAGGACATCGAACGAAACATCCACGTGGATAACCTCCAATGAACGTCAAACGAAGAGAGTGAAATCGTTTAGTTTTATAAAGTCTAAACAAATTTTGGGAGAGTTACAGATTACGGGCTAACAAAGACCCTACGATCCACTCTAGGCTAGCTCAAGAAAGAAGTAGAAAAACATAGAAATAGCAAATGAAAATAAAGAATACTGAAAAATTATACCATGCTTACACATATAAACGTGTAAAGCTTTCACACAGTAGTAGTAGTAGTAGTATAGAACAGACACTGCTAACAGAAAATAGTAGTGACTCGTAAGAAAGTAGGAAGTGAACGTAGAGACATCTAATCCAGAACATCATCCAAACGAACGGTGATGGCCCCCCCAAGAAAACCCATACAGATCTGGGGAATGGAATGGGATCTCAAACCAAACGTTTTAAAGTACAGTATCCTGACGGGTTTCAACGAACTGAAGACCAAAGAAAATGAAAAATAGTGAGTCAAACGGCTAGGATTTTGATACATTGGTATTCTTAACACCCGTGACGATCTCAGTTCCAATTTTTATGCAGGAGCTGTGGAAACAAAAGATGAAGTGGGACGAACCACTTAATGAAAATTTTACGAGACAGTGGCACAAAATTGAACTGAACACAGTAACGAGTACTGAGTTACTACGTATAGTTACTTCAAAACCATGGGGAGCTGCACGCCTTTTGCGACGCAAGCACTAAAGCTTACAGGGCAGTCATATAAGGGGTTCCAAAAAACCTTAGCCCCCCTCCATTTGCAGCTTACATGTTTACTTATATCGAAGTAGTTTTTAGTGATTATAAAAATATATGAAATTCTTTATTTATTTATTGCAGGTATTAAAATTACTCTAGCTGATAAAGTGATAATATAATAGCTTCTCAATTAATTGGTGATTCGGAGAGGCAACATGTGATAGATCGCATACGAGCAATAACACTTCGGGAAGCTCGTGATGCTGGAGCCACCTTTATAACACGTTCATGGGTTGCCAAAAAGTTGCGAAGAAGTGAGGATTTCGTCAAAAGAAATTGGAATAAAACTTTGGATGAATGTGAAATGGATACAACCAAATCTGGGCGCCCAGATTTGCCACTCTCTCAGGAAACAAAGGACATCATTGAAAGCGGTACGCGTAAGCGGAAAAACAGCTGTGCTAAACTTTCTAGAGAGATCGAAGTGTTGAGAGGAAAGATCGTTAGTGGTGAGATCATTCGACTGTACCGTCATAGGCAAGGTTTAAAGCCTTGGCATGAACTTCCAAAGCCAAGAAAAACTCAACTTAACATCGATGACAGAATGTGGTTTGCCCATTATCTTGAAGATTGGGATGTGGATGATTTCATGCATTTAGCTGTCTCCGATGAATTTTTTGTTTACGTAACACGTCGGCCTAACTACCAAAATGATCAAGTGTGGGCCACAACACTAGATGAAATCGATGACAATGAACATTATCGCGAATTATTAAAAAGTCCAGACTGTGTGTTTGTGTTTGTTTTGTTCACTGCAAAGAAGCTCATGTGGGTGCTGAAGCCAAATGGTCAGAGTTGGGATGGACAGTATTTTCGAGATATTATTCTATCCCAGCATGTCATTCCTTTTCTAAGAAACCCAAATAATGTTATGGATGTCGATCAGGTCACACTTCTGCACGATAAGGCCCATGCTTTAAGGCATTAGCCACTCAACAGTTGTTGCGGAACCATGAGATCGATTTCTTTGGAAATGAAGAATGGCCAGGAAATTCTCCTGACCTGAACGTCTGTGAACACATTGGATCACTTATAAAGGACAAGGTTGAATGTCTCTTGTTTCAAAAACCTGCAGCAAATCGATTTTCGAAGGATACAATGACGCAACATATTGAAACTGTTTTAGCAAATTTGCATAACGATCAAGATCTATTCACGTCACTTTTGGCAAGCTACCCAAAGCGAATTCAGGCTGTCTTAGAAGCCAATGGCGGGAAGACCAAGTTTTAATTGTTTCTCGTTAAATGCAGGATTAAATTCTCTTTTGTGAGGTATGTTTAGTTTTACTGTACCTCTAATGGTTTAGGCCGCCATGGGCGGGGGGGCTAAGGTTTATTGGAGCCCCGTACTTGGCAACCAATAACGAAGCATGTTTCGTTATTGCCAAATCTGAAGTAGTTCTATGGAACATTGTCTGCTAGGCTCATAAGATACACCATTGGAGCTTACTCCGAGGAACTAACTCCATCAGTACGTATTTGGTCGGACAGCCAAGTTACGCCCAGCTGGCTGTTCTCGGGTAAAATACTGCAGTCATACATGTACAAATTAGTGCATGAAATTGAACAACTCGTGCCAAGTGCAGAGTGGCAATATGTACAAACGAAAGAAAACCCTGTTCATGTATTTCAGTCAAAACGTTCTAAAATCTGAAGTATGACATTTATGAGCCAATTAGGACCTCTTTTCCAAAGATAGGACTAAATAACCAAGCCAAGAAATCGGATTAAGAATCGTTAATGAGAGATATAAGCAAATTACGGTGTAGCAGTTGTTCATATGCCAAATGGGACATTCCGTATCAAATCAAAATAAAAAATCTTGTTGCACTTACTGTATATTTTTTATTTGAACCAAATTTTGATCAATTATTGCACTGATTATTTTAACAATACCTGTGAAATTATAGAGCTGTAGTTCATTTAGTTTCCAAGTTATAGTAGTTCAAAGTTTTGCATATTTCATCATGTTCGTCAATTTTTTTATATTTGAATAACCTATGGGGAGTGTGAACTTCAATAACTTATTAAGTTTTCATGCTAGACCTCTGAAATTTTACATGTTAAATCTCTTCCACATGTGGATAATACTGAAATAGAACATTTTCATTTTTATCTATAAGTTCCTCTAAAAAAGTCATTGAAATTGAGTCATTGATTCATTGAAATTTTATTTTACAAACAAAATCAATTAAAAAAACAATGATTCATATAAAACTCAATAGCCCTGCAGGAGCACAACGGAAAATCCATTTTCTTCGCCTTCCTCACATGGCTGTAAAACTTAAAACACGTGGGCAAAAACAGCCAACAAAGGAATGCTTATTTTACTTTGTTTCCACCTCTCAAAAGAGTGCCCGCCAAATCTAAGCGTCACCAGAGTTTATAGTGTCACCCGAACCTATAAAAGTGCCAGTCCACATCAAGTCGCCCTCATTTCATCTCTTCTTGCATCTTGACTTCACATCCCGTTCTCCGTCTTTCGTTACGCAACGCCACTCCATCTCAGCCGACCGCCGTCCTTCAAAATTCCGTTCAAGCATACACGAGGTTGATCATCTCTGTTGAGGCCTACTACTATTTCACCCCCACCCCTCGGAAACAACCTCACTTCTGCAAGATTTAACTTGCGTCATCCATCCGGCTTTTGGCCTTACTCAACATTCATTCATTTCGACTTGCGAAACTTCATTTCCTTTCAACGAGTATTTCGTCATTCAAACAGACACGGAGGCCCTTCCGTCTTCAGAATTAGCCTCCTCGAAATCCAGGTCTATAAACCTCACATAGGCTACCCTCTCAGCCTAACCGAATAGGCTCTCTTCAAAAGTGTTTTCAATACCATTCAATCCATCTCGCCATTACGACCGCAGTTAGGTCTATTCCGTTACTATGCCCAAGGGCAGATCTAGAAGGGGTCGGCGACGTCTGGACCCCCCCCCCCCCTCAATTTCTTGCAAGTGCCCTTTTTTCAAGTGCAAGTGCCCTATTTGAATGCTGTGTATGCATCTGAAAACAAATTTTGTTTTTGTAAATTGATCATGGTTATTTTATTTTGTTCAAATTCTCTTTTAAGTCTTTATCCGTATACATTGTACGTTCAAATTTGTAGTTGTAATTGTTTTCATAGATGCCCTTGGTACTGGTGCAGCCATATTGCACAATTATCGTATAAATAATTGTTACTCACTGAACAAATAATTTATTTATTTTTCTATTAATTAAACGAAAACCACACTCATTTCTCTCTCTGGTAAATATTATTTATTTGATCTGAAGAGATCTGGTAACTCAATAACATTTCATTCCATTTTAATGTGTATATTACAGTGGGCCTACCGTCTCATAGGCCCCTATAGCCCTACTATAAGTCTATGCAGAAAAAAAAATTGAGACCTCTATCTTGATAATTTTATGATATAGTGAGCGTCAAAGTAGTAGTATGTTAACAAACATATAGAGTGGGGGGAGGGTGTGTCGGGGAGAGGAAAGGGGGGACGAGGGTGAGGGGAAAGATGAAAAGAGAAATAAAAGGGTAAAACGGTAAAAGGGAGAAATAAAAGGGGAAAAGGGAAAATCTCAAAGGGGGAGGGAATGATAAGCAGTTCCTAACCTAACTTAATGTAACTTAGGAAAGTTCAATATAAAGAAAACGTCCCCTGTCCCTCGTTGCCTAACACCTCGGCTCCTCATTGTCTTTATAGGTGTTAGTCACCCACCTTAAACCCCCAAATTTCTTCTCACCTTGCCTGGGTAGCTAGAAGACATAACTAATGTAAAGGTTAATAAAACGCATAGGAAGATAATTTTATTTTACGAATAGAGACGAAGTTAATATATATATATATTATATATATATGACAGAAATGTAAATAATATTATTATTAATGATATACTCAGTTTCACTCATTTTTTAATTGAATTTTATTATATACACTCAGTTTCCCCCATTCTGTAATAAACTATTGGATCGAAAAAACAGTTTCATTTAAAATAAAACTACGTAAAACATAAAATTAATAATTTTTTCCTGAACGTTCAGTATTTGTGCTGAAATTCTTACTCAGTATTATTATTTTAGTTTTTATAAAGAAATTATGCGCAAGTTAATTTATTTTTGAAATCCAACTTTTTTAAACTACGCGCGCAGGAGAATTGAACTGAACTGAACTTATATCAACAAAATAATAAATGAGAGCGTGTGCGCGTTTGTGTGATTTACTTTCATTGTGTGACCTTCAATCGTGGAAGATGTCGTGTATTGATTTTTTAATAAAGAATATAATAATGTTTAATAAGAAATTTAGTAATGTTTTGTACGAAATTAAGATACGTAAGATGAAATTGTTTGAAATATGAAATACTATTTGGCAACACTCGAAATGCTCTGAGGCTGAAGGCATGTCCTAACGGCAGTCTTCGGACGGGGTGTGTCCCAGTTGGATGCATTCGTTATTAATATGTGATTGTGATTCTAAAATTTCTAAAATGTATCTCTCTCCACGATCAAATGTTAACGATGGATCCGCACTCGCTTTCCCCCGTCTGTTCAACTGTTTCGGCTTAAATAAAAAGTCAGTAAATAAGTGATAATTGTGTATAATTAATTTATTCCAGTTCCTTTGTTGTTCAAAATCTTTATGGAGGCCACGCTATCCGGCTACCCGTCTACCCGCGTCCATATAAGAGAGCGAAAACGAGACAAAAGCAGTAAAACGAGACAAAAGCAGTAAAACGAGTGACAAGAGTAGAAAGAGCAGATAATGAAAAGAAAAAAATAGAAAGACGTCTTTTAAAAATTCACTATATTTTGGTGCAAGTGGTGTCCCTATTAAATTAAAAAGAAGGGCATTCTCACGTCTTCCGTAACTAGCCTTATTTCGGCCAAATAATTGCTAACCGTTGATACAGCATTTATAAAATTAGTAAACATTCTCTTTCGTTAAATTTAATAGTAAAATAAAGTGTGTACCCCAGTGGCAAGCGGTAAACACCCTTTGGATGGGGTCCATTTACATTCCCACTCTTTAAAATTCGTTTCAACTGTAAATTCAATATGGCGCGTAGCATTTTCAAAATCTTAACGGAGTTTTGACTCATTTGGTTTCCACCTTTTTGACTCTTAGTTTTTTGTTAGTCAAATCCTTGAGTCACTTCACTTATATCTTTGTTCTGTGTTTTCTTTTTGTTTTTTATTATAAAAATAAATTAAAAGAAAACGAGGACGGAAGATTTACTAATGCCTTGGTTGTAGGGACTCATAACTTTCGCGCACAGAATTTGGGTGGAGTGAAGGAACTTAGCATATATTCATTCCGTGGGAATGAACAGGGTCACCTTGTTATCTTTTAGAAATTATTTTACTCATTATTATATGTTTATTTAGTTTGTGTACTTTAAATAAACAGAGTATGTACATGTGTTTTATTAACCATTACACAATGTGTGTGTGTGTGTGCCGAAAAGTGTATTGTACAACTACCGGCAATAGCAGCAGTTAATATGTTATCTTGTCTGACCATGACGTACAAGCACCGCCCACAAACCTACTTTCTACCGATTTAGTTCGCAGACATTGTTGGAGTGTGCCCGTACCCAGTTGATACTGCTGAAGCCTTTTTACACTAATGAGTACATGAAGTTTAACTTTTTAATAACAATGACTGCCGCGAAGATTGCTTGTTCCACCTTCCTCAAATGGTACTCTGCAAAGTTTACAGATGTTCTTCAGTAATGACAGTACACACTACTCCAGATGGCTAACTGTTCATCTCATTGACATGTTGCTACTTGAAAATAAATTCCCAGATGTCCACGAGCAGTTCAAAAAGGGTAACTTTGTAGTTCGTAAGACAGATCAAATGTTTTCTGGCATTGCAATAGACCAGGCCCCTGAACAAAATAACGCACTGATCAAAGGATACGGTGGAGCCATTGGTTTGACCGAGCGTGAATCTGCTCTACTAAGATGGATGGTAGCTGGTCCAGAGGTGTGTAGGTTAGCAGACCAATATGAAAAGTTCTCAAAGAAAAGAGAGAAAATACAAACCAAACACCATGAAGAGACACCCTCAGCACAAAATACATTCCTCAAAGATGTACACAACCTAACAGGTGTTTTGGAAGAGATGGGGAATCCTTTCTGAGAAGAATCTACAACAGCTCTTATGACCATTGATTCGAAAGATTTTATGGACAACAGTGTGCGGGAAATGCTTTTTGCCTTTATTCCAAAATACAAGGAGCAGCTCAACAACTTTCTAAATGATGTCAGTGAAAACTTTTATGCGCCACTAGCAAGAAACAAGTTTTCATTATTTGAAACAAACAGGACAAAGCAGAAAAAAATAGTTGGCACGCTAAAAGATGACTACAATTTGTTTTCAAATCTATTCATATCCCGTCAAACACGACAGGTAGATCTGGACATGTTTTCGAACATGAAAATCAGATAAATCCTGCAGCACTCAGTTCTAACGGAGAGTTGTACAAAACTAACAAAGCCAGATTTATTGACATGTCTAGAAACTTTTACACCGGCACTGTTAGTACAATCTGAGGTTGAGTTCATAGCTATTGAAGGGTCATGTCTGGCACATACAGTATTGTGAAGCCGAAGGAATTTACCTTCAAAAACTATGCAGCGAAAGACTTTGTAGGTAGAGTCAACAGCTACGCCAGTAAGCATAAGCGAACAGATGTTGTATTTGATATTTACAGATCGAATAGTCTAAACTTCTAAAGTCATACACTAGGCTTACAAGAGGTAGGGGAAGCAGAAGGAGAGTGACTAGTGAGGGAAAAGTGCTCAAGAACTGGCCGAGCTTCATACAAAATGATTACAATAAAAAGGAATTGTATCCATTCTTGGCAGAGAGTTTAAAGAAAGTAGCAAAGGAAAACTTAGTGTTTGCTTCCAAAGGTGAATTGACTGTCTCTAATTCAGAGGACGCCTCAACTTCTGACCTTTACTGTAACCATGAGGAGGCAGACACCCGATTATTTGTTCGTGTAGCCCATGCTATCATGAACAATAATGTGAAGCGTGCTGCCATTTTGTCAAATGATACAGATATTGTAGTGATTGCAGCAGCTGTGTTCGATAAGTTGTATGAGGGGGGGTATCAGGACAAAATCCCCCCGTGGACAAAATCCCCTCGCGGACAAAATCCCCCATGGTCAAAATCCCCCGGACACAACCCCCCCCGGACACAATCCCCCCGCGGACAAAATCCCCCTAAGGCTTTATTAAAAAAAGAAGAATACGACTGACTTTATTAAAGAAGAAAAATTAAAAACACAATAAGAATAAGAATAAGAAAAGAGGCTTCGTGAAATTTAAGTTTAGACATAAATTTAGTTTATTTTCCATCTCCAGAGGTGTTGGAAGTTATTTAACCCTTAGTGATGGAGTTTATTAAAAGCAATAAAGGTCAAACAAAACTACTGTGTGACGGATTTATACCAGTGGAAGGTTTGCCAATTCTCGATTATTTTGAAGATAATTATATTGGAAGGCCATGCCGACGAGGACGAAGAGAACCCACTTTTAGCATTTCTATTTGGAATATGTACTCAAGAACAATTACAGAACTTCCACGTACAAATAACTCTGTCGAAGGGACGCTTTGCATCTCTAACAGGATGCTCGCATCCAAACATATGGAAATTTTTAAAAGTTTTAGGGCAAGAAATAAGCTACCAACAGGCATTTATTTCTCAAATTATCGCTGGCTTGCCGACAGAACCGCAAAGGAAGAAGTATAAGTCTTCTTCTTCTCGCATTTTGAAAATTGTACAAGACTATAACAACAGGTCTATTTTTTATTTTCTTAAGGGAATTGCTTTTAATTTGTCTTTTTAAATTTTGAATTTTGTTTGACTTTGTGTTTTTAATTTTCTTCTTCAATAAAGTCAGTCGTATTCTTATTTGTTTGCCCGGTTAGGTAATTGTACGCCCTTGACGATTGGTTAGGTTTAGTCGTGATATTTTTGTTAAAACTTTAATAAAGTCAGTCGTATTCTTATTTTTTAATAAAGCCTTAGGGGGATTTTGTCCGCGGGGGGATTGTGTCCGGGGGGGTTGTGTCCGGGGGGATTTTGTCCACGAGGGGATTTTGTCCACGGGGGGATTTTGTCCTAGAAGCATGAGGGGGGGTTTGAAAGAACTCTGGGTAGCTTTTCGGCGACCTGGAAAACACAGATGTTTACCTATCCATGATTTAGTTGAGAAGTTGGGATCAGAACGATGCAAAAGTCTGCCCTTCTTCCATGTTTTTAGTGGCTGTGACACTGTCAGGATTCAAAGGCAAAGGCAAGAAGACATTTTTCCAAGCATGGAATAATTTTGCCAGTGCCACTGCTGCATTTGTACTCCTCAGCAATTGCCCAACTAAACAAGTAATTGAAAATACATTTCTATTTCTGCGAAAATTTACAGTTTTGGCATATGATAAAGCTAGCAGGGAAATTGAAGTAGACAAAGCTAGAAAGATACAGTTTACTCAGATGAGCAAACAGTATAATGCAATCCTCCAACAGAGGATTTCCTTAAGCAGCACAGTCTTCGAGCGGTTTACTAAGCAGGTTATGTATGGGGTTAAGCCCTCAAACCCATTATGCAATTGCCATCTCCTAGTGAATGGGGCTGAGAAAAATATCTGATGGCACCTGGTTCATTCAATGGAATGACAAACGCCCTATAGCTGATGCCTGTAAGAAACTAAAAAAATATGGCTGCAAAAGTGTGTGGTGCACGCTGTACATGCAAGCGGTCATCTTTGCCATGTACGTCTCTTTGCAGTTGCCCTTATCATGAGTAAATACCATTTATTTGACATGTGAATAAATACCATGTATGTCAGTGGTGGCCAACCGCGGCGCATTGCGCCAAAGGTGGCGCATCGAGGTCTAGTATGAATTGTGCTAAATTTTCACTTCTAACACTAAATATTAAAAATCAAAGATTTAAGCAGTTAAGATGTAGTTAAGCAGTTAAGATGTAATCTCATTAAGGTAAATATTTTTCACATTATATTTCTATTTAAGGTAAATATTATATTATATTTTATTAGTAATTTTTTCACAAATTTTTTTTTGGCGCATCCGAATTAAACTTAACCTAAAAATGGCACGCATCAAAAAATGGTTGGCCACCACTGATGTATGTGATGCAATCAAGCTGTCTATATTACAATTAACACATTTACACATTCGTTTACTTTTCTTGTAGCTGTATATAATGTATATTTGTATCAAATAGGGTGTGTACAGTTGGGGACAAGTGATTCTGGGACACCTAGTCCACCCTCGCAGTGGTGGGATGCTCATGGCAATAGGAAACATTTATGTGTAGTCTTGGATCTCTACAACAAGGGTTCATTCGATTGTTGAGTCGAAGCAAATAAATATCGGTGTCCCAGAATCACTTGTCCCCGACTGTACAGTTGTGCACAGGAGCTCAGTTATGCCCTCCGTGTATATCATGAGTCTAGAGGTCTAGTGACACTGTATAGTAAAGAGTCATCGATTCATCATATATTTTAAATGCTTAGTAATTTGAGCTGCTAAAAAATCTGGTATGCCTTAACCATACAGTGCTACCAGATTTCTACAACCATAATATACACGTAGAGTGTAAACGAACTTCTGTTGGCAAGTGTACAGCAATGTTCTTGTAAAAATGATGCAATAAATTGTTCTGTAAGAAAATGCATGAATAAAAGTTGAAATATGATAATTTAGTTTCATAAGTATAAACATGGGAATTATTAATATTCAAGCGTTCTTTAGCGGCCATCTTGAATTTTATTCGCCATTTTGATTTTTGTTGATGTTAATTGTTTCATCCTTTTAAGCCTGTCTTAAGGTATATGCATGCCAAATTTTATGCTTCTATTACAATCTGAAAGGTTGTTTTGGCTATCCTCTACACTATTTATATGTATACAGGGTGATTCAGCAAAGAGTACATTAAATTGGAGGATGAAATCCTTGGATAATTCTATGGTAAATGTCAGATTTTGCATAGTTTCCATGTTACAATACATTTAAGATGTATTAATGAGAGTGAATATGAAATGAAACCCCCGTAGGTTTTTGTAATCATTCACTCACAGATCTCTACAGTGTGACCCCTCTTTGTTACAACCTAAAGGAAATGTTCAAAGTTGCCCCCTTCTGCCTCAATGCAGGCCTGTAGACGTCGTACCATTGAATGTCTGACGCGTTCCAGAAGAGAACATTTTGCCCGAGCATCAAGGGAATATCTGGATACTGTTTATCCCAACAGGTGGATAGGGCGTGGTGGCCCCGTTCCCTGGCCATCCCGCTCCCCAGATCTTAAACCCTTTGGATTTCTACCTCTGGGGCCATTTAAAGACGTTGGTGTATGATACAGAGGTTCAAACAAGAGAGGAATTATGGCCACGTGTTCGTGACAGGTGCGAGCAAATTAAACATAGTCCAGGCATTCTGGAACGCGTCAGACATTCAATGGTACGACGTGTACAGGCCTGCATTGAGGCAGAAGGGGGCAACTTTGAACATTTCCTTTAGGTTGTAACAAAGAGGGTCACACTGTAGAGATCTGTGAATAAATGATTACAAAAACCTACGGGGTTTCACTTCATATTCACTCTCATTAATACATTTAAATGTATTGTAACATGGAAACTATGCAGAATCTGCATCCTATGCAGAATCTGAATCCTCCAATTTAATGCACTCTTTGCTGAATCACCCTATATAACGAACATATAATGGATGTAACAAGAAATGTATAAAGACGAATTTATTTATGCTTTTATCTAAATTATAAGCTTTACAGGCAGACTGGGATTATTTGGTAAGTCCTTTTAGATAATGCAAAACATAGAAATTTAAAAAGGATGCGAGGGTGTAAAATTAATACAAATACAATGGCTGTCAATAGTGAATGTTGCACGAGATAGCATAAAAAGCATGGACATATAACTGGAGATTACATATTAAAGGTTGACTCCAAAGAAACACCTAACCTTTGTACGACTTTCATCACTGAAACTGGCGTGAAGAACCATAAACAATGAATTAGAGTAACTATTTTATGTTGCCCTTCTTTTATGCAACATCAGTGAATACTAATATACATACATACATACATACATATATAGACGGGAAAGGATTTGCACACACGTATAAAACAGCATCAATATTCCGTCAGAACAGGACAGTTGTCCAGTGCTCTTTTTGTCCATTTGTCAGAGTTATCCCACTGTATTGATTGGAATAATGCTTCAGTTTTATTTCATTCGAGCAACATTGTCAATAGAAATATTCTTGAGTCTGCCATTATTCAACTTTCAAATAACTTCAACATAAGCAAAGGTCTTTTTCAACTCGATCCTGTTGTTTTGAATTCCTTCAAAACAAATCTAAATAAAAAGGGTAGGACGCTAAATCTTTGGTAAACTTGTAAGCTACTTTATTAACTTTTAATCTTCAATTTATTTTTATATATATCGAAACTTGACTCTAAAAAGGCAAAGTGTTAAACCCGGGCGTATCTCCAGTATAAATTTGTATTATTTTTATAACTCATTTGATCTTGTGCTAAAAATCGATATGCCTCTTTGTTAATCCTCTAATCCTTAATTTTTAAGTTTTATTTTTACTTCTCCGTTTATTGCATATATATATATATATATATATATATATGTGTATGTGTGTAGATATGTATGTATATATATATGTATAGATGTTTGTGTGTATGTTATTTATATTTTTTTTTTTTCTTTCTGTAACCTATATATAGGCCGTAACCTTTTATGTATTTCAGTGTTCCTGAGGATGTCATTAGACGAAAGCGCTTGAGCACCGTTTTGTGTTTCCTTTCCTTCGTGGTTTTATTCATCATAAATATTTTTCACGTGTTACTTTCGTGAAATAATTTTCATATATATATATATATATATATATATATATATATATATATATATATATATATATATAATATATATATATATACACACAGTATATATATATATATAGTGTGTGTTTTTACGACTGAACGGTAGAGAGTTCAGACAACTCTTCTCTTCTTGGGGTTCTTTCCAGTTACAGTTGCAAAACTGCTATATACTGTAGATTGCAATCCAATGAAAACTAAAAATACACTAGGAAATATTGTAACGATAACAAGCGAGTGACAAAAAGCATCGAAGACAGATCTGAAACAATTTCCATATAAAAGATCTCTAAAAAGGACTTTTCATTGATTGCAGAGGGAAACTGGAACTGCTGTCTCAGATTAAGTACTTCGGACAGAATTTAAGAAACTAGTTCCATTAAAAGTTCTTGAATACATGTTAAGTGCAATAACCACACTTAAATAATATGGAAAGGGAAAAGGCAATAAAATGATAAACTAGGAGCTTGTGGGACTCGAACGCCCATCGCTTTGTTTCCAAGTCAATACTCCTACCGATCACTCCATGCAGATCCTCGGAAAAAGTTCGTTCACTGTTACTTAAAAATCCATTCATATGCTCTATAAAGACGAGGGAGTTGAATGGAGCATTGTCAAACAACGTAAATACTGACCCGTTTTAACGAACTTTTTTGGGAGGTTCTCTATGGCGTGATCGGTAAGATTGCTGACTCTGAAACCACGCTACGAGTGTTGAACTGCTAATTTCTCACTTTATTGCCTTTTCCCTTTCTACCTTATTTAACCCTTTCAGGACGACCAGTACAAATTGGTAGCATTTCACATATACGCATTCATAACTTAACCCTAAAAAAATTCGGCCTTACAGGGTTAAATGCGGCTATTGCGCTTGAAATATATTTTTAAAAAATGTGATGAATCTAGTTTCTAAAATTCTTCCGTCCTAATCGTTTGATTTGACACAACAGTTCGTTTCATCCTGCAATTCATAAGAAGTTCTTCACTTTGTAAGTGAACTGAAACTTGTTTCCAGTGAACTTTAGGATCTTTAATGACACGTACAAACGAACGTTTAAAGAATGTAATTTTAAATCACGTAATTGAGACAGGTGGCTCCATATTTTTGTTCATGACTGTATATATATTCCACGTAGTTAAAGCTGAAATCGTTGATCGTTTCGGAAAATAATGTATGAAGCATATTTTAATTATAATTTATAAATAAACTTATTCCTAAAGAAGAAACTTGCGGCTTTAAATCTAAAAGCTCCTTTTTCTATACACAAACGCTTAAACTGATGAGTTTATGTTTTACATCAATTAAATGAGCGAATGATGTAAGCATACGTTATTTTAGAATTCGAAATGTTTCATTTTCTTTTCAGAACATCGCACCCAAATATGAAATTACTCTGCAATTGAAAACTGAACATACACTAATTGAAATTTAGAATTTTAATTTAAAAGAAGACTAATAAATTAATTACTTCCGATAAATGTGCGTTTTCTGTAACTCCAAAAATGAGTTATTTTCATTCACTCCAACATAAAAGCGAATCGAGAGTCTTCTCGACAGTTTTATAAAATCACATGAAGCATTTTATTTAAAAAATATGAATTTCGTGCCCTCAATATTTGGGTTATATGTCACCTTAACCTGATTGGCACTCTCGAACCTGGTTATAAGAAGCTTCATTACTGAAAATTCGCATGCAGGGAGAGGAATAAAAATATAAAATATATGCCAAATTTCAGACGTAAAAGTAACCTTTTAAATGATTTACGTGGCTGGAATCGAACTGGAATGAAATCGATTTGTATATTGTTCCGTTCGACATAATACCGATTTCCTCTAACGGAATAAAGTCAAATTCTACATTATTCCAGTCGATATATAGTTATTCGGTTTAATTCCTGCCATAAAATTAGTCTCTGTAATACTCTAATACTTTCTGTAATACCTGAAGTATCCTAACCTACCTTAACCTAACCTAACCAGACTTAGAACTACCAAAACGATACTATTTGGTTCCGGATAATGCGATTCGATCAAACTGTGGTTCGACATTATTTCGGCCTGAGTTTTTCGGAATGCAGTCTTTTCCGTCCCATCTTGTTTTATTCAATCCACCTCCAAGGGTGGCCACCTTGTCGTGGTAGTGGTGGGGAGGCTTGCGTGTCCTGACCCAGTGGGCTGTGTCGGCGGAGCCTCAGCCCCCGGGAAAGGTCACCCATGCCAGACAGGCTGCTGGGGTAACCGGACTAAGAGCCACCAAGGTCTTTGGCTCTCAGTACGGGTTTCCAGAGCTGTTCTCCGGAGGTGGCGTCCTTAGGGCGTCACCGTGTTGGTTGTCCAGGCAGGTGGGATTGGGGGGACTGGGGTCTTTCCACCGTTGGGGGTAAACTTTCGTATCACGGGCCCCGTATTTAAACCGATGGTGTACCCCCTGGGAACGAGGTTCCCCGCCCCCGTGCGTGGACGCCTGAGTGGCGCTTGGCCACTCGAGTAGTGGGCGACCAGGCCCTCGAGTCCTCTACCACTGGAAGACCGCGTTTTGAGGTGGTCGTCCCTCCTCTGGCTGCGGAACACTCGCGTTCTCCGCTTTCTAAGACTTCTCGTTCGTCTTGTTTCCACAAGTCTCTTGACCCCCTTCGTAGGGGCCGACGGTTCTGACCATGACTACCCTCTGTTTCTGGTTCTCCGTTCTTCAGCCTCTCCTCCCCTCTCACAGCGGAACGTTTTTGAAGTCTATGATGATTTTACTTCCAGTTGTGATGTTCCCCGATAGAAGTGGCCCCAGAACGATGGTTCCTTTGTTGTAGAAGTCTCCTCCAAGGTCCAGTACCAGAAGGTTTCGTCCCTTTCGACTCTGGTTTGCCTTCCCCATCTTACTGTAACACTAGTACGGGCGTAGTTCATGACCCACCCCCCGTCTTTTGGAATACTCGGAGTCGGATCTTCTCATCCGCCTCTTTTCAGAAGGTGACCCGTGTTTACTGCCCCCTTCCTCGTATGGTTCAGGGGGCAAGGGTTCCATCCCCCTTATTGATCCTGACTTTAGGGCCGGTTATCTCCGATTTCCGTTCCGTCGTTATGGCCCTAGACCACGTTGGTGTTTTACTTGCTAGAGGTTCGAACACGTTGTAGCGGGAGCCGTCTCTTTTGATTACTCAAAATCTTCGAGCCTCCCACACGGCAAAGGAATCCTGCGGAATTTAGTTCATTGGAGGGATCGACAATGACTTGGCAAACAATTCTATGATTTATTACAAAGATCAAAAATGAAACATACAAAAATATAAGTTTATATATTTTAACGTGATCACGGAAAAGAAAAAATAAACAAAAAAAATCAACGTAATAAGCCTATCCGTAAAGAAGGTGGAATTTAACCCAATTCGCATGAGGGACGACTGAACAAGATCTTAACAGACTCGAGGTGTTTTCCAGTGAAATTTGACACTCCAATGGCCTTCAACCTTTCCTTCCTTATAAAGATCTCCCAAATTTGTCCCGATGTTTAACAATGTTCTTATCCTTCTCTCTTTTCTTGGTTAATCTTCGAATAGTCGAAACCGATATACTGTGACAAGGAATACATTCACACCGAACAAGGTTGGACGGGCAATTATTTTGGGGGGTATCCAACTCATGGCCCTCAGTTGAACGGGAATAAATCGAACAGCCAGCCAGCCACTTGGAGCCTCCTTTTGCTAAAATCTTCTAACAAGTGCTTAGCATGGATGGAACAAGGGGAAACTGCATTGGAGTGGTCGACCAGCGGCCACCCTGATGACTAATGGCTACAGACAATTCAGAAGAACTTAGCCGAAACCTTTGGCCTTGACTGGAGCTCGCGCTTGAAACCTCTTGATGGCTGCAGTCTTTCAATGAAATTATGGCCTTCTCCATAATTGGGAGGACTTCCTTCTCCTTATCCGAGATTTTTCTCGGTGTATGTCTGCCTTCAGAGACCTAACTTGGGGTTCGCCCCTTGCGCCCTCTCCGCAGGTTCTGTTCTGACTTCTCCCCCCCCTTCCTCCGATGCAGTCCCCTGTGGGGGCACGGCCGTCTTCGTCCAGTCTGACGTGCCGTCCTCTCCCCTTCCCCTCCGCTCTCCTCTCCAGGCTGTTGCGGCCCGGGTTTTCCATATACAATTTGTTCTGTATATCTCCCCTCGTTACAGGAAGTTTCTGTTAATGATCTTTCTGCTCTCCTTTTGCAGCTCATTCCCCCCTTCCTCCTCCTGTGAGATTTCAACGCGCGCCATCCTCTGTGAGATGATACTGTCACCAATCAGCGGGGTGGCGTTTTGGTCTCCCTTCTCTTAACTCCTTTTGTTCGTCTTTTTTTAATGCAAGAAGGAGGGGCCAACGGAGAATGCCCGCAAAAGCGCCCGATTCCCATAGAAGAAGAGAGCCAAAATCAAGGTCCAGGGTTTTCGACATGCCTAGACACTCTGCGTTTTAAAGATTGGCGGTCAAAGAAAGGGGGAAAGATGGACCAAGGAAGATTGTTCCAGAGTTGACCGGTTGAGTAGATGAAAGATTGAAAATACCGATTAACCCTTGCATTAGAGAGTTGGAAACAAAAGGAATGCGAAAGTGTAGAAAGTCTGGTGCTGTGTGCTCTCCTTAAAGGAGAAGGCATGTAGTTAAAGAGTTCAGAAGAGCAGTGTCCATTATAATAGCGATAGTAAAGAGGGAATGAGGCAACATTACGACGAAGAGAGAGAGATTGAAGACTGAGTAAGAGGCGGGGAATTGCTGAGACGAAACGTCTTTGATTCCACTGGGTCAAATACGGCTGTGTGGGTTAAGCCACCCCATACATGAGAAGTATACTCCATATGGTGGTGAACAAGACCCCTGAACAGCGAGAGCAACTGAACGGGGATGAAGAAACTGCGGAGGCGGTACAGCACAGCTAACCTCTTACAAGCTGTTTCGGAAAGAGAGTGTATGTGATCTTTCCAGGAAAGATCACGAGAAAAGGAAATCCCAAAAATGTTAAGAGAAGAGGAAGGATTGAGTTGTGTGTTGTTGAATGTAAGGGGATAGTCGTGTAGAAGACTGTGACGAGTAGACAGATGGAGGAAGTGAGTTTTTAAGGCATTGAGAGCCACAAGATTTTCTCTGCCCCATTTAGAGATAACAGAAAGATCAGAGGTCAGGTTCCCCATAGCCGCCCCACGCGAATCATAGTGACTGTTGAGAGGGACGCTTTGGGAAGCGGGTGGAGAAGTGAAGAGTCGAATCATCGGCATGGGGAGTGAATAAGACAGGAAATGCGAATTAAAAGATCACTAATAAATAAAAGGAAAAGAGTGGATGACACCAGTGTCAATAACTTTGAGAAGAACAGTGGCTATCTACAGCCGCAGCTATAGATCGGCCAGAAAGAAAATTAGAGACAAAGGTAGAGCTAGAACGATGGAAACCGAAGGAGGGCAGTTTGGAAATTAAAGATTTATACCAGACTTTATCAAAAACTTTCGATATGTCAAGCGTAATAGCAAAAAGTTTCACAGAAATCCCGAAAGGATGATGACCAAGAGTCAGAGATATATGCAAGAACATCGCCAGCTGAGCGTCCTTTGTGGAACCCATACTGACGATCTGAAAGAAGAGTGTCAGAAGAAAGGGGTTTAAAAATCTTTCGATTAAGGATAGATTCAAAAACTTTAGAAAGGCAAGAAATCAAAGTAATTCGACAATAGTTTGAGGGTTGAGAGCGGTTACCCTCAGGCACATATCCAGGATTTGTTCAAGTGGGGGGGCGAAGGGAACGTTATAGGTTATACCTACGTTTCATCATTCAACTATACTACTACAATGTAACATGCTTAATATCACGTTCTCGGTGTAGGATGAAGTGATAATGAGCGTCTTTTGCATTAGTGCTTTTTAGCATGTTAACATGTTTTATTATTTGAAAACTTGCATACGTCATTGTTTTTCCACCGATGTAACAATTGATTATTTATTATAAAAACGTGATAATAAGTAGTTTCTTTAGTGATATTAAGCAAGGCATTTTCCATGTGTTGAATATCAGTCGTACGTGGTTTATCAAATACAGGGTGTCCCATAAGTTCAGCATCATAGGAAAAATAATAAAAAAAGGCAAAACAAAAGCTTTTATTTACAGAACGTGCTCAATATGTCCACCATTGTTTTCAATACACAAATTCAGACGTGATACCCAGTCAGCAAGCACACGGTGAATGATGTCAGGAGTAATGGTGTTACATGCTCCAATAATGCGCTGCCGCAAATGTTCAACACTCCTAATTTTCTCTGCGTATACCAACGCTTTCAAGTGGCCCCAGAGATAAAAATCTAGTGGCGTGAGATCCGGGCTTCTAGCTGGCCATTCCACAGGCCCTCGACGTCCTATCCAATGACCAGGGAATTGTTGGTACAGGTATTCCCTTACTTGGGTGCTGTAATGTGCAGGAGCGCAGTCTTGCTGGAACCATGTTGGGAAATTTCCTTCTTCGTTCAAGACACTGGGAAATGCTTCTTCCTTGAGCATACGTAGGTAGGTGCCTCCAGTGACATGTTCATCGAAAAAGAGGGGGCCTATGATGCGATCCTTCCAAATGCCACACCATACCATCACTCGAGATGCACCTTGTTCCTTTGAAGAGGTATACCAGTGAGGGTTGTTTTGAGACCAGTAGCGGGTGTTCTGTCGATTTACCTCACCATTTCCATAAAAAACAGTCTCGTCACTGAACAGAATGGTGGCCGGGAAATTGGCATCCCGAGCATATTGTTCCGTAGCCCATTCACAAAATTCCATCCGCGCGCCGGTCGGGATCATCTTCGCTTAATTTCTGTAGGATCTGAAGTTTATATGGATGCCATTTGTGAGCCTGAAGAATGCGATGGATGCTACTTTTCGACACTCCTGTCTCGGCGGACAATCGCCGAAGAGGCTTATCGGGACTTCTGTTAAAATGAGCCAGGATAGCAGTCGCTGTATCATCGTCAGTGGACCTCCTTGAAGGTCCACTGCGTGGTTTATCTTCTATGGATCCTGTTTCCTTAAACTTTGCAACAAGTCTACTAACACAACTCTGTGTTATTGGCTCGCGGTCTGGATGCAGTCTCTTAAATTCAGCAGCGGCCTCTCTTTGACTCCGATTTCCTATGAGTAGAATTATCTGGATTCGTTCTTCCTTGCTCACAGACATTATGGCCTGTAGAAAGAGAAAAATATGAATTATGGTTTGTAGAAATAGAAAAATAGGAATTTCTCCTATGATGCCGGACTTATGGGACACCCTGTATAGTAATATCAACCGAGTTACGATCCAAAGCGATGTGATATAAACGGGTTATACTGTGTACGTTTTCAAATAATTCATGCTAGCTCAATACGATCAAAGGACAGGTAAACATACAGATTTATTGCAATTGGGATTAATTTTTATTAAATTTGACAGCGAAATCAATATTTATAAATTACGTAATCTAACGGCATGGCAAGTTTATATACAGGGAAATGATTACACACTACAGATATACATACTCAATTGCTCAAGTGTATACAGTCAGGTAGACACAAAACTAGCCCATAAGAGAGTATTAGATCATTTGACCAATAAATCAACAGCCAAAGTAGAACCGGGAGTTGTGATGTTATTACAGACACACTTTTTGATCACAAAACTAGTGCAGCGATTGTTGTGCGATAATTTCTTTGGTTTCTAGTGTTATTCCAGCATCATGTTCAATCGTCTTGCTTTTTTACGAGCAAATCTGTCCAAAACTTCGTCTGCATCGCTTAAACGCAAATTGTCTGATTCTAATGTTAACATAGAGTTGAGTTTAAGAAATACTGTATGTACATATAAGAATACACATTCATTAATACTCCAAGCATAAATAGTATCAATATATGTGATTGTTACACATAGATTACATAATTATGAATTAATCACACATTAAACAAATAGTTCAGATACTCAAAATACATAGTGAATAGATTTAATTTTTCAATAAATGTACATCATTTATATTGGTAAGAAAATTATGCACAAATATGACTAATTTATTGATAAAACTATCATACCACATATAATTAGGTCAACCTAAACCTTGATAACCAATTATTACAAAAGCTGGAATATACTTTTAAATTAGTGTCTAAATTATTTTCAATTTATATAATTCAGTACTAATCTGCACTTGCACAATTATTATAAACGCTAAAATTTGCTAATGTATTGGGTGCCAGTATTAAACTGACACCCTGACATATAGTTACAGCCCCATTGACAACACTGGAATTTTTACAACACTGTAATAACTCGATATAACCTAGTCTCAAAAACAATGTTGATTTTTTTAAATCAATTGACATAATGTTCTACGTATTTTATACTACATTTCTTTAAATGCATATATAAACTATTATCTTTTATAGTGCATTCTTAGCATTAGAATTGTGATGCCGTAAATCTTGACATTCACTTTTAACATCTCTACTACATCATTTTTGGTGATGATATAGTACTCAACTGTGGTGTTTTGCTAAATTGCATCGTAAATGTTTCTCAATATGCATAAAATAATATAAGTCGTTGAATAAAATAATTCAACCAAATTCAACATAATTCAATTCAACATAATTCAATCAAATTCATAATTCAACAAAATTCAACATAATTCAATCAAATTCATAATTCAACTAAGCATAATAAAATAATTCAGCGAAACATAATTGTTGGATAAATGTACATTGTCAATTCTGACAAAAAAACATATCGAATCAACATTCAAATTTAACCAGCGTTGCCAGCGAATATCCAGATATGCCATCCATATTAACCTGACTTACCTGACTTTTTGAGCTATTTTCATCAGATGATTTTTAGATATAAACACATTAATATGACTATATGTTAATAAAATAACTTGGTGATATTTATGCCATAAAAATCAGCATGGAAATAGCTATATAAATTGTTTTTTTTTGTCTTAAATTAGAATAGTATAAGTTTTTTATAACGAAATGAAACTTTTGATGATGAATTTTACATGCTAAGAGTCAGGCTAATTACAGGCTTCTAGCGATTTTTTTTTTTTAGAATTTTTAATTGGTGATGTTTTCTAAACCGGACAATCAAACAAATCTGTAATTTGATCAAATGCAGTTATAATGATTACCTATTTAATATTTACGTACAATTAATATTTTACATACAATATGTTTTCTAGTCCAAGGGGGAGGGGAGACCGCCTCATTCGCCCCCCCCCCTTTGGATACATCCCTGGTTACCCTTCTTTGGAACAAGCTGAATGAAAGCGAACTTCCAGCAGGAAGGAAAAGTATCAGATGAAAGACAAAGACGAAAGAGTTTGCCTAGGCAGGATGTCAGTACTGAAGCACAGTTCTTAAGAACAACAGGAAGAATACTATCAGGACCATACACCTTCCTAGAGTTGAGCCCAGATAGGGTAGAAAAAACATCTTTGGAAGAGATTCTAATTTCAGACATAATAAAGTCAGAGGGAGGAGGAGATGGAGGAACAGCACCAGAACCGTCGAGGTTTGAGTTAGAAACGAAAGTTTGAGCGAAGAGTTCAGCTTTATCAGGAGAAGAGACGGCAACTGAGCCATCGGAATGGAAAAGAGGAGGGAAAGAAGAGGAAATAAAGTTGTTGAAGAGGTTTTTAGCTAGATGCCAGAAAGAACGCGAAGAATTTAGAATTGGATAGGTTTTCACATTTTTGTCTGATGAAGGAGTCGAAGAACAGGTTTTGCACAATTCCGGGCAGAAATATAAGCCGAGTGAGAGTCAGGAGTTGGATGGCGACGGTACCTTCTGAAAGACTCCTTCTCTGTTGCGGATAGCATTAGAACAAGTAAAGTTAAACCAAGGTTTTTTTTCTATTAGTATTAGGAATAAAATATGGAATGTACACCTCCATGCCTGAAAGAATCACCTCCGTGATGCGCTCAGCACACTCGGAAGGTCCTCGGCCACGGAAGCAGTAATCGTTCCATGGGAAATCACAGAAGTACTGCCTAAGGGCCTCCCAATCAGCAGCGCCAAAGTGCCAAAGGCCGAACTGGAGCGATAGGACAGGAAACATATATAAGATTGTGGTCGTTGGAGCCCAACGGAATAAAATGTTTGACAGTAAGAAGAAGGGTGAGCGGTAAGAAATAAAAACAATGTTGGGCTTATCTCCAAGGCGATTGGGGATATGAGTAGGGTGCTGAACAATCTGCTCCAGGTCATTTACGGTAGAAAAGTTGTAAGCTAGTTCACCGGGGATGTTAGTGAAACGGAAAGAAAGCCAAACGTGGTGGTGAACATTAAAATTTCAGCAAAGGGAGAGTGGGATAGAATGTATTCCACTTTGGAAGTGAGGTAGTCAAAGAATTTTGGATGGTCAGTAGAATTAGGAGAAAGGGAAACAGCACAGATGTATTTAGTTTGAGATTGGCATGTAAGCTTAGCCAGAGGGTATAGAATTCGGAAGATTCGAGTTCGGGAATAGGAGAACAAGTTAGGTTATTGTGTACATATACACAACATCCACCTTTGGAGTGAAAGTATAGAGAAAGTAAGAGGGTACAGAAAAAGGGTTGCTGTCATTCGTCACAGACACCTGAGTTTTAGTGAGGAAAAGAAGATGAGGTTTAGAGGAGGAGAGGTGGTGTTCAACAGATTGAAAATTTGAGAAAAGGCCACGAATGTTGGAGGAATTAATGAAAAGTGAATCAGGCAGATGCCCAGAACATTTCGAATGGGCGGTAGCAGATGCAGCTCCGCTACCGGGGTCTACGTTGCCGGTATCGGCAGCGGGAATACCAGAAGTGGGGACATTTATGGTCCCCTCCGCAGGGGACTCGAGGCTTTTGAAGTTGATGCCATTTTTCTTCCAAATTTTTAAAAGATTATGTAGTAAGATGCATGTGTATATATAGTGAGGAAAAGGGAGAGAAGTAAGTGTGTGTGTGTGTGTGTGTGTGTGTGTGTGTGTGTGTGTGTGAGCACGCTGGACATCGCACAGGATAGATGAGACACGGAAAAAGATCAGCTAAGGAGGACAGTGACAGGAGAAACGGGGGTTCTAGCACTCCCTATCTTCTGTCTAACGTCCCCCCGCCGCGGCTACTTCCCTGGTCGACCGGTGTATACAATCTTCTCCTTAAGCTACACTCTTCTCTTAACACCGGCCAGCCCACAGTTTTTCACCTCCAGACCCGCACGTTTTCTTCCATAGATCTTTCGCTTGTTTCTCCTTCTGCCTTCCTCGATTTCTCTTAGTCTGTCACTCCAGACTTTTATAGTAGTGACCATTTTCCCCTCCTCCTCCGTACGTTTCGGGCCCTCGGCTCTTTTTTCTAGGCTGAAAGTCAAACCTTCGCAGTTCCGAGTAACTTTCGGACGGTCGATGCTGCCTCCACGTACCTCACCGATCACGTCACTTTTGCCGCTCTATCATCCATTCCACTTCCGCCTCTTTGGTTTCATAGTGGACTCCGACATGCGCTTTGGGTGTTCGAGCTAAGAAGTCGGCCTTTCGACGTCTTCAGCGCAACCGATCCCTTGCTAATTTAATAGCTTTCAAACGTGCGCGAGCTCAGGCCTGTCGCACGGTTCGTGAAGCCCGCCGCTTCACGAACCGTGAATTTAAATTCTGTACCGATTCATCGATTTGTTGTACCTGGTATTCCACACATTAAAACCAAACTCACCCCCTCGTCTATTGTTGATTTCGCAGCCATCCCCTACCCAAAAGAAAAAATATATATTATAATCAACACTGAAAATTCCTATGATGCGGACTTCTGCGCCACCCTGTATATACATATATACTTGTATTTAATTATGTATATTTTATGTATTATGCACATGTCATCGATCAATCTTGAATAAAACTTAAGTGGACTGAATAAATGTTACCGTATTTTAATCGACCCTATATCTAATGGCCCTGGTACCCCGACAATCAGAAATCGTGGCTACGCCCATGTCCCCAGGGCAGCGTCCTGACCGTCATCTGCTTCGCTTTGGCGATCGATGACGTGGTGACGGCTCTGCCCTCGAAGATTACGGCCACTCTCTATGACGACGATCTTACCATCTTTTGCTCTGGTTCCCGATTCGTCTTCCTTGGCCGTCTCTCCCAGTGGGCCCTGGATTCTGTCTCCAGATGGGCCACAGGTCACGGGTTTCGGTTTTCCCCTTCGAAGACGGTGATGATGGATTTTTGTCGTCGCTTTCCGTCCCTTCCCTCTCTATGGATCGCCGTTTCCCGTTGTCCCCGAAACTAGATTTCTCAGTCTCCTCCTTGATTCCCGCCTCTCCTAGATTGCCCAGCTGAGTCTCTGAAGGCTTCGTGCCTTCAGACTTGCACAAGGCTCAAGTTCCTTTCCCATACCGATTGAGGTGCTGACTGCCACACCCTTTGGCGGCTCTACCACTCCCTGGTCCAAAGTTAGTTGCATCATGACTGTCAGGCCTATTCCTCCGCCCCTGCCTCCGCCATGCGCATGCTGGACCCTATCCGCTCCATGGGTGTACGCATCAGCACCGGCGCATTCCGATTCTCTTCTATTGTCAGTCTTTATGCAGAAATTGGCCATTTCCACCGTACCTTAGAGCGGTTAAAATACCTCTTTCGCGTTCGGCAGTTTTCTTCCACCACGGTCTACCAATCCCTCTTCGGTCCTTCTACTTTGGCCTGCTTTAACCGTCGTCCCCACTTAGTTCGACCGTTTTGTCTTCGGATGGCCCCGTCCTGTCTTCTCTCGGGGTGAAGAGGCGAGTGCTTTCCTCTCCCGCCTCTACCTACACCCCATGGATCCTTCCTCCCCTTCGTATCTGCTCCTTTCTCTCTACTGTACCAAAGTCACCGTTCCACCCGTTCACCCTTCGACAATTATTTCTATCGCATTTCTCTTCCCATTCTGATTCTATCCCCGTGTTCACTGACGGCTCTCGCTCGCCACTTGAAGTGGATTGCGTGGCAGTCTTCCCATCGGTAATTAAATCACTATCCCTCCCCTCAGCGGCTTCCATCTTTACGGCGGAACTCTCGGCTATTCTCTTGGCCCTTCGATTTCTTTCTCGGCTCCCCTTTACATCTTTTGTTATTTATTCCGACTCCCGTAGCGCTCTTGAAGCTCTGTCCTCTCTCGTCTCCCCGCACCCACTACTGCGATAGATCCAGGACTGGCTTGTCCTTCTTTCATCACGCTGTAAGTTAGTTGCCTTTTGTTGGGTACCTTCCAACGTCGGTATTCCGGACAACGAACGTGCGGACGCTGCGGCGAGGGAGGTGTCGGACTTCGTGGGTTTTCCGGGATACACGGTGGCGATGGCAGCGCCAATGGGAGGATGTATCCGGGAATTTCCTGAGGGCCTTGACCCCATCATTCGTCAGTGGCCTTCCTCCTGTTTGGCCATCTTATAACGGGGGATCTTGCCCCCTTCTGCCCTTGCGCATTTCTCTCTCTGTTTCACATTTACTTTTAGTTTTCCCTGCCTTTGCAGTTGCTCGCTCCCAGTTCCTCCCTTTCTGCCCTTCAGGCAACACTCTTACTTTTTCATTTTTGTTGGGTGACTCCACGCCCGTACCGAAGGACACGCTCTTTTCCTTTCTCCGTCAGACTGGCTTCCTATTCTCTATTTAATGTAACTCAAATATAATTTCTCTGCTCAAATATAATTTTTGTGCTTTTCCTCTCCTTTGTCACGGTCTTTCTTTACCTGCTCCTTCTCCAGTGTTCATCTCTCCCCCATTGTTCTCCCTCTGCTTTAGTTTCGGCACGATACGACCTCGGCAGTCGAAGCGCCGTTGAAGTACTGCTATTCATTTATTCATTCATTCTATTGAATCCACTTCTACTTTCCTTTACATGCATAAATGCGGACACAATAAGTGAGAGTTCAACCCCTCAAACGTAGGGATGCAGCAGCCACACAGTTCTTGCAGTTATTGGCTACACCAGGATTTCTTTTAGATACCTAATCTACCAGCCCAAAAAAACCTGATTTCAAAGGTGTCCTTTAAATCATCCAGTTAAGAGTTCACTGTGCCATATTTAAATGATGAGACTGACCTCGCTGCCGAGACGTATCATCGCCTCGTGGTCTTCTTAGGTAGGTTAATCCCCCTTTTCTCCTTCATATTAAGTAAAAATAAATTCGCCAGTAATGAATTAATTAAGCGAAATATAGGCCCTACTTGTATACTTAGAAAATAATTTATAATTAACCCGCCGAAGTTGCTTCCTTGAAGTACCAACGGGCGTGAAATAAATTTCTGAATTAAAAAATTCGCTTCCTAACTAAACGAAAGTTAAATCCGTTCGAAATTTTTGTTTCATAAATTGTTTTGTAAAACCGGAGACAGATTTCCTATTTTATTTCTTTCCCTATCACTCACAGTTCATTAATTTCGAAAAATTCATTCAAATTTTTTATCTTTTCGTATTAAAGATGCTAAATGCAATGGTTGAATTGTTCCTTAAACAGTTCACTCATTTTTCTGATCATTTGTAGATTTATTATTTTCATCTTTTAACGATCCAGTATTTTCTTCATCTGTCTTACAAATGAATGTTTATCCTAAATCCATTTTTATTTCGTCTAGTTCTTCCAACTTGTCTTCATCCTTAAGTCTGTTGGGCATTTGCGAATATTCTTTCCTGTTTGTTTCCGTTGTCCAAATTGTGTTCTGACTTTTATTTTTGAAATTCTTTGGCATCGAACTTCATTTTTATTTCGATTAGATTATGGTCAGAAAACTTTATTTTGGTTTACTTTCTTAATTATTAATAGAAAATGAGAATAGGATCAAAACAAACTGAAAACTTTTGATGATTGGCTATGCACTACCACCTATTTGTATAGATTAAAAATACAGTACTCCCAAAACAGGATGTTGTATCCATTTCAGGATACCATATCAAATTCATACGTTCATTTTTGTCTTTTCAGGACTTGATGGATTGTACTGTAGTTCCAAGCTTATCTGTATGCATCACATCTGGAAGTCTACTCACTTAGGAAACTGGAAAATTATCATGAAAAATATGATGCCATATGAATAGTTTTTGTTCAAGTACCTATTCTTTGGTGTCACTTTTCTCACTGGTGAAAAATTACTGCACTGAATTCAAAGGAAAGAAGAAGTCGAACGATTGTAGATTTCTGAAGCTCGAACGATTGTGGATTTCTGGCTGCATGCAAAATGTTTCAGAAAGGCGTACATACAGGGTATCCACAATGTCTTGTCACCCCACTAAAATACTAACTGATTTTCGTTTTTCTGTAGAAAACGGGAAAAGTTATGCAAATACTCTATATAAAAGTACTATTAATCTAGAATGTGACATAATCAGATCTTAAACTAACATTTCAGCTTGACAAACGATGCATCAGATCTGGTAAATTTCTACCAAACTTTTCAATTTGGGTAAATTGGGTACTGTATGTCGTGCGTTAAAGTTAAGAACTATGGTTAAAATTAGGTAATAAATAAACCCTTCCAACCAAATATCACAAACTTAGCTTAACTTTCAGTACTAATAATAGGGTATCTCCATGTACTTCTCTCTCTTTGCCTCTGTATCTTTAAAGCTACTCTGCATTGTCTATCAAGATTTACCCTACAACTCCATTCTGTCTTTCCTTGTGAACAGACGTGCTCTATCGAGTGTCCAGTATTACCAATTGAATAAGTGGTTTTATTCGAAGTGTCTTTAAAAAAAATAAGTGTTTGGTACTTTCTTAACTAAATTACCTCCTGTTATTAATTATTCATTAACGAATATATTTTATTTATTGACTTTACTTATTACTGTATTATGTGATTAAACCAAGGCGAGTGCACGTGGCTTGTCTTGTTTGTTTTCCTTCGACTGGGTAAAATTCCAAAATGTGCTCTAAGGAGGTTCATTTTGCCTTGTTGAGGATCATCAGGTAGGGTGTGGTCACCGTCCGTGGGAAAAAAAAGAAAAAAAGGGCGAATTGTGGACAGATAAGTTTTTCTTTTATTTTTTTTGTATTCATCCTTATTAATACTTTTTCTTTTCCAGAACCTTCGTCGGTAGCTTAATTAAGTATATACTGTATTCATTTAGTGTAAATTTGGGTTACAGGAACCCGTTTCTGCGTTTGAAGAACATTTTTGCGGACTTGCGCAGGTGACGTCACAATAAGCACGCGGTAGACCTACGTTTTATTTATTAATTGCTCCTTACTTATTCTAGGAGACGTACGTCGTTATTAGATTACTATTATTAACTCGATATTAATTTCCAATTTTCGTTTTTTATTAAGTTAATAGCATGCCACCCCCGTCAAGTGCTTGCAGTCGCTGTAAAGGAAAGTTTGCCGCTAATAATAATGATCAGTTAGTTTGCAGGTGGTGCTCAAACATGGAATTGCTGAGGAACGAGCTGGAGCGTGAGAGGGAGGCCAGAGTGAGGCTTGAAGAAAGGGTGGTGGTCCTGACGGCAAAGTTAGAATCCCTTAGGCCTTCTGAGGGGAGTTATTCTTCAGTCACGGCCTCTCCTGCCTCAGTTTCTACTAACGATATAAATAATACTAATAGCCTTGTCTCTTCCCCTAGTTCCCAACCCTTCGTGCAAGTGCGTAATGAAGCCCCATTGAGACAACCTAAGTCTTGTCTACCGGTATTAACGAACAATAAGTTTTCTGTTTTAGGCTTCGAAGACGTGGATGAACCTGAAATACGACTCGTTGGTGATTCCATTGTTCGAGGGCAGCTCGAGGAATTCTGCGGGAGGAATCCCCGTCATAGGCGCCGTTACTGCTACCCTGGTGCAAGAGTGGAGGATATAACTAATAGTGTTGATTTTTTTTACAGCCGGAACCTCTGAGGACACAACGTATGTTATTCATGTCGGTACAAATAACGTTCTAAATTCTAGATCGGAAGAGCTGCTGGCTAGGTAGAGGGAATTACTAGAGCGACTAAAGAAAAAAAACTAACAAGATTGTTTTAACAGGTATACTTCCTCGAATTATCCAACGTAACGAGTTCTACAGCAAGGCGACCTATATTAACAATAACCTACAGTCACATTGTCAACAGGAAGGAGTGCATTTTGCGAATTTTTGGGGCAGTTTCTACTGCAGGAGGGACTTGTTCCTTGGAGATGGACTTCACCTTAATGACGTTGGAGCTGCGCGTTTAGGAAGACTATTTCATAATACTGTTTCTTCTTTTCAGGCTGCCGTAACTCGAACGGTCCTGGCGTAATTTCCTTAAAATTCCCTTGCGCGCGCGCAGGTATCACAGTTACAAACAATTTGAAGGTTCTATCCTTAAATGCTGGTAGCCTACGAAATAAAATAAACGAATTTTTTTATTTAATTGCTTGTAAAGCCTATGGTTTAATTGCGATAAATGAATCGTGGCTTAGCACTGAAACACGTGACTTTGTAGGAGAGTATCAAATAGAGATTATAGACTTTTTGTTAAAAACAGAATAGGTAGGCGAGGAGGAGATGTTATGTTGTATATCAAAGCTAATATTGCGAACGTTATAGAAGTAAAGCACAGAATTCCAGAACCGATAGATTCGACTATAGCAGAACTTAAATTGAACGATTTCAAACTTCTTGTTGCCGTTATATATAGGCCCCATAATCAAACAGATGATACGGACGAAGCGTTATAGCGTGAACTTAAGAGAATAATAGGTAGTGAGCAGGGCGTTATGGGTGACTTTAATTGCGCCAACAATGCAGGGAGACGCGGAGGGTAATCGGTTAATTAATTTTCTCGAAGATAGCTATCTCAGTCAAAAGGTTGGGGAACCTACGACGTTGGACAGTATTTTAGATTTAGTAATAACTACGGACGATAGGCTAATCACCGTTAAGCAATAGCGATCACAATATGGTAGAGTTTGTCCTTTCAGTGAGTCACTCGAAACCAGCTAACTCGACTAAAATTCCTAACTTCCAGCACGCAGACTTTTGTAAATTTAGTGAATTGTCACATGTCAGCTGGGAAAACGTAATGGGAATCTCCAACGCAAAAATAATGTGGGAATCGTTTGAAACAGTATTTACGACTATAGGCTACATAAGTGCAATAAAGACGATTTGTGGTTACGAAACAACTACATATCTCTAAGGCGTGAAGCAAAAAGCGAAATTAAAAAGTCCAAGCGTGATTTTGAAATCTCCAAGCTCGTAACGGTAAAGAAAACCCCAAGCGATTCTTTCAATACGTCAATAATAGGAATCCAGTAAAAAGTGTCTTGGGGCCGTTGAAAAATCCTGACGGAGAGCTAGTTTCTGAAAAACGAGCAAATGGCTACCCTGCTGAACGAATTTTTTACGTCAGTTTTTACAGTAGAAGATGTAACGAATAGACCTACGGTCATAGACATAATACCTTTTGACAATGGTAATACTTTAGATAATATTGTGAAAGGGAGATAATGTGATATATTGATAAAATGAAAATGCGTAAATCACCGGGGCCCGATTCCATATATCCCATACAATTAAGAGAATTAAAAGATAGCATTGTTGTGCCGCTAACAAAGATTTTTAGTGCGTCTATTTCTGAGGGGTGCGTACCAGATAATTTCAAGTTAACAAATGTAACACCTATTTTTAAGAAAGGCGATAAAGGTGCGGCGGGAAATTATAGGCCAATCAGTTTAACGTCTGTTGTAGATAAGCTACTGGAATCAATAATTAGGGATTGTATAGTCGAACACTTGGAATTGCATAACTTGGTTATAAATACGCAGCACGGTTTTAGGCAAAACAAATCTTGCTTAACTAATCTTTCAGAATTTTTTCAAAGCGTGGTTGAAGTTTACAATACTCATCGGGCGGTAGATGTAGTGTATTTAGATTTTCAAAAAGCGTTTGACGTCGTACCGCACAAAAAACTCATTGAAAAAAACTAAGGTTCATGGAATCAGGGGTGTAGTAATAAAGTGGAAAAGAGGGTGGTCGTTGATGGAGCGGAGTCGTGTTGGGCTAATGTAGCGAGCGGCGTTCCTCAGGGTTCTGTATTGGGCCCCTTGCTTTTTCTTATATATATTAACGATTTAGATGTCGGCATAGTCAGTACAGTTTCAAAGTTTGCGGACGACACGAAGTTGGATGGCATGGCAATTAATGATGAAGATAGAGGTAAAATCCAGGAAGATCTGAACAAAATCGTTGATTGGTCAGTCACATGGCAAATGAGATTTAACGTCGATAAGTGCAAAATTTTACATATAAGTTCGCGTAACGGTAATTTTGCATATAGTATGTCAGGGAAAGAGTTGGCAAGCGTAGAACAGGAAAAAAATTTAGGAGTTATCGTCACTAGTGATTTAAAAATGGCGAAACAAAGTACAGCAGCGGTCAATAAAGCGAACAAGGTGCTAGGTTTTTTTGCTAGGAATTTTGAGTATAAATCGCGCGATATTATTTTTCCTCTTTATAAATCATTAATTAGACCTCATTTGGAGTACGCGATCCAATTTTGGAATCCGCATATGCACAAAGATATATGATAGATAAAATCGAAAGAGTTCAAAGACGAGCAAATAAGATGATTTCGTCGCTTAGGTCGAAGTCGTACGAGGATAGGCTTAAGGAGTTAAAATTGACTACACTCGAGACTAGGAGGCTAAGGGGCGATCTAATTCAGGTTGTTTAAATTATGAATGGGTTCGATAACGTGAATAGAGATAGCTTTTTCAAAATATCACAATATAATAAAACTAGAAATGACGGGTATAAGTTGACAAGCAGAAGGTTCGAAAGAGCAGTTGCCAAAAACTTTTTTACGCATAGAATAGCAAATAGCTGGAATAGTTTGCCGGTAGAAGTAATTAGTAGCACGTCTATAAACATGTTTAAAAATCGATTAGACGCACATATTGATAGATTGGGTAATGGGTATAGTTTAAGGTAGCAAAATTAAGGTTTTTGTGGTTCGGAACCCACGTAAAATTGTAGGTCCCCTCCGCCACCACGGAGGACATGCGCAGTACACAACTACAACCGCAGTTAGGTAGACCAGTCATGAGTGGATCCTAGGGTCTTTGTTGGTCTGAAGCATTATAACATTAACAAAATTTCCTTGTTAATGGCGGTTCTTTGCTATGTAAAATACCGTGCGCGGACGGGATGCCGAATGCACTTTCGCCGAAAGTCAGGAAGCCGAAGTCAGGAAGCCGAAGCCAAGACGCCGAATGGACATGAAGCCGAATGGACATGAAGCCGAATGCACATAAATTAATATCAAAATATATAATTGGAATATTTAAGAAATAAAACACTATCAAAGGATGAATTTTAATTGTAAAACAATTATTTTAATAAATTAATATTAAAATATATAATTGGAATATTTAAGAAATAGAAAAACTATCAGAGGATGATTTAAAAATTGTAAGCTAATGCTCTTAGGAAAGCCAATCCTTCTTTATTATACGAACTGAAAATGGATTTTATTCTTTCGTTAATGGCGTCATACTTTTTGTTAGGCTTGGAAACGTCCATTCCTATAGACGCCTGTTCAATCAAAATTTCATTAAATGCCTGTTCGCTTCTAAGTTTTTGTAGCAGGTTAGGTTGGTTAGGTTAGGTTAGGTTAGGTTAGGTTATATATATATATATATATATATATATATATATATATATATATATATATATCATGTCCATTCGGCTTCATGTCCTTTCGGCTTCATGTCCTTTCGGCTTCATGTCCTTTCGGCGTCTTGGCTTCGGCTTCCTGACTTTCGGCGAAAGTGCATTCGGCATCCCGTCCGGCTACCGTAAATACAGTATATGAAGGCATTACCATCGTATTTTTCCGAATGTATAATGGGCATGTGTCTATACAGGGTGTTATTAAATTATGTTTCATAAATTAGTACATTCAGGACGTCAAAGTGAACAAAAAAGTTTCTATGAACATAAATCCGCAATCGCTTCGTTTCCGAGATACATTGCTGTTTTGCCAAGGACGATGCTATTCTCTGTACACCTATTGTATGCTTTCTAGATATATCAAAGAACAATAAAATTATTTATTATTATTATTATTTATTATTATTATTTATATTATTATTTATTATTACAGGATTTTTATCTCGATTATAACAAGCACCAGATACTTCATTTCCGACGCATTACATACAAAACAAGATAGAAGCAATACTCTCCATAACATAACTTGAAAAAAATAATAATAATAATAATAATAATAATAACAACACTGTTCAATAAAGTTTTTCTCCTTTTGATAAATGTGGGTGATTTTTATGTTCTTTTTTACGCTGATTACGAAATTGAAAACATTTTTTCTATCACCCAGTTTTTCAGGTATTTGCAATTTAAAACTCTTTGAGATCGAGATAGCACTCCTCAGTTTGCATTATAATACGAGATTTATTATTAGTCATTTATTTTGTATAAAATCTTTATATTATGCATATTATGATTTATATTTATATATAATATGCATATATTTATTTAAGTACTCACCACTTCATTGATTAAGTGCATTTAGTTATTCATTTTATTTTGGTATATGTTTGGTGAAAAAATAGTGTTTTGTGATATAACAGTGAAAATGTCTCGTAAGTGTGCAAACAACCCCGACAGTTTTTATTTTGTGTGTGGTGAATTTACAACAAAATCTCAAAAGCACGGTTTCACTCCTTTAATTAAGAAGGCGTATGAACTTTATTTTGGTTGCAAAGTAGGAGACAAAATCTGGGCTCCTCATGTATGTTGTTTCTTGTGCAAGATTTCTGAGAGGGTGGTTAAAAGGTACTCATTCTTCAATGCCTTTTGCGGTCCCATTGGTATGGAAAGAACAAAGAGACCACTTCACTGATTCCTACTTCTGTTTAACGAAGATAAGTGAACATTCCTCAAAATCTAAACATGCGATTCAATATCCTAATTTACTGTCAGCTATGCGACCTCTTTTACATTGTGACGATTTGCCAGTACCAAAACCACCGAAAACATGGACGTTAAATGATGATGAACCTGATGATGAATCTCGTAATGGATCTTTGAACAGACAAGATGACATGGATACATTTTCAACCACCTTCATCGGATGAACCTCATTTAATTTCTCTGTCAGAATTAAAGAATTTTGTCAGGGTTGAATTTATCTACAAATCAGGCTGAGCTCTTCGGTTCTAGATTAAAAGGTTGGAATATCCTTCAAAACACTGTAAAAATATAATTTCGTAAGCGTCAGACACACTTCACATCGTTTTTCTCTATGGAAAGTGATTTAGTGTATTGTAATGATGTGAACACTATCATGCAGGCACTTGGTCGAGAGCACAATCCTAAGGAATGGAGGCTTTTTGTCGATTCATCAAAGTTGAGTTTGAAAACTGTACTATTGCACAATGGTAATGTCCATCCTTCGGTTCCGATTGCACAAAGTTCATATGAAGGAATCATATGACAATATGCCGTTACTTTTGAAACATATTGACTATGATAAATACTGCTGGCATATCTGTGGTGGTCTAAAAGTGATTGCACTTCTCATCGGCTTACAGTTAGGATACACAAAGTTCTCTTGTTTCCTCTGCGAATGGGACAGCCGAGCTAAGGGGACTCATTATACATAAAGAGTGGCCACTTCGACAAAATTTGATTCCAGGACAGAAAAATGTTGCCCATCAACCACTAGTAGATCCAGCATAAATTTTCTTAACACCTCTCCATATCAAACTTGGTTTGATGAAAAATTTGGTGAAAGCCATGAATAAAGGCGGACCTGGATTTCTATATCTAAAACAGAAGTTTCCTAGAATCAACGAAGCGAAAATCAAAGAAGGCATTTTTGTGGGCCCACAGATCAGAGAAGTGATGGAAGACACTGCATTTGACGAGCCTTTGAATGAGGTTGAAAGAACAGCATGGAAAGCTTTTAAAGAAGTGACCGAATTTCCTCGGCAGCGTCAAATCAGAAAAATGTTTCCCTGGTGAAGCAAATGCTTAGTGCTGGCTGCACTCCCACCTGGACTACTTCTCATCAAACCTTGACGCTGTCAGCGATGAGCAATGAGCATGGTGAAAGACTTCATCGGAATATATCAACATGGAAAAGCGGTATCAAGGAAGATATATCCCCAGTATGTTAGCTGACTACTGTTGGACACTTATAAGAGAAGCCCCTAGTACTAATTATAAGCAAAAACCAGCTGCAAAAACATTTTAGGTAAGGTACTCTTCTTTTTTTTATGATTAAACATACCAAAATGTAAGAAAATCTGCCTTTTCATTTGCATTTCCTTCGGAATTGGTAGGTGATAAAAAAATTCTGTTTTCAAGTTCATAAATGAAGCGATTGCAGATTTATGTTCATAGGAACTCTTTTGTTCACTTTGACGCCTTGAATATGTATACTAATTTATGAAACAATTTCATGACACCCTGTATATGTATGGGGTGTGAATTTATGGATACACGTGTGTGCATCTATAATCAAGGTTAACCTTGGTTTTGCTTCCGGCCGGATTGTTTATGCTGACGAAGGTCTAGACCTACAGTTTAACATGGAATCCGAACCACACCCCACCAGCAGCCCACCATCTTAATCACTAGGCTACTCAGGGTACCCATTTGTCTATCAACCAATTTTTTATTGTGTGGAAGGATGAACAGCTGGGTTTTGCTGCGCGCCGCCTGCCGTCACCGGGTCTCGATTCCGGGGCCGATGGATTCGTCATCAGCGACGCTAACCAATACACCACCGAGGCGCTATATGTACATTGTACAGTATATATAAATTATGTATGTGTCTGTGGACATACGTGTTTATGTATGTCTGTGTGTGCATATATGTATGTATGCATGCTTCCTGAAGCAACTGATGGGCACATGACCTCGTATAAAGACAATAAATTGTAATATTGATATTATTATTGTTGTTGCTCTCAGTATTGTTTTATATTGTCTATTGTATTATATGATGAATGTCATAGTGTTTTAAATTAAAAGTTATGAAAAGTCATTGAAAAAACACAGTTATTCACAGAAATAATGATTTATCAGTAATTGACAATTATTTTATTTTTATACGCGTAGTTTGTTTTTAAAATGTTTTCATCTTGTTTCATCCTATAAATCTTAATTAGATTGATGGATAATACACTACATTGGAAAATGTTTTTGAAACATGAACAAACATATAAAATATATATTCTGATTAATGAATTTCCCTTTATTAACACGGTGAATACATATACTGTACCTTTCAGGTGTTCCGTGCGATGATTCCTCATTTCACGGAAGTCAGGCTTGTTGCCCCTACTTTTTTTTTGGTTTCGTGTAATATAAATTATGTATTTTTTATAAAAATAAAAGTTAATTATTATTATTATTATCATTATTAATAATATACAAATCATTATTATCGATTAAAACAAATACAAAGTCACTGTTGAAGGTATGATACCAATGATATACAAAGAAATCAATATTAGATATGAGAGAGAAGAGATGAACAATCACGAGTAATGTACCTTTAATCCTAGATTTTTATTAGTATTCCACTATTAATAGTTCTTGACACAAACGTTATTCCCAAAGCAAGCATCAGCGCTTTCCTTAGTTTTCATATAAACATGTCCGCATTAGTAGAGGAAAAGATCTGGCTATTTAAAGGCAAGAAAATGCAATTAAGATGGGTTAATAATAAAAAAAAAAACTCTACTCACACAAAAAAAAAAGAATTTTAACCTCGTATCCATTTTCTTTAAAAAAGAAAAAAAGAATTTTAAACTCGTATCCATTTTCTTTAAAAAAAAAAAGAAGAATTTTAACCTCGTATCCATTTTCTTTAAAAAAAAAAAAGAATTTTAACCTCGTATCCATTTTCTTTAAAAAAAAAAAGAATTTTAACCTCGTATCCATTTTCTTTAAAAACAAAAAAGAATTTTAACCTCGTATCCATTTTCTTTAAAAAAAAAAGAATTTTAACCTAATATTCTGTATAAAAAACAATGAGACTAAAAACTTACAAATCCTTTTAAGAATCGAGGCACGAAAAACTCTTCCATTCATAAATTGACATTAAAATAACCCAACAGATGAAAGTTAGTACGAAAGAATGAACACCGCCCGAACAAGGGACAAAACCATTTCATTTGTAAACTTAATCACATTTGAATTAATGTAACCTAACTACCAGAAGCTACGTGTTGCCAATGTCCGAGTAAACGCTTTAATTTGGGTCAGATTTGATTCAAAGTACTAAAAGTATCGGCAGAGGTCTTGTCAGTCGTGTGAGCAATTATCTAAAGAGGCTTAAAGCATAACAAATAAAACCTGCACTTGCAGTGGAATGATACTATATTTATTAGCATGAAAAACAAGACGCACTTAAACTTAAACATGATATTTGTGATTATTATGTCATAAGTAACAATGAAGAAAGTACAAATAGTAATGTATCGATTCCAAAATTTAGCCGATGCCGATTCTTTGCCTATTTTTAAAAAATCAATTCCCTTCATAAATTTTACTAATCTAATGTGAAACTTTCAATTTGCACATTTTTACATTTCAAATTTGTTTAAATGCTTTTCCTTAACTCACTCCACATATACAGGGTGTTTATAAAGTCCCTATCTATTTCAGTGAAAACGTAGCAAAAAGGATAAAATTCAATAACAATATAATAGAAGGCATACATTTAATGAATACTTAAGCACATGATTCTACATGAGCACCATCAGTATCTCTAAAGAGTTCGAATCTGTCAACAGCATTGCGGAACACATTTCGGAGAATGACAGGGGTTATTTTTGTAACTGCTGTTACGATACAAACACGTAAGTGTCCCAGCTTTATTCAGATGGCATTTTAAACACCGTCGTCTTTCAACAAGATGGGGAGTACCTAAATGAACGATTTCCAAATCGGTGGATCGGACGTGGAGGCAACAGGCCCTGAGCGGCTCGATCTCCTAACCTAACTCCCTTGGATTTCTTTGTATGGGGCTTTATCAAATCAAACATCTATCAAACGAGGGTTACAGATCTGCAAGATTTACGTGCTCGTATCGTAACAGCAGTTACAAAAATAACCCCCGTCATGCCCCAAAATGTGTTCCGCAATGCCGCTGACAGATTCGAACTCTGTAGAGATACTGATGGTGCTCATGTAGAATCATGTGCTTAAGTATTCATTAAATGTGTGCCTTCTATTCTATTGTTATTGAATTTTACCCTTTTTTGCTACGTTTTCACTGAAATAGACAGGAACTTTATAAACACCCTGCACGGTATAAGAATTTGTTACTCATATACCGTAGCTAAAATGTTAAAAAGTTTTATTGATCAGTTAAATGCTAAAATAATTTTATTTTAGTTTCCTAAATTGAATACCAATATTTAAAGTAATTGTTTTTCCTTATGTTCAACCTATTTTCTTTCTTCAACAATGTCAACCACAACAAAATTTTTCATTAAAATTTCAAGTCTCTGGTGGCCAATTTCAATAAAAAATAGGATATATAATTTGGGTTTATAAAATTATTAAAATACTTTGTCAACATAATAAAATGGTTCACTATATAAATTACAAAGTACAACTTAATACACAGGGTGGCCCACATGTTCCAATCGGTTATAATTAAAGCGAAAATACAAAAAAAATCAAACAAAGACAAAGTTTATAATAAGTTTAGAAATATTTATCTATTTTAAAACTTTTAAATATTTTTAAATTAAAAAAATTTCATCTCATTTCTTTTTAAAATCCAGTAAATGGATTTTCGCTTTAATTATAACCGATTGGGACTTATGGGCCACCGTGTAGAATTATTATTAATATAGAGTAGGAGGTTACTATAGTTTATAAATATTTAGAGCTTAGCTAGTCAGAGAAAATGTAAATTTATAGGCAACTTAACTTATTAAGCTTTACCTTTTCGTGAATGTAAAATATTTTTATATAATTACACTCTGAAATGAGTATAAATTATATCATAAAGTGTTTTTCGGCTGTTCAATCCATACTAATAATTGTGACGGTCGAACGACGAACTTTCTTTTTTCCTTTGTCTCTTATGGCCGGCCAAACCACTTGCCAGATTTGGACGAGACTTGGAGGATAGGGGTAACTGAGGCAGGGGAAGAACATAAGTAATGTGGCGTCGGCCTCCAAGGTCATCTGAGGCCCCTAGAGGCCTCTGTATTCCGGATTAGTTGAAAGAGTGACAGACACGTCATAAAAGATAGTGACAAAAATGGGCGGGCTCTATCATACCCAATTCTAATTCCTCCGAGGTCATACCCAATTCTAATTCCTCCGAGGTCATACCCAATTCTAATTCCTCCGAGGTCATACCCAATTCTAATTCCTCCGAGGTCATACCCAATTCTAATTTTTCTCGCTCTTTCCGACATCTAGCTAAGAACCTCTTCAACAACTTTATTTCCTTTTTTTTCCCTTTTCCATTCTGACGGCACAGTTGCCGTCTCTTCTCCTGACAAAGCTGAACTTTTCGCTCAAACTTTCGCCTCCAGTTCAACCCTGGACGATTCTGGTTCTGTTCCTCCATCTCCTACCCCCTCTGACTTTATTATGTCAGAAATTAGAATCTCTTCTAAAGATGTTTTTTTCTGCCGTATCTGCACTCAACTCTAGGAAGGCGTATGGTCCTGATGGTGTTCCTCTTTGTAAATGTTTCCTTTGATAGGTGCAGGTTGAGAGGCAAGCTTAAAGAATGTGTGTGTATATTTACAAAATTATGAAGAAAATTAAATAACTGAAGATTAAGACAAGTGGATTTTCCGAAGTGTAAGGGGTATGCTCCGATAGCTTCACTGATGTTCCGTGTAAAGTGTCGGCTTGTGCGTTTTCTAATAGTTGCCCAAGGACTTGAATCCAAGTAAACTTATGGAGCAAGGTAAAACTTGTGTAAAAGGTGCTTATATTATTATGAACATATGAATGCGAAATTATGAGTTAATTCACAACACAAAAATCAAAACTTAATTAGGAAAGTATAAGAAAAATACAAAAACAGAAACTTGTAAATAAGTTGGCCAGTTTGGCGTGTGGTTGATGATTACAGCTTCGTCTTCATAATTATATGGTTAACTGACCAACCACAGCCAAATGGCCACGCCCACTAATTAAGAGAGTCTACAAGGGTCAATAAGATCTTTCCACAGACACTCAATTACTTACACTCTTGTTGTTCTTAAGAACTGTGCTTCAGTGCTGACACCCTGCCTAGGCAAACTCTTTCGTCTTTGTCTTTCATCTGGTACTTTTTCTTCCTGCTGGAAGTTCGCTTTCATTCAGCCTGTCCTAAAGAAGGGTGACCGCTCTCAACCCTCCAACTATCGTCCAATTGCTTCGATTTCTTGCCTTTCTAAAGTTTTTGAATCTATCCTTAATAGGAAGATTCTTAAACATCTTTCTCCTCACAATCTTCTTTCAGATCGTCAGTATGGATTCCACAAGGGACGCTCTACTGGCGATCTTCTTGCATTTCTCTCTGACTGACTCTTGGTCATCTTCCTTTCGGGATTTCGGTGAAACTTTTGCTATTGCGCTAGTTATATCGAAGGCCTTTGATAGAGTCTGGCACAAATCTTTAATTTCCAAACTGCCCTCCTTCGGTTTCTATCCTTCTATCTGTGCCTTCATCTCTAGTTTCCTTTCTGGCCGATCTATAGCTGCAGTTGTAGATGGCCACTGTTCTTCTCCTAAAGATATAAGCAGTGGTGTTTCTCAGGATTCTGTCCTGTCACCCACTCTTTTCCTTTTATTTATTAATGATCTTCTAATTCGTACTTCCTGTCCTATTCACTCTTATGCCGATGATTCCACTCTTCACTTCTCCACCCGCTTCCCAAAGCGTCCCTCACAGCAGTCGCTTGATGAATCGCGTGAGGCGGCTATGGGGAACCTGACCTCTGATTTTTCTGCTATATCTGATTGGGGCAAAGAAAACCTTGTGGCTTTCAATGCCTCAAAAACTCAGTTTATCCATCTGTCTACTCGTCACAATCTTCCACACGACTATCCCCTTACCTTCAACAACACACAAATCAACATTTCCTCTTCTCTTAACATTCTTGGCATTTCCTTTTCTCGTGATCTTTCTTGAAAGATCACATATACTCTCTTTCTAAAACAGCTTCTAAGAGGTTTGGTGTGCTGTACCGCCTCCGCAGTTTCTTCACCCCCACTCACTTGCTGTCTCTGTACAGGGGTCTTGTTCGCCCGTGTATGGAGTATGTTTCTCATGTGGTTCAACCCACACAACCATACTTGACCCGGTGGAATCAAAGGCTTTTCGTCTCATCAATTCCCCGCCTCTTACTGATTGTCTTCAATCTCTCTCTCTTCGTCGCAATGTTGCCTCACTCTCTCTTTACTATCGCTATCATAACGGACATTGCTCTTCTGAACTCTCTAACTGCATGCCTCCTCCTTTAAGGAGAGCACGTAGTACCAGACTTTCTACACTTTTTCATTCCTTTTCTGTCCAACTATCTACTGCAAGGGTTAATCGGTATTTTCAATCTTTCATCTACTCAACCGGTCAACTCTGGAACATTCTTCCTCAGTCCATCTTTCCTCCTGTCTATGACCACCCATCTTTCAAACGCAGAGTGTCTAGGCATCTCGAAAACCCCAGACCTTGATTTTGGCTCTCTTCTTCTTCTGTGGGAGGGGTGCTTTTGCGGGCATTTGCCCTTGGCCCGCCCCTCCTTCCTGCATAAAAAAAAAAAAAAATATATATATATATAATATATATATATCGAAACCTACGGTAAAATTATTGAAAGCCCGTTTAGGTCAACTGTACGCCCTTGACGATTGGTTAGATTAAGTCGTGATATTTTCGTTAGTTTTAACGAAAATATCACGACTTAACCTAACCAATCGTCAAGGGCGTACAATCAACCTAACCAGGCATTCAATTAACCTAACCGGGCATTCAATTAACCTAACCAGGCAAGGCATATATATATATATATATATATATATATATATATATATACAGGGTGTACATAAAGTCAGGATCTATTTTTGTGAAGCACTTGGAAATTATATGGAATTCAATCATAAAATGATAAAGTGGTAACATTTATTAAATAATTAAGAGTAGGATTCGACGTGACGCCCATCAGTATCCCTGCACAGCTCAAATCGTTCCGCAGCATTTCTAAACACATTCTGGAGCATTTGCGGGGTTATGTTATCTGCAGCAGTTCGTATACGTGTACGTAAGTTTTCAAGACTCGTAATCTTCGTCTGATAGACGTGCGATTTGATAAAGCCCCATGCAAAGAAATCTAAAGGGGTTAAATCTGGTGATCTCGCTGGCCAAGGTCTGTTGCTTCCGCGTCCGATCCAGCGATTTGGAAAACGTCCATTTAGATAATCCTGAACAATTTTGGCATAGTGACAAGGAGCACCATCATGTTGATAGACGACGGTACTAACAATCCTATCCCCAATCAGCTGAGGTTCAAGAAATTGCTGCAACATGTCCAGATAAATAAGCCCCGTAACTGTAGCTTCAGCAAAGAAAAAGGGACCATAAACCTTAGATTTTTTTAAACCCATCCAGACATTAACTTTAGGTGAGTCTCTTTCCCAATTTTGGACGAAATCATTCGGTCTTTCATCTGCCCAAATTCGACAGTTATGGCGATTTACTTTTCCACACGTATGGAAAGTGGCTTCATCACTAAAGAGAATGTTGTCCATTAAATTATCACTCCAGATTTGTTTCACGAGATCAGCACACACAGCACTTCGTCGAGGGAAATCTTCCTCATGTAAATCATGTAAAACCTGCAAATGATAGCTTTTCTTCTGCAAATTAACTTTCAGAATTTTGTGCACAGATGACGTCGGGAGGCCGAGTCTGTGTGATGCAGCACGAACGGACGTACGTGGCTCCTCAGTGATAATTCCGCGTACTGCATTCACGGTAAGATCTGACATACACGGTCGTCCTGATCTTGCTTCATCATTTACAGATCCCGTTCGTTTAAATTTGTTCACCAATTTTCGTATTGTCTTGTCTATTGGCCCCGGCTTATGAAATCTCCTTCTAAACTTCTCTCTGATGTCACTGTATTTCTTTCCCTCGATTCGCCAAATTACTATTGCCACACGCTCTTCTGTATTCATTCTAAGGGCTTCTGAAAAGAAAAATAGGAAAAATAATTATTTCACAAAAATAGATCCTGACTTTATGTACACCCTGTATATATCGTTCAACATCCACCGGGCAACGCCGGGTAGCTCCGTTAGTTTTCTATAAATATGGATTTTTTGGTGATGAAAATGTTAAAATTTCAAAGAATCGGTGAGAGAATCAATTAAATTTAGCCGAGGCCGAGTCCGATGTCAAAATTTGCCGATGCTGATTAATCAGTACATCACTGGTACAAATACTTTTATTATAAATATAATAACAATTAAAGTCCGAGAGAATAAAAGATAAAATAAAATTGGTAGCAGATCACCTTTCAAAGTTAGGAGGATAGCTGAATTTGATGCTTAAATCAAAATGAGAAAACACTTTCCAATGGCGTCGTGAAAAACGATACATAGGAAGAAATGAAAGATATTTTCATTCAAAATATTTCATTTTCACTCCACAGACACACACACACACACACACAGTATGTATATATATATATATGTCACAACCATGCGATTTACCATTTCTATGGTTGAACAGTATCCATGTTTGTGCCATTAGAAGTTCGCTGTAAACAGCGAATGTCCCCCCCCTTAGCTGTGCCTCTCTAATTCGTCTCCTTTGATTTCTCCCAAATAATGACTTATGCTGTACGTAGAGAGTAAGTCACTCTGACGTCATAAAGTAACTTAATTTCCTTCCATACCTTGAATACTGAATCACGTGTTTAGTATGTGGATATCTTTCATATTCAATGTATGGTAAATTCTTTAATAATAATAATAATAATAACGTCACTCTCTATGAGTCATTATTTATATGTTGTGTCCTGTCGGTGTTATGCAACCATACTCATTCATACATCCATGTTCCTTCTTGACCGTCGTCCTTTATTAATTTTATTACCTATTACCTATTTTATTACCTATTACCCATTGTTTAGTTATGCTCTATCAACTTATCAGTCTATGTTTACTCGTGTCTATATTACGCACACAACCATTGTGTGACGAATGATATGTGTACACTACCGTGTGCAGTCGTACATGTCTATTGACGATCATGATACGTACATGTATTCTTTTTGTTTTATTTTCTTTTTATTATTTCACCTCTCGCAAGTTGTCTATTATTGCTGAGACGAAGGCTCGAATTCCGATTACGTCGTCAAAAGCGAGCCTCTGAATTCGAACTCTTCTCTCTTGCCTCTGCTACCAATTTATAACGTTAAGATGTGATGTTATATTATTATAATATACCATATTGTTCCCTGCCAGGCTATTGGTTATTATCTACGTAGGCACATAGTTACCCACGTTCTCATTATCTGTACTTACTACTTCTACCTAATTGTCATTCAAATTCCGTTACTTATGTCTTACGTTATCATTAATGTCCGTGTACTTTCAAATGAAAAGTACACCGTATCTTTTCTCCGCTTTCCTCATCGCTGGCTAATTAGACTTTCAAACTATAATAACCAACCATTCTTCTAATAATATTTGACATAATTTGGCGTAATCACTGTTAACTATAAATATATAATTGTCGTTAATCCCCTTTAAATTATAAAACAACGGAGAACTCTCCTTCATTATTTAAATTGTGTTACCTATTCAGATTACTTCAGTATTAGATATGTCAATTAACAAATTGCTAAAATTGTAATTAACGGTAATTAATGTATGTAATATAATGTAATTTATGTACTTAATGTACTCTGTACATGTCGGTCCCCCGACATTATGTCGCCACCCAAAAGTGTATACCTTACAAAAATTAGTATCTTTTTTTGTTAACTTTTGCTTAAATTATGCTTAACGTCAGAATTCTTTAGCTCTCCAGCTAAAGTGGGAGCTTAACCTTCGACTGCATTCCCCCAAAATTGAGGCTTATTTATTTCTTGTATTGTAAATTAAATCATTCCTGCCTGAGTTCTTGATACCAGAGGTTGCACCTCGCCCCCTTTTAAATTCCTGTCTGAGCCGTTGTTACCAGAGGTGGCTCCTCTCTCATCTTAAATTCCTGCCTGAACCTTCACCCGAGGAGGCCGAGCCCCCCTCACTTTAAATTCCTGCCTGAGGCTTAGACCAAGGAGGCCAAGCCTCCTCATTTTAAATTCCTGCCGTAACTCTTACTCGAGGAGGACAAGCCTCCTCGCTTTCAATTCCCACCTTAACTATTGAGAAATGGGGTCGAACCTCTACCCCTGTAAATTCCTGCTTGAGCTGTTGTTGTAAGAGGTAAAACCTCTCCCCCTGTAAACTTCTGATTATCAGTGCCTCGTCCTGTATATATATATATATATTTTGTGAAATAAAATTTATGAGTGAACTAAAACTCCAATTTTTGAAGTGAAGTGTTTCCATTCATCCCTTCGGGAAAAAAAAAAACTTGGTAGAAACTATTTATATTGATACTCGGATGCTCTCGGCCAAGGCCGAGCTTACCCAACAAAGGACCACCTTCGTTGGATTGTCCAAAGTGCATTAACCCAAAAAAATCGCAAGCGGGCAGAGACTCGCACAACGTATGCGCGACACTGGAGGTCCCACCGAGACCGCTTCAGTTCCCCAACACCGAGACTGTTTCAGTCCCCCACCGAAAAAACCGTCGTCCATCAATGGATGTCCCTACTTTGAACAATTTTTGAAACACTTCAGGGATTCACTCATTCGACGTCGACCGCAACCTCTTCAACTTGGACTCCAACCCCACCATCTGCAACCTCAATTTAATTCAACTCATCGTTGACCTTCAATCAACTTTTGTTACTTGGAAATTCCTTCCTTGAAATTCTCTCTCCAATCAACCCCAAATATTTACTACAAAAATTTCCCTTGAACTTCTCTTCAATCAACTTTTGAATTATTGTTCGTATTTTTCTCCAATCAACCGTTCGACCGTCTTCCTGTCTACAATCTTCCTTCAACGTTGGTATGCTCCGTCGTGGCGATCAGATGACGTCACGAGCGGCACACGTAAGCTGAGTGAGGCTGACCTTCAAAGTTTCGTGGAGGCTCGGAGGCACCAGCCTGTTGAACCCCTCACTCTCCGTTTATGTGATGAGTTTTAATTATTAATTATTACTTTTAAATCATTTCCTTAATTATCATTTTCTTTAATTTTAGTAATATTAATTCACTTTTATTTTTCCCTTTTTAGTGTGAAACAGTGAAGTGACTTTATAAACACTTAATCATTTTTTTAATTAATTGATTTTAATTAACTGTTCGATAGTAATACGAAATACAGTACTAATCAGACGTTGTCATTGATTCAGTATTCACGTATTTATTTTTCCAACAGATTATAAATCTGAATTTTAAATTCTTTTTATAAAATTATCTGCATTGTTTTTTTATTGAGGATATTAAATAATATCATTTAAGATTTTGTTGTGGGACGTAAATGCGATCAGTCATAATTCTGATATTTATACCCATAACTCACATTTTTATTTAGTTGAACCCGGTTAGGTTCCTTTTTTTTTATTCTTTTCAATTTAAACATTTTTCATTAATTTTAGTGAAAATTCATGTTATTGTTATTATAATGTAACCCTTTTTTCTAGTGTGTGATTTTGACGGAATTTCGACCCTTGCCAACGAGACTTCAGCGTTGGGAGATTCGAAAATTACTCGTCGATTACGGCATCCGGAGTAAACGCAGAGTCGCCCATTTTGTTCTACGTTATTTCGTAACTATACAAAATACTTAGACTTTGTTCCATTTTTTTTTTTTATTGCTTGTCTCTTACGTGGTTATTTTTGTTTTACACACACACTTCCGTGTCAACGACACGTGTTATGATTAACGATGTCCAAACCATTACCCCCCCTGACATGCACTACTGTTAATCTTATAACTCCCTTTTCCGTACTGAAACGTACAGTTGATGTCCCTCACTTTCGCGGTCGCGTTAATAATAGATTTGTAGAACCCTCCTTTAAGGATTGGTTCGGTAAAATTGACGATTCGTTTAGAGGTTGTCTAACTACAGATGCGGATAAAATCAGTTTTGCTTTTGACACTTGTGACCCAAATTTCGGTGACGCCGCGCGCGTCCGTACCTTTCTTAGCGATTGGTCCAATGGGCAAATATATCAATGGTCTTGGGTAGAATTTAAACGTTTGTGGCAGGTTATATATAAAGGTCTGCAGGAAATCACGAAGTACTGTGACAGGCAGGGATCCGTCAAATGGGACGTTGACGTTAAAGGTTTAAACAACAGTACACGCCAGTTATCCCTTCATTCCTTTATTCCTGGATCATGTCATTATCCTTCAGAGATGCGCGAAAACGCATCTCCCGATAATGTTTCGGTAGAGAATCGGAGTGATTCCGTTGACCCCTCTGGTCTGGGTAGAAAGGCGTTGGGTGTACCTTATTCTGACTCACCTTCCCAATCCACTTCCTCTTTGAGTTCTGTACATTCGGAATCCCCAGAAAGTGAATATTTTTTTCTCGAAATCGGTTTCAAACTCCGTTGCCCAGAGGAAACCCTTTTAGGTCGTTTTGATCCGAAATGTTCGTCCAGTATTGTTCCTGCGTCTTTAGCGGATAAATTGCTGTGTCCTCTCTTTAAGGAACCGCCATCCGTTTCATACGTTCGGGATTCCGAGGGTAACCGTATTCCCGTCTTGCGGAAACCAAACTTGACGTGTGGATTGATTATTGTTTTTTTAGTATAGATGTCTCGTTAGTGCCGTCAGAATATTGTCCCGATTTTGATTTAATTATTGGCCCAGAATCCCTACGACCCTACGGATTCCATTTCGACTTTTCGGATGGATGCTTCGTCGATAAATGGGATAAAAGACGTTATTTCCTTCTCTGGTGCGAGGCACCCGAGCAGAACCTGGATAGTGACGATGAAACGTCACCCTTGGAAGATTTGGGTAATCCTGACCCAACTTTCTTCTCTGACTCAGTTGTCTCTGAACCGTTGGTTCCAGCTTGTTCATCAAATGAATTTCCTTCGAGGCGAGAACTCACAGCCTCTCCTAATGATGATTTTTGTGAAGCATCTTGTGACAGTGTTTGTGATGCTAATGTTGAAAACAGTAAAGACAACAATGAAATTGTTGATTCATATAATTATAAAGGTACTTCTGTTGGAAGTCTTTATGATGAAACTTCCGTTGAAAGTAAGTGTAATACTTACGTTAATAATTGTTGTAATGTAAATGGGGATGTGACCAATTCTTTGTTAAATGTGAATTCAGACAACTTGGATGATTGCTGTGCAACCGATGTTGAAAATCAGAATTTATCTTCTCACCATGGTCAGGACAACCATGTTGGTCCCGATGGCCATGACTTGTACGATGATTTAGACACTGCTCCTCAAATTGTCAGTAATTTGAGTCATTCGGACATTGATTCAACTGACATAGTTCATTCAGTGAACTTTGGTCGAGAAGACCTCGTTTTTGATTCAGATGGATCAGATATCCATGCATGTCCCAAAAAGGACGCGAATTCTGTTACTGATGTTGTTTTTGGTTTAGATGATGCATGTCCCAAAGAGGACGCGTTAGATGGTCAGGATGACCATGTTTATGATAACTTTTCTCCACAGGACCCGAATTGTTTTGAGTTTACTTCGGCCAACGGCCAATCGGCAATGCCGCCTCGTTTAAGTGGTCTGAAAGATGACCCTGTTTTTGATCAATCGGCAATGCCGCCTCGTTTAAGTGGTCTGAAAGATGACCCTGTTTTTATTTTTTTGGTCATGATGACCGTCATCTTGCTTCAGATGATGCTTTTTCTGCTGTAGTAGCAGCTGGGGAGAATGCCCACAAGGTCCTGTAGGCGAGTCAGTTTTATGAATTTTCATAAGCATTGTGATGTTTATGATGACAGTAACAGTTTCGTAACGAATCGATCATGTCCCAGTGACTTCTTTTTAAATTACTATAGTGAGGACCAAGCCGTCCCTCCGTTTTGTTTTAACTCCGTTAATTCGTGTTGAGCAGTGTAGCAAGCAATCTTTTCCTAAAGAGCAAAGTGCTCACGTAAGACGTATTGTCATTGCAGACATCATGTCTCTCCAGTTGGTCACCCGATTCCCCTGATTGCGATATTCCAAATTTTGGTTTTCCTCCCAATACCCCAACCTCGTGCGAAACCATCGCTGATGCAGACGAAGCATGTTCACATGTTTCGGAGACGCCTTCTTGGACTTTTGAAATGGAGCTTATTGACGAGAGCTCACAAATTTTCATGAAAACTTCTGTTAACAACCAAGCAGTTTTGGCTCTTGTTGAAACTGGCTGTCAGGCGAATTACATTAACCACGATGTATGCGAGAAGTTACTCAAGGTGGCTACGGAAAAATTCGATTTGCATTCTCGTTTGTCCTGCATTGATGATGACTGGGAAGAATACAGTACCGGAGAAATCATCCTTCCTATTGAGTTTGATTCAGTCCCTTATCTGACCCCATTTGTGGTCGTATCTGAACTGAATTGGGATGGAGACTTACTCCTGGGGATGAATTTCCTTATTACGCACGATTTTTATTGGGCCGATAGAGAAGCAGGCCTAATTCGAGGAAAGAACTCACTTTTCGAGTATGTTTGTCACCCCTATTCTTCGGTCTTTTCAGCTGAGGGTGAAAGACTCGTTTCAGAGAGCCCGACGGACTCCCTGGAACCAGTTCAAAATAAAAAGGAACTGCTACCAGATGGGGAAGATTCTTCATCAATTGTCAATTGTTCCGTTCTAGTTCCGACGAACGAAGAACTAGAAAACCAACATACTTTTGATAATTTTGAGTACGAAGACTCGAATGTCTTCACAGTAAACCCCTGTGACTCCATCGAGAGCGAGTCACCTCCTTCAGTGACAGTTAGGCCGGAACTTGAAGTTCCCAGTGTTCTGGCTATTCCAAATAAATTTGAAAACTCATTTCCCTTAAGTTCCGATTTGGTCATTTCGCTTAAATCCCTATTTAAGGAAGATGACTTGATTCTGTTTTCAAAGGTAGAGGAATTTACACCTAATTCCGAGGCTAAGCCCATAGGTGCCGGGAGCGAACCCGAACCTACTCCTCCGTCGGAAGTTGTACGCGCGGAAGGGCAAGCGCGGAATATTCCTCACTACCATAATATGATCGTTCCATCGATCATTTTCATTTTTCTTCCGCGAATTCATGTTTCGCCCTTCTTGCCTTCTACTTTGCAAATCTTTCTCTTTGGCTGTTCCTGGATCCTTTTCTGAAACCAGTGAAAGTCATTCTTCTTAATCCCGATACACCACCTCCTCTTGAGTGAGCAAGGCTCGTATGGTCAGTCCATTGCTTCCTGGCATGTTGCGAAAACCTTTAACCGAATGACCCACATGCCCGATCGCAAGACAACCTAACCATGCAGCTGATTTGTCTGGCTTCGTATGTTCGTGAAATTCACCCGTATGACCGAACATACCCTCAATTTAGGTTAAGTTGTTTTTTGTTTTAATTTTTAAATTAATCTTAATTATACGGAACTTATAACCTACAAGTGTTCAGTTCAGAATAGCTCATAATTGAGTTCTATTTTCAACTTTTTATTTTTGATTTTTTTTTATTCAAATCAGTCTTGAGTAATTGTCATTAAGATGTTCTTATAACTGATTGATGTTTACTCTGGATTATTTGAATTTATTTAAACTTAATGGCTGCTTACAATATATAATCTTGCCTGTTGTTTTATTAAGTTAATTTTAACCAACCTCTAAGCTAATCCGTTCTTCAAAATTTCATGATTTACCATTGACCACTAAGGATTCAGTTCTTCCCGGGATGAACCAATTACTTTCATATTCTACACACAACTGTACATACCCACTCAGCTAGACACGCATTACCCATATTTTTTCCTACGTATACGCAATCACGTATAACTTCAACTATAAATTCTTTTCCCCATTTTTGGGTAAACCACCTAGCATTTGCACTCTGTGCCAAATACACACGACCCAAGGTCTATACATCGTCTATTACGTAATTCTATCTTCCTTCTCCCTGGATATTCTTAATGGATAACAATATCTAAGTATCTAAAACGGTAACTAGATAAATTTTCATGTTTTCAATAAATTAATTTTACTTTTCTTTAAATCAATTTTTATCTTTTACCAACTTATTCGGACTTGAAATAAGTTTACATTCTGCAACCGTGCTCCCACTGCTGAAGACTTCGTCCACCAATAAAATTTAATTCAATTTTTATCTACCATAGTGAATACGATTAGTTTTTTACTCTATAATCATGATATCTTCGGAAACTCTTATCTCTGTCATTACTGATGGATTAAACTCCATTTCAAGTAGTCACCAGATGAATTGAAAATTCCTGAACCTTAAATTTTGGATTTTCCTTTTAACCATTATTTACTATGTATGTATCTTTTTTCCTAAAATTATCTTAACCTTGGAAGTCTTTCCGAATTTATCACGGTTCCGTAAATCTTGTTACTATAACGTTGGACAAACTAAAAATTTTACTTAAATTAGATTCAATCCTGTAATTGGAACTTTAACTGAAATAATTATGTCGAAATGCCAGAAATAACTTAGATGGTTCATTAGTTTATAAGATTGTTTATGTAGTATGATTGCCACAATTAATCATACTTATAATTTTTTTTTAAAGGTGACAACTTCGGACTTTATACCTTGTTGATCTAGAGTTTCCACTACAGTTCTAGTAATCAGACCTCAACCTTGTTAATTTAATTGCTGTAATTTTAAAATTTTCCCCTTGATTATTTTTTTAAATTTTATTAATATAATTATCATTCTTCACACTAAATTGCCTTGATTAATCCAACCCGAAATTGTCGCCGTTTCATTTTTTTTAATATATTGTAAATAAACTTCCACCCACCATTACATCCTTTTTCATAGGAGGAGAGCAGTGTCACAACCATGCGATTTACCATTTCTATGGTTGAACAGTATCCATGTTTGTGCCATTAGAAGTTCGCTGTAAACAGCGAATGTCCCCCCCCTTAGCTGTGCCTCTCTAATTCGTCTCCTTTGATTTCTCCCAAATAATGACTTATGCTGTACGTAGAGAGTAAGTCACTCTGACGTCATAAAGTAACTTAATTTCCTTCCGTACCTTGAATACTGAATCACGTGTTTAGTATGTGGATATCTTTCATATTCAATGTATGGTAAATTCTTTAATAATAATAATAATAATAACGTCACTCTCTATGAGTCATTATTTATATGTTGTGTCCTGTCGGTGTTATGCAACCATACTCATTCATACATCCATGTTCATTCTTGACCGTCGTCCTTTATTAATTTTATTACCTATTACCTATTTTATTACCTATTACCCATTGTTTAGTTATGCTCTATCAACTTATCAGTCTATGTTTACTCGTGTCTATATTACGCACACAACCTATTGTGTGACGAATGATATGTGTACACTACCGTGTGCAGTCGTACATGTCTATTGACGATCATGATACGTACATGTATTCTTTTTGTTTTATTTTCTTTTTATTATTTCACCTCTCGCAAGTTGTCTATTATTGCTGAGACGAAGGCTCGAATTCCGATTACGTCGTCAAAAGCGAGCCTCTGAATTCGAACTCTTCTCTCTTGCCTCTGCTACCAATTTATAACGTTAAGATGTGATGTTATATTATTATAATATACCATATTGTTCCCTGCCAGGCTATTGGTTATTATCTACGTAGGCACATAGTTACCCACGTTCTCATTATCTGTACTTACTACTTCTACCTAATTGTCATTCAAATTCCGTTACTTATGTCTTACGTTATCATTAATGTCCGTGTACTTTCAAATGAAAAGTACACCGTATCTTTTCTCCGCTTTCCTCATCGCTGGCTAATTAGACTTTCAAACTATAATAACCAACCATTCTTCTAATAATATTTGACATAATTTGGCGTAATCACTGTTAACTATAAATATATATAATTGTCGTTAATCCCCTTTAAATTATAAAACAACGGAGAACTCTTTCATTATTTAAATTGTGTTACCTATTCAGATTACTTCAGTATTAGATATGTCAATTAACAAATTGCTAAAATTGTAATTAACGGAAATTAATGTATGTAATATAATGTAATTTATGTACTTAATGTACTCTGTACATGTCGGTCCCCCGACATTATGTCGCCACCCAAAAGTGTATACCTTACAAAAATTAGTATCTTTTTTTGTTAACTGTTTGCTTAAATTATGCTTAACGTCAGAATTCTTTAGCTCTCCAGCTAAAGTGGGAGCTTAACCTTCGACTGCATTCCCCCAAAATTGAGGCTTATTTATTTCTTGTATTGTAAATTAAATCATTCCTGCCTGAGTTCTTGATACCAGAGGTTGCACCTCGCCCCCTTTTAAATTCCTGTCTGGCCCGTTGTTACCAGAGGTGGCTCCTCTCTCATCTTAAATTCCTGCCAACCTTCACCCGAGGAGGCCGAGCCCCCCTCACTTTAAATTCCTGCCTGAGGCTTAGACCAAGGAGGCCAAGCCTCCTTATTTTAAATTCCTGCCGTAACTCTTACTCGAGGAGGACAAGCCTCCTCGCTTTCAATTCCCACCTTAACTATTGAGAAATGGGGTCGAACCTCTACCCCTGTAAATTCCTGCTTGAGCTGTTGTTGTAAGAGGTAAAACCTCTCCCCCTGTAAATTCCTGCTTGAGCTGTTGTTGTAAGAGGTAAAACCTCTCCCCCTGTAAACTTCTGATTATCAGTGCCTCGTCCTGTATATATATATATATTATTTGTGAAATAAAATTTATGAGTGAACTAAAACTCCAATTTTTGAAGTGAAGTGTTTCCATTCATCCCTTCGGGAAAAAAAACAAAAAGAATACATGTACGTATCTGATCGTCAATAGACATGTACGACTGCACACGGTAGTGTACACATATCATTCGTCACACAATAGGTTGTGTGCGTAATATAGACACGAGTAAACATAGACTGATAAGTTGATAGAGCATAACTAAACAATGGGTAATAGGTAATAAAATAGGTAATAGGTAATAAAATTAATAAAGGACGACGGTCAAGAATGAACATGGATGTATGAATGAGTATGGTTGCATAACACCAACAGGACACAACATATAAATAATGACTCATAGAGAGTGACTTTATTATTATTATTATTAAAGAATTTACCATACATTGAATATGAAAGATATCCACATACTAAACACGTGATTCAGTATTCAAGGTATGGAAGGAAATTAAGTTACTTTATGACGTCAGAGTGACTTACTCTCTACGTACAGCATAAGTCATTATTTGGGAGAAATCAAAGGAGACGAATTAGAGAGGCACAGCTAAGGGGGGGGACATTCGCTGTTTACAGCGAACTTCTAATGGCACAAACATGGATACTGTTCAACCATAGAAATGGTAAATCGCATGGTTGTGACATATATATATATATATATATATATATATATATATATATATATATATATACACATATATACTTACTTCATGTTATGTTATGAACGACGGTTCAGGATCGAAGTGCAGTCGACCCCTCTGCAGCATCCCGCCTCATTTGCGGGATTTGTTTTTCGATCTCCTCCTGCCCTCGGAGCCAGCCCTCGGTGTGCTGAAGGTTATTCACTTTTTTGGCAGGACATTAAAAAAGCTTTAGGCCTCGTATTTTGAGGTATTTTTCATCCTCGTTTTCATGGCCCACTGTCCCACCGTAGCTGGGACAGTACAAAATCTGTCTCTTCTCTCATTCCAGTTTGTTTCTATTTTATTTCTAAGGTTAGGAACAAAACCCTCGAGTATTTTCTATATGTATATTTTTGTGTATCGATCGTGTCTTCTTCCAGAAAGTAAAGTTTCAGGGATTGTAATCAAGACCAATAGTCTTCAACTTTAGTTTCCTCTGTCTTAGACGTAAAAGTCCTTTGTATAGCTTCTATGTTCGCAATGTCTTGTTTTCTGTATGGGCTTGTCAGTACTGAGTAATACTCAGTTATCGGTAGGACTAGATTCTCCCATAATTTCAGTATGATGTTTGCTTTTCTGCTGCAGAAGTTCCTCCAAATGAGTCCCTTTATTTTTCTAGCTGTTGTAATTTTAATGTTATAGTGCTCTCTGAATTCTGCATCCGACGACATTATTACTCCAAGATCCCTAACTTGTGGGTTTGATGTTATTTGTTTGGCTTGTAGAGTTTATTATCCTTTATACTGTAGCACCTTTTTATTTCCATATTTTAGAAGTTAGAATTTTTCTTCGCTGAACTTATATTGTTGTCTTCTGTCTACTTGAATAATGTTTCAATGTCATTTTGTAACTTTTCTTTGTCACCTTCGTTCAATATTTCCTTGCATATCTTTGTGTCTTTGCGAAACATGACACAATACTGCCATTAATGTCTGCATCAATGTCTGTAATCATTATTATGAACAGCAAGGGTGCTAATACTATACCTTGTAGGACAGAGCTCATGAATTCTGAGACTACAGATTTAATTTCATTTACTACCACTCTTTGTGTCCTTTGAATCAGAAACTTAAATATCCATCTTCCTAGCTTTCCAGTAATTCCTGTATTCTTAAGTTTGTGTGCTGTAATTCCATGGTCACATTTATCAAAGGCTTTAGCAAAGTCAGTATATATTACATCTATGTTTTGTCCTCGACACAATGTTTCCTATATTTTCTCCTGGTAGTCCAATAGCTGTGATAGGCATGATCTTCCAGCCCTGAAGCCATGTTGATTTGGGTTGTATAAATTCTTTTCGTGTCGGTAGTAAATAGTTTTACCTCTAATAATACGTTCAAATCACTTTATAAGGTGTGAGGTGAGAGATACTGGCCGATAAGTCTTAGACATTGGTCTGTTACCACCTTTAAATAGGAGGCAATGTTCGCGTTATTTAATGGAAGTGGAATTTGTTCTGTGTAGAGTGATTTTCTCCATAGTAAGTATAGCGGCTTGGCAATACTCTCTTTACATTTCTTCAGAAACGTGGCACTCCATATGTCTGGCCCTGGTGCCGAATTTTCTCGCATCTGTGATGGAACCGTAATTACACCTTCTGAAAACTCTAAGTCTGTTAATATGTTCGTGACCGAACTTGTTCTTGGCTGATTTGTATCAATGTCGAAAAATTCATCTGGGTTTTTTTACTTTCTTCTCGGACTTAGGGGTGCTAAACAGTTAAATTGTTCCTTAAGCAGTTCGCTCATTTTTTTCTGGGTCATTTGTGTATTCGGCCGCCCAAATAATGGCTATGAACAAACTGCTTTTTTCTTTTCGCAAACGTGTAGAAGTATTTTGGGTTAATTTTTCTGTTTTCTGCTACTTTGTTTTCCTCCTCGTTTGTCTTATGCATGAATGTTTGTTTTAGGTCTAATTCTATTTCGCATATTTTTTTTCTAGTTTGAGTCTCCTTGCTTCAGTTCTGCACCTGTGAAGATTTTTTGTTTCCGTTGTCTAAACCCACGCTTCTCAAACTAGGGGTCGCGTAAATATTATTGGGGGTCGCAGAAATATTTGAAAATATTATTTTTTTCATAAATACAGGGCGTCCCAAAAACATGTATACACACTTTAAATACTTATAAAGGCAGTGTTTATTAAAATACATTTCATTTTCAAAATGTAATAGAATCTACAGACATTATTTAATTGTTTTGTCAACGCCTGTTTTCAAACTGACGTCCGTTCTGGTCCAGGCACTGCTGATAACGCGAAGCAATGGAATCGCAAACATCACGAAACATTTCGTTTGGTATTTGTGTGCATTCTCGTTCAATGGCTGCTCTCAATTCAGCGACTGTTGCAGGTTTTATAGCGTAGACTTTGTCTTGTAAGTATCCCCATAAAAAAAAGTCTAGTGGTGTGAGGTCTGGTGAACGCGGAGGGTATTCTACGAAACCCCTTCGTCCAATCCACATCCACATCGTGCCAAGTACCACTCGCAATACTCCACTCTTCGGTCCGGATCATCTTCATTAATAGCATGGACTAATCTTGGAATGTAACTTTTCCATTGACAGCGCTTCAAAATGCGTTGGACAGACGATTCTGAAATTCCTACCTCACAACTCGCTTGCCGCACAGATTTTCTTGGACTTTGGTGATACGTTTCCAGTACTCTTTCTTGCTTTGTAGGGCTTGTCGATGTCCGTGGTCTTCCGGAACGCTTCTTGTGGACATTCTGAACAGTTCCATCGGCTTCAAACTTATTTCTAATTCGAGTGATGGTAAGTCGCGTTGGTGGATCTGTTTGAAACTCCCTCCTAAATTGTCTTTGCACTTCAACTGCGTTTTCACACTTCCAGTAGCATTTTAGAATGAATTTCCTTTGTTCAAAGCTTAGTCTGACTGCCATTATTAATTCTAATGGGTTTAACTTGGAAAGAAAGAAACATCAATTGAGCTATCAGCTGTTAAAGTGTGTATACATTTTTTTGGGACGCCCTGTATACAGTGTTAGTACCTATTGCTTTTATGACATTGAGTGAAGGGTCGCGAAAAAATTTGTCTGATCCAAAGGGGTCGCAAGTGAAAAAAGTTTGAGAAGCCCTGGTCTAAACAGTGTCCTGATTTTTTTTCTCGAGCTTGCTACGTTTTCGTTTTTGTCTCTCTGGAACATGTTTCAATAATATCGGTTTAGTTTGTTTCTATTATACATAGCATTTCTTCTGGACGTGAAAGAGCAAATCCCAATTTACTTTCCTTAAATTTTTATTTACATTTTCCCAATCTACTTTATTTGAATTTGTATTTAAACCTTCAAATATTCCTTCTGACTCTCTGAGCTGCGTTTTTGGACCGCTGAGTGCTAACGTAATTGCATATACTGTATATTAGGTTATGGTCGGAGAAATTTGTGTGCGTTACCTTTTTACTGTACTTAGAATTAGCTCATTGCTATTTGTCCAAATTAAATCTCAAACGTTCTCTTTTCTAGCAGATTTCCTGGGTGAGGGCATAATGTTCCATAACATCTAATAGCATTATTGCCTGGGTTCTAACATCTTTTGTAATGTTACCATGAAACTTCTCAGCATACAGTATATAACTTCGTCAGTTTTCTTCGATGTTATGAATGGAAAATTAAGATCCCCACAAATTAAAATATTTGTTGCTGGAGTTTTAAATAATTTTAGTATATTTTCTATTTCATTTGCTCTTTTTGTGGTGTTTGTTAGTCTGTAGACGTTCATAATGGTTAGGTTCAGTTCTTTTACTTCTAAAATAATAATTTCGACTGTGTTGTTTCATTTGCTTACCTTCACCTCACATGTATAATTTTCTGTGTGTTTTTTATGTAGATGCAACACCCTCCTCCTCGTCTAGCAACTCTATCTGCTCTATATATGCTGTAGTCCAGTACTGCTATTTCAGCATCTTCGATGCAGTTTTCACAGCATTTTTCGCATTTATGGAAGTGTGATTCCGTTTGGCATATGATATCGATGCTGGTTTCCAGAGCTAAATTGTGCAAGTATTGTAATTTGCAGTCTGCATGGTCACTATACAGGTCTTGTATATAATACATTTACAGGGTTCCTAATCTTCGTGCTTGGTTTTCCTAGATAATGGTCGTTTCCTGGTCGATGTTGTCGGTTCCTTTATGGTGTTATCGGTTGGGCCGCTGCATTTTGGAGTATTGGGCTTACGGCCCTTGATACCACTGTGGTTGTTGTGTGTGTATATATATGTAAAGAACGACGCTTGTTTAGAATAGCGTCCGCACAAGATGAGGAGAAAGAACGTTCTTTCTCCTCATCTTGTACACAAGCGTCGTTCTTTACATTAATTATACTGTGTGTTGTTTGCAGTTAAAATGTACATATGTACGGCAGGAGAAGGTGCCTCCTCAGGGCATTCGATTCCACTCGTATGTAGGAGAATTACGACTTCTGACTGATCGGGGACCTTGGTATAGTGGTTAGTATGTCCGACCGGCAATTGGATGATCCCGGGTTCGATTCCTGGGACGTGCCTCGTTTTTCATTTGTTCGTTCTTTCTCCTCATCTTGTGCGGACGCTCTTCTACACAAGCGTCGTTCTTTACATTAATTATGGTCTGTGTTGTTTGCAGTTAAACTGTGTGTATATATATATGCGCATAACCAATTTTCCCATATATATATATATATATATATTATATATATATATATACAGTCTCATCAATCTTGTTATTGATTTCAGTGTTCCTGAGGATGTCATAAGACGAAAGCGCTTGAGCAATATTTCGTGTTTTCATTTTTTTATGTGGTTATTTTCATCATATATATATATATATATATATATATATAATGAAAATAACCACATAAAAAATGAAAACACGAAATATTGCTCAAGCGCTTCCGTCTTATGACATCCTCAGGAACACTGAAATTAGTAACAAGATTGATGAGACTGTATATAGATCACAAAGAAAAAAACAAAACTAATATGATTGGTACAGAAAGTATTTTAGCAGGAGCATACAATTCACGTCGAAATCTACCAGATACTGTATTTAGCGCCTTGCCCTTCTTATCTAAATCTGTTCTGAATAAATTCAAAATAACAAAATCGAGCGAAAAAAAGCCCTGGCTGAAGTTGAAATTGCTTGTAATTCGAATAATAGCAGACTTAAGACTGTTTCTATTAACAATGTTGCTTGAGTGAAACAAAAGTGAAGTTATTCCAATCAATACAATGGGACAACTCTGACAGATGAACGAAAAGGGCATTGGACTGTCCCATTCTAACGGAATATTGATGTTGTTTTACACGCGTGTTCAAATCTTTCCCGTCTGTCCAATGTAAAAGAAGTCACATTGTTGACAATCAATTTTATAGATAATGCCTGAATTATTGGTAGGACTATTCTTTATTATGACATTTTTCACACTATTGTCATATGAAAATACTACATTAATGTTCAAAAGTTTAAGTACATTAGCAATGCCTAAAAAGCTTGGGAAAAATGGAAGCACTAAAATATTTTTCGACAAAGTGCGAGGGTTATTATTCACACGATAGAAAGTTCGTTTTGCTTGTAAGGACAATATTCTCTACAAACAGGTGGGCAACACAAATCACTTCCAATATTGTTGATTTTTTTTAACTCAGCATCCATGTACAGTATTCCGGATTGGCGATCCTAAATGCACGGAGAAACATTGAAGAAAATAAAACTTTCTTGATGGGGATGTCATGTCCGGAGTAAAAATGTACACGGGACAAATTGTTTGTTTTTTCCGATATATACTAAACTTGAAACCTGGTCTTTCCCTATTTACACGCACATCCAAAAACGGGATTGAGTTGTTCTGTTCCACTTCCAAAGTAAACTTAATGGTGGACTTGATTATTTAACTGGCCTCATGGGCCAGATACACAAAATATAGTCGACGTACCGCAACCATGGGATGCCAACCCCCAAGATTCTCGGAATGAAAGTTATTTCGAAAAACTCCATATAAATATTGGAGAGGAGGGGCGACAAGGGATTACCCATGGCCATCCCAAAATCCTGTTGATAATATTGACCATTAACTGTGAATGTGCAGCCTTTGATGCAACGTTTAACGAGTTCCAAAATAATGTGTGCAGGTAGTGGTAGGTCATACTTGTGTAATTCTCGTGAGAGAAAGTAAAGCATATCGTCAATTGACATTTTTGTGAACAATGAACAAACGTCGAAACTGATCAATCTATCATTGGTTTCAGTGCGTATATTATTAAATTTTTCAGTAAGGTCCGAGGAATTTTTTATGGTGAATCAGAAATAATTCCGAGAATGGGGTACAAAACTTTGACAAGCATTTGGAGATTTTATAAGTAATAAAACCCACAAAGCTAATAATAGGGCACATAGGGTTGCTAGATTTGTGGGTTTTAATAAGACCGTAAAGGTAGGCAAGAGAAGGCGAAGTGGATGTGAAAAGAGGAATTAAGTCGTTATAATTTTTGAAAATACGTTTCAGTCCATTGTTGAATGGTTTTATGACGTCATCCTGCGGGTTGTTCCTAACCTTTCTGTATGTGACGGGGTCCTAGAGAAGATCGTTCATTTTTCTAATGTATTCAGCTTTGCCATAATAACTATGGTGTTGGACTAATCTGCTTTAGTAGTAACATGGAGATCACCATCCCTTTTTAATTGTCAAAGGCTATTGCGAAAACGTTCAAACGCAGAATGTGCAGGCATCTCGAAGGCTCTGAACCTTGATTTTAGCTCTCTCCTTCTATGAGGGGTGTCGTTTTTGAGGGTTCTCGCCCTTCGTCCCTCCTTCCTGCATAAAAAATCCCGAATTTACATAACTTAGAGAAAACCGATGGTGAGAACTGACAAATCGATAGGACCAGTTGTAATCATTCAGTCGAACGGTAAAATGGGTTGAAGGCGGAAGTTCGGTGACGTATCAGTGCCGTCACGATGAAGGTTCCGATGACGCTTCACTGGACCTCCACACTGAATCCTAAAAATGTCCGAATGGAGTCGGAAATGCCAAATTGACGTCGTCATGCATCGCAAGTGGTGGTGCAAGTGCCTATCTGCGAGCGTTTTACCTTCCGTAGCGAAATTAGTAGGGACTCAGCTTCAGAGGGAGTCCATCCAAAACTTCAGATACGTTGAAGTTCCGAATGATGCTGACCCGACTCGACACCACTATAATGCTGCCTCAAAATTCTCAATTCGGTATCAAAATTCGACTTCAACTGCTCGACATATTCGACAATTTCTGCGTCAGAGCATCGTCGTGTAGGATGCTGCAATACTTGAGCATCTCGGTAAGATGATTTTTACAACTCGGACTCTGAAATCGAGTCCCAGTTTGATTGGTGGTTTGTCTTTCTTGGAAGTTTTAAAACCAAAGTTCCATCGTCCACTCAACTAAAATTCGTTCAGTTCCTTTCAATTTTTCATTAAGGCATCGTTGCCCTTTTACACCACAATTTCAAATTTAATGGTTATGACTGAAACAATTAATGAGTGAAGGCAGTATAAACTATTTTGTTCCACAGCTCTACTCTTTATTTATTACAGTGGATGATGATGATGAATTTCATTTAAAAAATTAGAACAAGCAAATGCAACGAAGAAAATTTTGTCATATTTAATTCACAGTTAATTAATTCAGAGTTCGCACTTTCCTTGTGATTACTGACCAGGTGCTCGCATCTCTGCATCAGCGCAAGACTGCATATCACCAGATTTTAAATAACTTGCTTTTTCTGTCATCGTTGCCGTGAAGGGCACTGATAAACTGAATAGTAATGTTGACAAATTGATTAAGAAATATCCAAACGTTCTGGAACCTGACTGTTTGGACAATTTTTGCAATTTTCGCACTTTTTTACTTATATTAACACTGAGATCACACCACACAAAATGCTGCGGTACATCTAATCACTCGAAAGATTAGATTAGTTCATCTTCTCAAATGTCATAACTACTCTCCGAATTTAAAACAATTTTAAATATTGACACAAATACCACAAACGAAATTAAAAATTAAAACAGCCATGAAATTATAAAGTTAATACAATTAAAATATAAAATATTATAAAAGAAACCCATAGCATGGGCTTACCTTTGAGATAAGAGTAAATTTAAGTAAACATTATAAAATAATTTAGGGGAACATTATAGAAACGTTTAAAATGTAAAACATTAAAATCTATGAAACCGTAAAAGAAACAAATCAGATACGAGTTACTCGATCACAGACGCACGAACAATACTCTAAGCCAGTGGTTCTTAACCTTTTTAGGTTGCGACCCAAATTCTGGTCGCGGGCTAGCCTTCAAACAGTTCACTTATAATAGATAACATAATTAATGGTAAAATAACTAGGGTTAACAAATAAGTGATATATGACAATGTAATGACTCAATCAAAATGGCTTGGCGACCCAATTTTGGGTCGCGACCCAAGAGTTAAGAACCACTGCTCAAGCCTCCCGAAAGTCTATAAGAATAACTTTCTGTGCCACCCCGTTCTCTCCGCTAAAAACACCTTTCATTATAACCTTGTTAAAAATTTTAATTCATCCGAGTTCACTATCAATTTCTTTTGTTAAGGAAATCACTGAAATAAATAACCCTGACTCTGTAGTTATGGCCAGCTTTGACGTAACATCTTTGTTCACTAACATCCCCTCAATGAAACTATCGACTGTATATCAATATTCTCAAATCGCATAACTCTACAGCCCTCGATAGTATAATAGCACATAAAATAAAACATATAGAAATAACGAACAAGGTGGGAAAATGGATCTATAACTTCCTCGGAGAACGACAGTAAGTTGTTCAAATCCATTGTGTATCAACATCAGAATCCGAAGTACGCAGCTCAGTACCACAAGGAACAGTATTAGCCCCACTCCTATTCATTATCATGCTAACAGATATAGACAATGAAATAACCAACAACAGTATAGTAACATCCTTTGTTGATGATACAAAAATCAACCGAAAAATCAGAGATGCAGATAATGTGAAATCTTTACAGATGGACACAAACAGAATATACAGTTGGTCACAAGAAAACAATATGAAATTTAACACCGAGAAATTTCAGCTCATGAGATATGGAAAAGATGAAAAGCAAAAACAAACAGAACATAATGATCCAAGTAGGCAGAAAATCCAAAGAAACACAGAAGCAAAGAGAATTTAGGAGCTATAATGACCAACGATGCGAAATTTTAGACACAAAATCAGATAGCAATAAACAAGGCAAAAAGAATTACGGGAGAGATACTGAGAACCTTTAAAAGAAGGGGAAAAAAGTAATGATTCCCTTAATGAAAACACTGATCACACCAAAACTAGAATACTACTCAGTCTTAACGTCTCCATATAAAAAGAAATCAATAAACTAGAAGAAATACAAAGAAATTTCACAGCCAAGATTGATGGTTGCAGAGAACTTGTCGTTGGGAAAAACTACGTACATTAACTCTATATTCGCTGGAAAGAAAGAGAGGTAAACCATAATATACATATGGAAAATAAAAGAAAAACTAGTGCCTCCCATCAAACTGAACCCCATAATTACCCAAACAACACTGGAAAATAGGAAAGGTAGAATGTGTAGTGTTTCCGAATTGAAGGGCAGACAAGGGATATCCTCAACTGAAAGAAAATAGTTTTGTTGTCAGAGGACGAAGACTATTCAACCAGCTATCCAGAGACATTAGAAACATCACAGCTGTCAAAACTGAAGTCTTTAAAAGAAGATTAGACGCCTGGCTCACCACGGCTCCAGATAAGTTGGGCAGCAATTCTATTCTGCAGCAGTTCAGATCTAGAGCGGCCACCAGCTTAACCTCCGTATGAAGAGAGACCGATGCAAGGAACATCTACAGGGTTACAGGATATATATAGTATATACAGAGGGTTAACAAAAGTAAATAGACACACGATGATTGCCCTTAAGAACAAATGGCAAAACTCATCAATGGAATTCCAGAACGTGTGTCAGTTTTACACAATGCAAAATGGAAAGCAACACGAATCTAAATATATTGATTAATAATAAACCTGTTATTATTTATTGATCTTTATTATCAAATAAAAGAATATGGAAAAACAGAAGGTGTCTATTTACTTTTGTCAACCCTCTGTACGAGTATGTACAGTATGAAGAAAATCATAAATTACTTGCATAGAGGAACTGAGTAAAAGAAAATACAAGTGCATGGTGTGGATGTGAGGGAAAGAATGTTCCAAGCAATAATAGGTATAACAGAAAAATGAATCAGGATTAGAGAAGAGGACACTCGACATGCTTGAAAAGTGTAAAGGAAAAATGAAGAGTAATTAAAATAAGCTGAAATAATAATACATGGAAATACATAATATGTAATTAGAGAAGGAGAAAGCCTCAGGTTTAATTTTTGGCATAAATATTTATAAGGATTTGGTGAAGGAACATAGTCAAGCGCATGAGACTGGGTCCATAGTACAAAAGTGTTGATGGTTACAGCAGTCTAGTCCAGTGATGGCGAAAAACGTTTTCAGCCTTGTGTTAAGTTATGTCTACAGATAATTCATACAAAATGAGTAGTGTATCATTAAAACTTACCACTGATCAATCCTAGAAACGTACTTGGGCACTATAAGGAAACACAAGCTGAACTGTTCTTTTATCAATCGGTTCCGTGTATCCGATTGAGCACACAAGAATTTCCACTACATTTAACAACTTACCACTGACATCATATACTCTGAGCACTTGCCACAAGTTATATCTATTCACTGTATCATGTCTTTTCTCCAAATACATAAATTCCTTCTCTCCCTTATATAAATCCTTCTTGCTCATCTCCAGCCAAGGGATCCGTAATCTTTTTTATACTCTTTTCATCAACACTCTTCCGCATACTTTTCCAGCTATAATTAAAACATTTTCACCTTTATAATATTTACATTCACTTCTTTCACTTCATTTTTATATAGTGGTACATTTACAACTTTTGTCCAACAACCTAGAACACATTTTCGATAAATCTGCCTACAGTCAATGAGCACCATTCTACTCCACATTTAGTAACTTCAATACATACCCCATCAGTTCCTGTTGACTGTCATTTCTTCAGTCTGCATACTGCTCTTTCAACTTCCTCTGACTTGTCTTCCATTCTACATACGTTATGCAAACTAGCTGCATTCACATTTGCTTCCTGTTCATCTACCTCACCTACTATTTGACTAAAATACTTTTAAATCTTTCGCGTATTTGCTCATGTTGCAGTAACACATTGCCATTCTTATCTTTCATATTAGCAGTCATTCCACCAGACTGACCTTTACACTTTCTCCGTCTTTCCAGAATAACTTTCTATTCCCCACATACTGCTCATTTATCTTCTTTTCGAAATCTTCATTTACTCTCTTTTCACTTATTTTTATTACTCGTTTAACATTCTTTTTGCATTCTTTATGCAACTCATTCTAACTTTTCCTCTCATCACTGACAGATTGATTTTACAACATTCTTTCCTACATATAGATTTTCTTTTTCTTTTCACTGCATATTTTACCTCATTGTTCCATCATTCAGTCGCCTTTCTCTTCACGCCATTTCGCACACATCCATAGATATCATATGCTGTTGTCACTAACTAAACATTCCTTATACACATTCCACATGTTCCTTGTATCCATTTGTTCATCATCTATCTCCCCAAGGACTTGGTCTACTCTTCTTCTATGGAATCTACACTCTGTTTACACCTCATTCGAATTCAGACTTTCAAATTTTATTCTCTATGTCTGTCCATTGTCTTGCTTTCTTTTATACCAAACACTAACCAACTTAACTTTATACAATACAATCATATTGTCTGACAAACCTCCATTCGGACCCATTACAGCTTATCACACATCCCTCAGCATATCCTTACTCACTAAATAATACATAATCTAGCATGCTCTCTCTCTCTCTCTCTCTCTCTCTCTCTCTCTCTCTCTCTCTCTCTCTCTCTCTCAATGACTGGACCGCAAAAACTGAAGGCTGAATGTGCGAGGTGAGGAGTAAACCAGTGGGTGACGAACTTCAAAGAAGCCTGCTTCGAGAAGATCAACCACTCCAGCATGTGCCGCTTTTGCGAACTCATGCAGTTTTATGAGAAGCTAGAGGAGAGGGTCCGGCGGCTCGAATCGTCAAGAACGGCTGTTGGAGGTGCGGAGGTCACTGACGCGGCCGCGCCCTCCACCCCGGAGCTCATTGATAGGATAGCTGCCCTGGAAAGGCGGTCCAGCGATGGACTGGACAGAGCTCGGGACCGCGGAGAAAGGGTAGAGGTGCAACCGGGGGCCAGGATACAAAATTAGTGTGAGGAATCGCCAGCGACCCACGTGGAATGCACGGAACCGTGGAGCAAGCTGGAGGGCAGGGAGGGCACACACAAAGAAGGGGCCGATAGAGAAGGGTGGGAAGTGGCCTACTGATGGCCTAAAGAAACCGAAGGATGTAGAGCTGCCGGTCGGGGTGGGTCGGGTGGTGTAAGTGCATCTATGGGTGGCGACGGGTATCGAAAGGTCTTATGCAAGAAGGCTGCGAAGCCGAAGCCTGAGACCCCGGTTGCCCCTGTCAGGACCTCCAACCGCTTTAGTCTCCTTTGCTCGAAGGATGAAGACACCGTTTTGATTGGGAACTCGCAGATCAGGGGACAGGAGAAGTACTTTGCTTCTGCAAACCGGGACAGGAGGAAGGTAAGGGCTTACCTGGGCGGGGAACGGCGCACTTAAGGAAGGAGCTAGAGAAGTTGCGCGTGGCTAGTCGGAGGACTGCGATCGTTGTCCACGCTGGTGGCAACGACCTGTTCCTCAAAGGCGGTAGGGTAGGTTTTACAGAAGGGATCATCACCGAGATCATGTCTCTTGCGGATGATCTAAAACTGAAGACAGACAGGGGAATGTTGATAGGTATTTTACCGCGGATGAATACCAGTGACCACGCGCTCAGTAAGGTCATTGGCATCAACGAGAGGGTGCAAGACTTGTGCGTCCCGCTGGGCGTGAGGTTTATTGACCACTTCGACGCATTTTCAGGTAGGTGGGACCTTTACCAGAGGGATGGTCCGCCTCAATGACAAGGGTAAAGGTGTGCTAGGCGCGCTGCTCGACCGGCACCTATACAGAATGGTGAGGTCGAGCCCTGGGAGAGATGACGGGCCCCCACCGGGGAGAGATGATCTTGAGCCGCTGGCGGACGTACCTTCAACTGAAGGGTGCGTCCAGGTACAAGTGGGTGACCCTCCTTCCCGTTGGAGGGGGCTCAGGCTCCTGCGGAAGTTGCCCCCTCTTTGGTGAGGGGCTTTTCAACTCCCGAAAGCCGTGGCTGTTCGGAAAACGGGTCGTGTTAGGGGGCGGTCAGAATAGGGAAGGCTCCCTCCGTGCAATGCTTTTTAATGCAAGTTCGATTAGGAATAAGTTTTGCGAGCTACGAGCGATCTTAACATCAGAATACCAGATATCGTTGCTATCACCGAGTCCTGGATTCAAACTGGTCGTAGGAACTACGTTGGTGAGTCGAAATTCCCGGGTATAGAATGTTTCGCAAAGATCACACCCGTGGGGAGGGGGGAGGGGTACTAATATACGTCAGAGACACGTTGAGTCCGGTTGACTGCCAGTTCCGATCGGAACGGGAGCTGCTTGGCGTCGATCTGAACGTGGGAGGGACGAACTATAGGTCAGTCTTGGTGTACAAACCTCCGCATCTCCTCCTCGAGGAGGATAAAGCACTGTACACCGAACTCCGTAGCCTGCTAGGGGATAGGGTGTGTGTAGTTTTAGGAGACTTCAACTGTCGCGGCATAAAGTGGTAAGACGGGACTGCTGATGCTGAAGGGAGGAGGCTAGTTGACTTTGCTGATGAGAACTTCCTCACTCAGTGGGTCAATGGATCTACACGAGGCGAAAGCGTTCTAGACTTAGTATTTACGACCGAAGACAAGCTCGTCACTGGCCTCACCGTTGACGAATCGTTGGGCGGGAGTGATCACGGTCTGATTAGGTTCCGTGTCTGCGTCCCTCGGGTGAAGCGTAGTAACTCGAGAGGCAGTAAGCTCGATCTACGGCGGGCGGACTTTGTTAGCCTCCGGGATAACGTAGGTGAGATGGGGTTAGAGGTCGGCGGCGATGTTGAGGGAGTGTGGAACGCATTCCGGGACCAGTTTATGGTGCTGCAGTCTGCTGCCATACCCTCAAAACCGGTCACCCCTGCTTCAACGCAGCCTAAGTGGTTCAGTCATGACATCGCTTCGGCTATCCGAAATAGGAAAGTAGCGTATAGGAGGGCGAAGGCCAATCGTTCCCATGAGAACACAGGCGTATGTCCGCCTGTGTAGGGAAGTGAAGGCGAAGGTTAGGCTAGCGAAACGTAACAAAGAACTACGGGTGGCAAGCCTCTGCAAGGGGAACCCTAAGGAGTTCTTCAGTTATGTTAATAGTAGAAAGCCCATTAGAAGCATGATAGGTCCATTAAAGGATCCCAGCGGCGTTCTGCGGACCTCCGACGCGGACATCGCTAATGTACTGAATGAGTACTTTGCGGGAGTGTTCACCAGGGAGGACACCCGCGTCATCCCCGAGCCAGGCGTCAGGCACGAAGGTGCTGGCCTGGATAGTGTTCGGTGTAACGCGACAGTCGTTGCCGGTAGAATAGGCAAACTGAGCGCGTTTAAGGCTTTTGGGCCAGACCAGTTCCTCCCCAGAGTGTTGCGGGAGGTGCGCGACCAGGTGGCTCCCCACCTGGCTACAGTCTTCAACAAATCGTTGGAGACGGACCAGTAGGGTGTGTCAATTTGGGAGGTGAAAATTAATTTTTGCCAATTCCTTCACTGAGGGGTTTTAAAAATATGTTTTTGGATGTGAAGAATTCAAATCTGCTATTATTTTTGTGATTGCTCAACACTTAGCTTGGTAAATCTACGTTTGATTAAAAAGCACATAAATTGCTCTCGGAAACAACATTTATTAATTTTAGCTTCTCAAAATGTCAGGTAATGCTATAAAAATTTTAGTTTCTCTGCATAAAACATATCCTAGTAATCATAAAACATATCCTTGTAATCATAAAACAACATTAGAAAGTAATGACATCAGTAAAATAAAATATTTAAACCAAGTTTCATCAAGTCTTGCTTTGATTCGTTCTTGGACATCAGCCGCCGACTTGCTTCTTGGCCTCTGATATAGCCCTCACGTTTCTCATGTGTATACACCCTGCCTGCTGCCTCTGTGACTTGTTTCACGCACCTCTCTATTGACTGAGCATGACAGGGCCACTGTGGAACTTGCATAGGCTTGTCAAAGAACTTCTTTACTTCCTCTGTAGTCAGTTTACATGTCAAAGGAGGTTCAAATACCCCGTCAGACTAGTCTGTCCGCTCCAACACGGAAGAAGCACTGGGGTTGATGGAAGGTGTCTTCCTGGGACGTACAGAAAGATCTCTAAGTGTGTCATCATCTCCACCCCTCATGTCAACAATCTTTTGGACACCAGCTCTCCTCTCCTCACTGTCATCTGAGCACAAGTGTGTCTGGATTATCATTTCGCTGAATGCATACCATGCTGAGCGCTTGATGGTTGGCAAACAGCATCCACTACAGCCTTCTTTTGCAGCCTAACTAGCCGCAGCTGAAACAAGATGTGGCGTGGGCCTTCCACCCAAGAGTGTTTTACTTTGATGTTGAACCAACAGGGTAGTACACACCAACAATGTATTCCACTATCAGTCTTAAGTTGTTGAGGGTTTTGCCTTTAAGGCCATGTTTTGAAACCCATATGCGACAAAGCCTGTTTGCTGTTGTCAACCACCTTGAATGGCTCACTGGACCAATTTCAAGAAGGGCCAGATCTGTGGGAAGTTCTCCTGTCCTTATGGCCTGTGTGATCCTATACCCGTACGCTTGATCAGTAGAGAGATCCTTTACGACATTGTCACTCAGTGAAGTAAGAGGCTCTCCACTTGAGAGTTTGGTGAATGAAGGATCAATTTCAAGTTCGGTTGCAGTGTCTAGCATCTTGCCAATGTTACCTGTCCACTTGTTGTTAGACAAGGTCTTCCCATCCAGTGCTGTGATCAAGTGTCGCAGGGGTAACTCGTTAGTGTGGAGGGCACAAACCAACCAGATCAGCTTACGGCAAAGCTTGACCTCTACCCAATGCATGGAACCACCCTCCCAGCCAGTGTTAACATTTGTAGAATCACCTCCAATGGCCTGCAGGCTTTTATCAATGCCCTTCTTCTTCATGAAATCTACAAGATTATCAGCAATAACTTCAGCAGGTTTTTTTCTCGTTGAGCCTTTCTCAGGAGTGAAGTGGTAGAGATATCTTCACCTGGCTCACTGCACACAAAATAATGCTCTTCTTTGATGATGCTGGGGAACTGACGATCTGAATTGTCTGCTTTCAGCATAACTTTAGTTGTATCTTGACGGCCGTCAAAGAAGATGCAGTCAATTTCACCCTTCTTACAAAGATCATCAAATTCCTGATCCAGGGATCTCATAACTTTTTCTTGGGCCCTCTTGACTTTATTGTGATCAACTACAAGTCTCTTGTCTTCTTCAGTGATCAAGCCAGCATCCATAAAGGCAGCAGTGGTGATGGCAGCTGTGGCACGCAGGCCAACACCATATCTGATGCTATGCATAGCAACATTAGGTATTTCTAATGTGTTGTACTCTGGCTTTTTATTGGAAGTTGAAGACGTGCTTGTATTTCTAATGTCACTTCATAACTTCCATCCTTTCCATCTTGAGCATCAGCTATTTGTTCTTCATTTTCATCATCAGAGAAAATTATTTCATTTGATGGCATTGAAACATCCTGCTTACTTGTCTGCTCATATTCAGCAAGCCTTCTTCTTTCGTCTTCTTGCCGCTTCTGCTTTTGACTTGTCTGTTGTGCTCAGTTGATCTGGCAAGCCAATCTGATGTGGTCCAATAGAACCAGACTCGTCTCTCTGACCTTTAATGAAAGCAAGTTCCTTCACAGGGATCTTCATCTCCCTAGGGCATGTACAGTTAATGCGAGTTTCGTTTTTGCAACCAGCATCTGCAAGGCAGCCAAATTCAGAGCAGAGAACAATTTTACACTTGCAACTGAGGATGTCAAAAAGCTTGTCAAGTTTTGCAATGAAGCCTCTTTGACATGTAGCTTTCCTCTCCCAAGAGATATGTTTTGGCCTGCTCCAGCTCTCTTGGATCTTGTTTAAGATTGTGACTCGTGAATTTACAACGGGGGCTACAAAAGAACTGTTTGCTCGTTCCCACTTTTCAAGCACTTTAGGGTAAATGTCCTTTGCAAGACTGGCTGCTGGGTAGTTTCTCACATCCTCACCACTTTGTTCTCTTAGCAGTAGCCCATATTTCAGAACGTCTCGCAGAGTTGGGAGTTCAGAGGGCAACAACTCTCTACCAGTTCCAATTAGGTTGCTCATATGTGTGAATGTCCCCAGTCTTGTCCTCCTTTTAGAAGCCATTGTAGGTCAATTCCCACTGGTTAGGATGGTAGCACTGACGGACAAGTAATCTTCAGCACACTGATGAATATGTTTCAACCTGTGAAATAAGCAAAAACAGCAGTGCATTATATATACAGCATATATAATTATTAATATAATAATTATTATATAATTCCACAAAAAAGTAAAAAAGTCACTATTTTTATGTAGCTTCTTACCAAGCAAAACTAAATTATATTAAATTAACAAAAATATCTTTAGAATTCCTAAGTCATGCTGCAACTTTTTAGCACCCCTCATATTTGGAATTTGAAAGTTGAAAAATTCGACACCCTAACGGACCAGGTGCCTGGTGACTGGAGGGAAGCCAACGTGACCCTTATCTTTAAGAAAGGGGATCACGAAAGTCCAGGGAACTATCGTCCCATTAGTCTCACTTCGGTTGTAGGTAAATTATGAGAGGGGATAATGGCGGATAGGATCGTTGACCATTTGGATTCCTACAAGCTGCTTGGGGACTCCCAACATGGGTTTAGACGTCATAGGTCGTATCTCACCAACTTGCTCGAGTTTTTCCACGTCATGTTGAGTGAGTATGATAAGAGTAGGGCGATTGATATACTTTATCTCGACTTTCAGAAAGCCTTTGATAAGGTACCTCACCGCCGGCTAATGGCGAAAGTGCGCGCGCTGGGTATCGGTGGGGAAGTAGGTAGGTGGATTGAAAACTGGCTGAAGAATAGGCGGCAGAGGGTTGTAATTAAAGGGGCTAGTTCGGGTTGGGCCTCGGTCACGAGCGGGGTTCCTCAGGGTTCCATTTTGGGACCACTGTTGTTTATCATTTACATAAATGATATCGACGGTGGCATCGTCAGTAGGATCGCCAAATTCGCTGATGACACGAAGCTTGGGGCGAATGTTGGGACGCCAGAGGCGATCAAGCAACTACGTGCGGACCTACGTAGGATAGGAGAGTGGTCCGAAAAATGGCAAATGCCGTTTAACTTGGGTAAATGCAAGGTGATGCACATTGGCTACGCCAATCCCAAGTCAGACTACTCCATGTTGGGGAGTAATTTCGAGGCCACTGATTTGGAAAAGGACTTGGGTGTGCTAATTCGCAGCGACCTTAAGTTTACGAAACAGTGCGTAGAGGTGGAAAAGAAAGCCCAGAAGTTGTTGAGTTATATCAGGAGGCAATTTCGATTTCGGAACAAGGAGAATGTGCTCTCTCTGTACAATTCTCTGGTTCGGCCGCACCTGGAGTATGCTGTGCAGTTCTGGTCGCCCACTCTCAGGAAAGATATTGAGAGGCTGGAGCAAGTGCAGGCGAGGGCCACAAAGTTAATCCCTTCCGTTAGGCATATGGGCTACATTCGACGGTTACGCGCCCTGAATTTGTTTTCGCTGGAAACTCGGAGGCTGCGCGGTCAACTCATCGAGTTTTTCAAGTTCTTAACGCGGGTTCAACAATGTCGATTTTAGAAGCATGTTTAGTTTAAATGATAACCCAACTCGCAACAATGGTTGGAAGTTGGATTTGAAACGGTTTAGAACTAGTTGTGTGAGAATTACTTTACGTATAAGATCTGTGACACGTGGAACAGGCTACCTTCAGAAGTTGTGAACAGTTCTTCTGTGGATCTGTTCAAGAAAAGGTTAGACCGAATCTTGCACACTATTTGATGGTGTAGGAAATTTTCCATGGCACCCGTTGCCATTTGTACCTCCTCGGTATGGGCCGCAAGGCCTTTTGAAGTACTTCTTTTCCTTGTAACTCCTTGTAACTCTCTCTCTCTCTAAATTAGGTTAGAAGTGTTTGGGTATGAAACATAACATGTTTTTTTTATGCAGGAAGGAGGGGCCAAGGGCAAACGTCCGTAAAAATGTCCCTGCATAGAAACAGAAGAAGAGAGCCAAAATACAAATATTATTCTTATTTTTTTTTTAATTTTGAAAAGACTGTATAGTGTATATTGTGTAAGATGCATGTATGTGTAGTGAGGAACAGAGGGAGAAGTGTGTGTTTGAGAACATGCTGGACTGCTCATAGGGTAGATGAGACACGGAGAAAGATCAGCTAAGGAGGACATTGACAGGAGAAACGGGAGTTCAGCATGTCCTGTCTCCTGCCTAACGCTCACCCCCAGGAGTACTTATTTATAGATGAATATCTAATGTAAAGCTTTTTCAGAATAGTTAATAATAGGGTGATCCAGAGAAATGGGACCAAAAGAAACCCCTGTAACTCTTAAAGTATAAGTCCTTTTATAAAATCATACGCATCATTCGAAAGAGGATAGTTACAAGTTTGTACAGGATTGTATAGGTTTTGACAATACAAGATAAGATACAAAACAAAATAAAAGTGTTAGTTAAAACTAACCCTTCAAGATGACTGCATGGACTGTGGAACAGCTGCGTTTCATAACTGAGCAATATTATGAGCATGGAAGAAGTGTAGTTTCAGCTCAAAGATCTTTCAAGACAAATTTTCAGATGTCAAAATCACCTTCTAAGAAAGTAATCCGTCGGTGTGTCAGAAATTTTTCCCTAACTGGCAGCATTGGATAAAGAAAACCAACTGGAAGAGTGCGCACAGCAAGGATAGACGAGATCATTAACAGAACTCATGAAATTGTACAGGATAATCCTAACATAAGCATCAGACGTGCTTCTCAGCTGTTAGGAGTTGGATATGGAACAACACACCGTATATTCAAGCAAAATTTAATGCTCTTTCCATATAAAATTCAAACAGTGCAACAACTAAACGATGGAGATTTCGCAGGAAGACGACAATTCTGTCAATGAATCCAACAGAAGGTAAATGACACCACCAATTTCTGACACACCGACGGATTACTTTCTTAGAAGGAGATTTTGACACCTGAAAATTTGTCTTGAAAGATCTTTGAGCTGAAACTACACTTCTTCCATGCTCATAATATTGCTCAGTTATGAAACGCAGCTGTTCCACAGTCCATGCAGTCATCTTGAAGGGTTAGTTTTAACTAACACTTTTATTTTGTTTTGTATCTTATCTCGTCTTGTATTGTCAAAACCTATACAATCCTGTACAAACTTGTAACTATCCTCTTTCGAATGATGCGTATGATTTTATAAAAGGACTTATACTTTAAGAGTTACAGGGGTTTCTTTTGGGTCCCATTTCTCTGGATCACCCTTATAATAAATTATATGATAGTATTTTATTTCGTTTTACAGTGCAGCAACTTTTCGATTCCAATTCCGATTTCATCCTCACTCTTGAAATTCATCCTAGTTCCCATTCCGCCTTCAAATAACAGCCTTGTAATCGATTCTAATTCCAATTCCGGCCAAGAGCAGCAATTCCGGAATTGTAATTACCTGCATCCTATGATATATATATATATATATGTGTGTGTGTGTGTGTGTGTGTGTGTGTGTGTGTGTGTGGTGTTTAGGTGTGTAGGTGTGTAGGTGTGTAGGAAATTAAATAAAATAAATAGTCCAGCTTTACAATTATTTAAGTCACTGTAAATCGTAAAAATACTGTATTTATTTTACCAATAAAGTTTATTCAATTCAATTCAGTAGATGTAGGTGGGCGTGTGTGGGTGTTGCAAGCGCACTCTCTCAATGAAGGGAGGAAAAGTTATAATGCATTGTACAAACAACGCAAGAGAAATGTTAAGAGACTGGTAAAAAAAATGAAAACAAAGTAGATGAAGACTCGGGGAAGAAGATAAATAAGCAGAGTATGTAGAGAAAGTTATTCTATGATAGAAAGAAGTGAGAAAGCGTGGTGAAAGGACTGCTAATATGAAAAATAAGAATGGCAGTGTTATTATTTTGTTCCTTTGAAATATTTAGGTTCGGCCTGCGACCAGTCTTACTGCAACATCCTTCTTCATTTGTAAAATTTGATGCAGAAAAGAGTTTCATTACGCTCTCATTCTGCTTTCGTAACTTACCACCCAAAGTTGATCGGGGACTCGATTTAGAAATATGTCAATTCCCTTTTTTGAGTATTATTGAATGAGTATTTTGCCTAGTACGCGGTTCCTTCAATAGGATATTAATTAGTTTAAGAACTGGTATGCTAAGCAAGTTTCCCATCTTTTGCAAGAAGCCTTGACCTGTTGTTGCCTCGCAGTGCAATCAACCATTATGTACAATTATTTAACTATAAGGGACGGATCATTTACATCAGGTTTGGTATGCGAAATTAAATTAGGTTAGAAATGTTTGGGTATGAAACATAAATTTTTTTTATATACAGGGAGGAGGGGGCCAAGGGCAAACGTCCGTAAAAATGCCCCTGCATAGAAATACAAGAAGAGAGCCAAAATACAAATATTATTCTTAATTCTTTTTTAATTTTGAAAAGACTGTGTATTGTGTAGTGAGGAATAAAGGGAGAAGCGTGGGCTTGAGAGCATGCTGGATTGTTCATGGGGTAGATGAGACACGGAAAAAGATCAGCTAAGGAGGACAATATAATAGAGTGAGTGATGTAATAGACCATAATATTCTACTTAATAAATTATATTGTTACGGCTTTAGAAGAGCAATCAGTGATTGGTTTAAAAGTTATTTGCCCAATAGATATCATTTTGTATCAGTAAATAAGGTTTGCTCAACTAAAACGCTTGTCAAACATGGTGTGCCACAGGGCTCAGGTCTGGGTCCGCTGTTACTTTTATTATATATAAATGACCTTCCACGTTCATCTGATATACGGAACTTCATAATGTTTGCAGATGATACAACTGTCTTTTTCTTATAAAGATGTTAATTCAGCTAAGAATGTATTTAATTCAGAATTCATCAGTATACCAGTAAATACCAGTAAAACAAATTTCATGATTTTTACTAATAAAAGAAATGTATATCTTGATGAACTTAATGTTGATGAAATCGCTATAAAGGAGTGTACTGTAACAAAATTTCTTTGCAATGGAGTGATCATGTAAATTATATCGCGAAAAAGATTTCAAGGAGCGTTGCTATAATGTTTAAACTTAGAAATGTAGTCCCTAAACAGGTTTTATTAACTCCTTATCATACTCTTGTTCTTCTTTATATAAAGTACTGCACCCTTGTTTGGGGAAACTTCGCTAACAATACTTTAAACAGTATCTTTGTCATCCAAAGACGAGCAATAAGGTTATTATCTGATGCTGATTTCCTTCATTACGCTAGTGCATTATTTAAAGAGCTAAACCTACTAAAGCTCAATGATGCAATCAAACTGGCACATTTTATTTTTATTTACAAGTGTAAGAACAAAATCATTAATTTACAATGAGTAAATAGATATTTTGTAACTCATCAAGAAATTCACTCGTTTCAGACCAGAAATAGATCAAAGCTTGTTATACCCCAATTTAGATTGTCTTCATCTCAAAAACTACCCATTTCATTGGATTGAAACTAAGGAATGACTTAAATGCCGATATAAAAAATATTATGAATGTAAATTTGTTTAAAACCAAGTTGAAATCCCGATTAATAATGGCATACTAACAAAAATCTAGGATTGATGTCCATTACTATTGTTTATTAATTTCTCGTGTGTAATCTAGTATTAAAAACACATTTCTTGAGATTGTTCAGTTCTTATCTCTCATGTATAATATTGGTTTCTTTGTATGGTATTAGTCATGTGATAATTTAAGATTAATACATACTTTAACTATTAATAATACTTATTTACTTATTTATTTATTTATTATTAATTAATACCAACTAGCTGTTTATTTTTAATAAGAGCCCAGTAAAGCCAAAAGTTTAAGGGCCAAATTAAATAAAATAAATAGTCGAGCTTCACAATTATTCATAACATTGTAAATTGTAAAACGAATGTATTTATTTTATTATTAATAAAGGTTATTAAATTATTAAAAAAATTCAGTGACAGGAGAAACGGGAGTTCAGCACGTTCTGTCTCCTATCTAATGTCCCCCCCAGGTCGATTGGTGTCTACAATCTCCTCCCTTCATGGCTATTTAAAATGCTATACTTATTTATTTTTTATTTATTTTAACATTTCACAGAAGTGAACGCAGTATCAGTTCAAACATTCAAACCGTATAAATGGAAAATGGAAGATTGTATAGATATTCTTAGCTGAGATAATATTTGCCATTAGAACAGGTACATTCGTGTTGCCTTAAATTGGAAACACGAACTTGCCGCATGTTTCTTCTCAGGAATCATGATCCCGGACCGAAAGGACCAAGAGTGTCTGTAATACAAACTGACGACGAACGCACGTGAAGGGACATTGGAATATGATAAAGCATTGTTCCTTCCATTGTTCCTTCACATACAGAAGTATCGTTAGTACAGTGACCCTCTATACCATGTGATCTGCCAGTACCATTGAATAGGTGTGTGGGTGGAACGGTGTTTTGTAAAACAGTGAGGCTTTTATTCTCTAAAACTTAATTTCTGAATATGTAAGTCCTAAATATTAATTAAAGTGTGTGTGTGTGGTGTGTATATATTATATACACAAACACACAAATTTTTTTATATATATATACTTTAAGGAACAGATTAGCTTAGAGGTTGGTTAAAATAAATGAATAAATGCATGAGCAAGATTATATATAGTAAGCAACAATTATTACGATTAAATAAATTTAAATAATCTAGAGTAAATATCATATTTAGCGCTTAAACGCAATTAAATAGTTTATTGTGATATTTAATGATTTTAGCACTATATATATATATATATAGTATATATAGTGTGCATACATGCGTGTGTATGTGTAATAAAATTCAATTAGGATTATAGATTTTACGTAATTAAATCAGTTGCACATATATTAAGGTAATAAAAAAACGCACTTAAAGAACTTACAATTAATGAAAGTAAATCTAGGGGTATTAAAAATTAAATTTAAACATGGAATTAAATTCGACTAGTAACATTCATAGCCATATATTAGCAGTATATCACCATTAATATTAACCAGAAGTATCAGTAGGATAATTGAATTTTCATTTGACGATTTGACGGGGCAGTGACATTAGAATGGTATAACAGAATTATTAGAAGGGGAAAAAATGGCGTTCTGGTATAGTGTCAAAATTGGCTATAATTTCGTTTGATACCTTAACAGATGGTATAATAACAATTTAACTACAATTACTCAAGATTAATCGAAAAAAAAAAAATTTTAAATAAAAATTGGAAATAGAAATCAATTATGAACTATAATGAACTGAACATGGGGTTATAGGTTCCATATAATGCTCTTAAAAATAAAAAACACAACTTAACCTAAATTTAGGGTATGTGCGGTCATACGGGTAAATTTCACGAACATACAGAGTAAGGTAAATTTAGAGTACTGCATTGGGGGAATCGAGTGACCCAATCGGGGAGACATGATGTCTGAAGTTGACAATACGTCTTTTCGTGAGCACTTTCCTCTTTAGAAAAGGATTGCTCGTCACACTGCTCAGAACAAAAATTAAAGGAGTTCAAACAAAACGGAGGGACGGCATGTTCCTCCCTATAGTAATTTAAAAAGAAGTCATTGGGACATGATCGATTAGTTACTACACCATTACTGTCATCATATACATCACAATAATTATCAAAATCGTTACAAACATTTGGAAAAACTGTTTTGGTTACAAACAATAAAATATATAATTTCACCTATATATTTATATACGGAAACTCTGCATGTAAAAAAAGACACAGAAGGTTGAATTAAAGACATAAACCTATTCATTCAGGTTGAATTAAATTCTCTTTTACGACAAAAAAAAGTTGAATTAAATTGACTTGAGACTGACTTGAGACTGACTTGAGACTGACTTGAGACTTGAAACTGACTTGAGACTTGAAACTGACTATGACTTGAAACTGACTATGACTTGAAACTGACTATGACTTGAAACTGACTATGACTTGAAACTGACTATGACTTGAAACTGACTATGACTTGAAACTGACTTGCGACTGAAACTGACTTGCGACTGAAACTGACTTGCGACTGAAACTGACTTGCGACTGAAACTGACTTGCGACTGAAACTGACTTGCGACTGAAACTGACTCGACGTGAACTGCTATCAAGTGAAGTATATTATTCTCTGGGGCGGTTGTCCCTCTGGATGCAACCGACTGACTGGAAACTGGCTGACTGAAAACTGACTGAAACTGACTGAAAACTGAAATTGACTGCATTTGAACTGCTATCAAGTGAAGTCTATTATTCTCTGGGGCGGTCGTCCCTCTTGGATGCAACCGACTGACTTGAACTGTTCTCAAGTATCTCTATAAACTGTAAACTATCTCTTTCTCTATCCAAGAAATACACAAATAATGCACAATAATTGCACAATAATTTCAAATCAATTTAATTCAATAATTTGAAAAAAAAAATTGTAAAAAATAAAAAAATGTAAACATTTCACTCGAATGTACGCGAAGGTACGGTAATATTGTTTGGTATATAAAATAAAATTAGTCTATACTATCTATAATAGTGAAAATAACTGTTTCAATAAAAAGAAATGTATCACTGGTGTAGTGAATGTTCACTGTATTTCTTGTTAATTTTGGCTTGATACTCATTATTAACTTAATAATACTGACTTCTCAAATGTTTAGAGATTACTTTAAAAAAAAAAATCTGTACTTAAGATTCCTACGGCGAAATCCTTGAAGACGTGTTCTGAAGACGTGTCTTGCTCGCTACTTGTTCCTAGATGAAGATTGGGCGTCGCCAGTTGTTCTATTTGCAGGGTCTGGAAGACTGGAAGAATCCTGATTGAATATCGCCAGTTTGTTATCCTGGCAAGGTTCGCCAGTTCTGTTATCCTGGCAACGTTCGCCAGTTTTGTTATCCTGGCAAGGTTCGCCAGTTTTGTTATCCCTCTCCTTCTATGGTCTGGGTTGGTTCGAAGTCAATGGGGGTTCTGGTTAGGTGGCAGCAACGGATTTGTTATTTGCAGTAGTTCCTTCCATACTACTCTCCGAGTTCTTCTATAGTGGTTCGGAGGATTCTGGGAGGCTTACGAAATTCTCTGAAGGTTCCCTGATTCTTCTTATAACGTATCAGGAAATTTTAATGACTAAGTTCTCTGAAGAGAGCACGGCTCGAAGGAGAAGATAGACTTTTTCTTACTGTAATTTACTGCTAAAATGTACAGGTAGTGCTCAGCCTCTAAGTTAGATTAGACTTTTACAGGGAGAGAGGTTCGACCTCTTTCGACCATGGCTCAGGCCGGAATTTAAAAGTGAGGAGGCCCTCGCCTCCTCGAGGAGGGCTCCGATCTGCTCGCTGAAGGGCTGCTAAGACAGGAGTGATTGAATTTACAATGCAAGAATTAAATAAGTCTAAATTTTGTGGGAGTGCAGTTGAAAGTTAAACTCCCCCCTTTAACTGGAGATCTAAACAATTCTTGGACGTTAAGCATAATTTAAACATCAGAATTTTGAAAGATTCCAAAATAAAACGAAAAAATAATAATAATATCGCTGAGTATACATTCCTAAATGGCGACATAATGTCGGAGTAGTACATTGAGTACAACCCAAGCACATTATTAAGTACATTATAATTTTGATTACAACTATGATTATAATTACCAATTAATTCACATTCGCATATTATCGTTAATTAGAGTTTCATTAAAGAACATTAATTACATCATATTAAATTATTACAGTTAATTACAATTAAACAGTTAACTATAGTTTTACAGTGTTTCATATTTATAGACAATTCGGATGTTAGGAGTATAACACAAAGTACATGGGCATATACTGTGTATATATATATATATATATATAACACACAATGATGTTTTCGGATTAGAAGCAAGCAAGAGAGAGGGTGTTCACCTCAGAAGCTCTCGCTTTTCCCGTTGTCAACGGAATCGGAGCACTTGCATAAGCATTTACGAGTCTATTGCTAGAAATTAAATAATTTCAAAGAAAAGAAATAAAAAGAATAATGTGGCCGTATTTACATGTACGAAATCATGACTATCAACGGATATGTACGAGTGCATAAGTAGACAATAGGTAGACAATAGGTAGACAATAGGTAGGTCCGATGCATGAATAATTAATACAATTAATAAAGGATAACGGTCAAGATAATATATGGATGTATGGATGAATATGGTCGATAATAATATTATGTTAAAGAATTTACCATACATTGAATACTTAAGATATGATCAGTATTCAAGGTATGAAAAATGTGAAGGGAATTAAGCTACGTTAATGACGGCATAGTTATTCAAATTATGCTATACGATACGTCAATTCATAATCAATACGCCATAGTTATTTAATTCGTACGTACAGTACAAGTCATTATTGAGAGAAATTAGAAGAAACGAATTAGAGAAATACCAATTATTTGGCAAAAATAGAAAGCAAATCAAAATTTTATCCAAACTCGCGTTAGGCGATTTTGGTTCTTATGTAAAATTGAACATTTGGATATAAAGATTATATAGGAATTATTCATTGTTCATCTTTACATATCCATATATATATATATATATATATACACAGACATACATACATATACACAGACATACATACATATACACATACGTATACACATATACATACACACATATATATATATACATATATATATACACATATACATACACACATATATATATATACATATATATATACACATATCTATCTATCTATTATATATATATATATATACATATATATATATATATACACATATACATACATATACATATATATATACACACATATATACATACATATATATATATATATATATACACATATGTTAACCCCTCCGTCTATGGCTTGGGTTGGTTCGAAGTCGACGGGGGTTCTAGTTAGGTGGCAGCAACGGATGTATGACTTGTAGTAGTTTTCTTCTATATTACTCTCCGAGTTCTTCTATAGTGGCTCGGAGGATTCAGAGAGGCTTACTAAATTCTCTGAAGATTCCGGACTCTTCTTATAGCGTATCCGGAAAGTTTAATGACTAAGTTCTTCTGAAGAGAGCAAGGCTCGAAGGATAAGATAAAGACTATCTTTTACTGTAATTTACTGCTAAAATGTACAGGTAGTGCTCAGCCTCTGAATTAGCTTCTGAGTAATAAATGGAAGATTTTATTTGGGTTTATATACCCGAAAACTGCTAACATCATTATTATTATTAAATGTTGAAAAGGCTGCATTATTTTGCACAATATTTGAAAATAAAGTAAATCTTTTAGCTGTGGTAAGGTTTAAACGAATAAACAAGATATTTGAAGAGGTAGCCATATTTTTATCTTAAACCGCGTATTTTCAGATCTGATACTATCATGATCTGCCAAGTTAACTAAAAGTGGAAATTGAACTATGCATCTTTGCACTAAAATATGCATACGAGTAAAAATCAAAGGTTTAAGATTTGCAATTAAATGCTCAGGCAAGACGTGACTTCATCTTTTATACGAAGAGAGAATGTATACAAAATATGAACAATGCAAAGCTTAAGCAGGATTCATTATTAAGCGAAATCTAAAAAAATGATTAAAATATTTTAAAAAGACAAGTCACCAATTATTTGGCAAAGAAGAAAGCAAATCAAAGATTTTACTCAAACTCATGTTGGGCGATTTTGGTCCTTATGTAAAAATGAATACACACACATACATACATTTGATTACAGACATTATATAAAGTTAAATATATACGAATATATAGGATTATATAAATACATGAGCCATACATCATGAATTTTAAAATGGATACAAGAAATATAAATGAATACAAGAATTACATGAAAAATAAGATAGTATAGAAATATATATATATATATATATATATATATATATATATATATATATATATATATATATATACACATGTATATATACATATATATTATATATATATATATATATATATATATATATAAACATATATGCTTACATATACGCATACATATACACATATATATACATATACATATACTGTATATGACGAAGATAGAGGTAAAATCCAGAATGATCTGAATAAAATCGTTGATTGGTCAGTCACATGGCAAATGAGATTTAACGTCGATAAGTGCAAAATTTTACATATAGGTTCGCGTAACGGTAATTTTGCGTATAGTATGTCAGGAAAAGAGTTGATAAGCGTAGATCAGGAAAAAGATTTAGGAGTTATAGTCACTGGTGATTTAAAAGTAGCGAAACAAAGTATGTACAGCAACGGTCAATAAAGCGAACAAAGTGTTAGGTTATATAGCTCGGAATTTTGAGTGCAAATCGCGCGATATTATAGTTCCTCTTTATAAATCATTAGTTAGACCCCATTTGGAGTACGAGATCCAATTTTGGAATCCGCATATGCGAACTCGAAAGAGTTCAAAGACGAGCAACTAAGATGATTCCGTCGCTTAGGTCAAAGTCGTACGAGGATTGGCTTAAAGAATTAAAATTGACTACACTCGAGACTAGGAGGCTAAGGGGTGATCTAATCCAGGTTTTCAAAATTATGAATGAGTTCGATAACGTAGATAGAGATAGCTTTTCCGAAATATCTCAATATAATAGAACTAGAAATAACGGGTGTAAGTTGACAAGTAGAAGGTTCGAGACAGCAGTTGCCAAAAACTTTTTTACGCATGGAATAGTAAATAGCTGGAATAGTTTGCTGGTAGAAGTAATTAGTAGCACGTCTATAAACATGTTTAAAAATCGATTAGACGCATATGTTGATAGATTGGATATACGTAGTTTAAGGTAGTAAAATTAAGGGTTGGATAAGATAGATTTTGATTCTCTTTTCATTAAAGATAACAATAACCAGACTAGAGGTCATAGTATGAAATTATTTAAGCCAAGATGTAGAACAAATTTAAGAAAACATAGTTTTTACAAACATAGTAATTAAGTTTTGGAACAGTCTGACAGAAGTGGTGACTTCAGATACAATTGATTCTTTCAAAAGAAGGTTGGATAGTTTGATGTCTGCAAGGGACATCTGGTGATAGTGTTTAAGCCCATTTTTATTGCATGAATGGTACTAGTTTATTTCATATATATTATGTACATTTAGGTGATAGCTCCCACAACTCAACACAAGTGTTGTGGGATATAGGGAGACAGCATCTTGGGTTAGGGGATACTCTCTCTCTTTAACACCCCATTTAAAGAGATTCCTCTGCCGAGCGGTACCCCCCATAGTACTGTGAGGTATTGAAAAACTCATGATCTTCACTTGCCCCACAAACACCTTGAAATGGGAGAACCAAAATGGGTGCACACACATTTCTACATTACTGTACAGTCTTTACAGCCACACCTACACTTTTCCTCCTAAGTATATATATTGTAATGTATATGGTGGTAAATTTTGACTTGGTCCGCAATCGATATGGACCGTGATTTATTTTTGGTTGGCAAGGTACTAGTATTGATGGATACCGTAATGAAATTGACTGGATTCTTTGGATCTGATATATTTGCATGTCAGTTATAAATAGATATAGAGTGTAACATATTTGTGGATAATAGTCTATTATGACTTGACCCTCTGGATCCAGAGATTCTATCTTTAGTTTTAAATTGATAATTATTTAGTTTTGTAAAAATTGGTTGTTGCCAATGTACAGGCAGTTTTTACATAGTGGAGCCATCTCGATGGGCCGAAGTGGCCCCTAGTGTGCCAACTATAAAAATGTCTTATATTCTTATGTTCTTTGTGGTACGGAACCAACGTAAAATTGGAGGTCCCCTCCGCCACCACGGAGGACATGCACAATACACAATTACGAACAAAGTTAGGTAGAGCAGCAATTGGTGGATCCTAGGGTCTTTGTTGGTCTGAAACATTATAACATTATATACATATATATGTATATATGCACACACACACACACACACACACATATATATACATATATATATATATATATACATATTATATACACATATATATATAATATACATATACACATTTTAACTGCAAACAACACTCAGTATAATTAATGTAAAGAACGACGCTTGTGTAGAAGAGCGTTCCGCACAAGATGAGGAGGGAGAACGAACAAATTAAAAATGAGGTACCACCCGGGAATCGAACCCGTTCGTTCTCCCTCCTCATCTTGTGCAGAACGCTCTTCCACACAAGCGTCGTTCTTTACATTAATTATACTGTGTGTTGTTTGCAGTTAAATGTATATATGTACGGCATGCGAAGGTGCCCCCTCAGGGCATTGGTTTCTGCTCGTATGTAGGAGAATTACGACTTCTGATTGATTGAGGTCCATGGTGTAGTGGATAGCATATCTGACCGGCAATCGGATGATCCCAGGTTCCGTTCCCGGGTGGTACCTCATTTTTCATTTGTTCGTTCTCCCTCCTCATCTTGTGCGGAACGCTCTTCTACACAAGCGTCGTTCTTTACGTTAATTATACTGTGTGTTGTTTGCAGTTAAAATGTATATATATATATATATATACGGCATGCGAAGGTGCCCCCTCAGGGCCTTGGTTTCTGCTCGTATGTAGGAGAATTACGACTTCTGATTGATTGAGGTCCATGGTGTAGTGGATAGCATATCTGACCGGCAATCGGATGATCCCGGGTTCGATTCCCGGGTGGTACTTCATTTTTCATTTGTTCGTTCTCCCTTATCTTGTGCGGCACGCTCTTCTACACAAGCGTCGTTCTTTACATATATACCTATATATATATATATATATATATATATATATATATATATATATATATTATATATATACTACATATATATATATACACATATATATACATACACATATATACATATATATACACATATACATATTACACATATATACATATATATATATATACACATATATACATATACACATATATACATATATGTAAAAAATGAACAATGAATAATCCATATTCATTTTTACATAAGAAACCAAAATCGCCTAAGCGAGTTTGGATAATAATTTTACTTGTAGCTTCCTATTTTTGTTCGTGTCACAACCCTACTATCTACCATATCTATGGTTTAGTCGTATCCATTTTCCATTTGTTATAGAAGTTATTATAATCAATATGAATTGTCTTGCATCTCACCCTCGACCCTAGATTATGCATACACGTTGCATATAACAGGATTGGAACCCGTAGTTGTACTTCTTAGTCATTAATACCCACTCTTTGTCTCTAATTCGTTCTTGTAAATCTTCATAATAATGATTTGTACTATACGTACAAATTCAATAACTATGACGTCACATTTTCCCGTCATTAATTTCCCTTCATCATATATCTAGTATTCAATGTATGAAAATTCTTTATCATCATCATAATAAAAACTGTACACTCTATAGAAGTCATTATTTATATGTTATGTAGTATAAATATAACTATTATTCAACCATATACCCCGCCCCCATACGTCCATATCTTATCTTGATCATTATCATATGTCAATTTTATTAAATATTCATTTTTTCTCGTGAAATGCAAAACTTCATGCCTTCGTTCGAAAACGCAAAAATACGTTCTCGTATTATTTATTTTTTTTTTATTTTTTATTTTTAAGTGCGTTCACCCCTCCCAAGATATTCGAAAATGCTTAGTTGTTATCAAATTCCGCTCACTACGACAGAATCGAACGCTTCTAAGATAAATACCTCCGTTCGCTGTGATTTCAAATTTATAACATATTATAACATATTATTTCGCAAATAAATTATCTCGTATGTGCTCATGTACTTGTGTTGTACTAATAACCATCTAGTATAACCATATAGTATAACCATCTAGTATAACCATCTAGTATAACCATATATAAATATATAAAAACACTAAGAATGGTAAACGACGTAATGTACTTTAATGAAACTGTAATTAATAATAACTTGTAATGTACTTCAATGAAACTGTAATTAAATGTAATGATTTAATTTATAATGTAAGAATGTACTTTAATAGAACTGTAATGGACAATCATAAGCGAATGTGAAGTAATCCATAATTGCAATCGTAATTGTAATGAACCAAAATTAATACGTACTCAGTCGTGTACTTAATTTGTACTTATGTGAACTATTACGAAATGATATCGCCTTCATAGATGTAGACTCGGCGAAAAATACAAATTAGTTTTTTTTTTTTTTTTTATTATTATTTTTATTTGGAATCTTTCAAACATCTGATCATGTGTTTAAAAGGGGGGAACTTAACCTTCAACTTCCGTCCCCCAGCATTTAGGTTTATATTATACATGTATTTGTAAAATCAAGGCACTATCAAGGCACTTCATATTAGCACTTCATTATAGCACTTCATTAGGACTCCTTTTGTTAGCAGCCTCGCTGCGGGGAGGGGGCAGAGGCCCCTTGCCTTCTTAATATTTTTAGATTCCGGCCTGAGCCATGGTCGAAAGAGGTCGAACCTCTACCCCTGTAAATTCAGAGCACTACCTGTACATTTTGAGAAGTAAACTAAATGTAAGAGAAACTTTTTATTTTCCCCTTCGAGCCGTGCTCTCTTCAGAAGAACTTAGTCAGTAAAGTCGATAATTTTAGTATCAGAGAAAGTATCAGAGTATTATAGAAAGAGAAGAATTAAAAGTTGGCGACCCTTTGCCCAAATTAAGAGACAACCCAAGCACCATAGAAGATATCGGCATAACAGTCTGGCGAGTCTGTAGCCAAGAGTTTAACAAGAGGCGGCCGAAAAGAATTAGAATGTTATAGAAGAAATATCCGTTGCTTGCCTCCTAACTAGAACCCCCGTCGATCCGAAGCGCCCCAGAGGGACATAGAAGAAGGAGGATAACAGTCTGGCGACCCTGCCCCATGATAAGAAAAAGATTTTAACAAGAAGATTTTAACAAGAAGATTTTAACAAGAAGATTTTAACAAAAGGCCACTCTTTGGCCAAGATAGAAATTACCCTGCATCAGGATAAAACCAGTTGACCGCGTGTCACGACTTCTAGTTCGTAACATCCACCCTTGAACCGATGTGTCACGACTCCAAGTTCTCCACGCCTAGTTTTCATCCAGAAGAAGTAGCCAGCAAGACGTCTTCAGGACACGTCTCTGAGGATTTCGCCCATAGAAAATTTTTGTTAAGTACAGAGTTGTTTTTTTTAAGAAATTTGTAAACACTTGAAAAGTCACTATTATTAACAGTTAATAATGAGTATCAAACCAGAATTAACACAAAACACAATGAACATTTCAAACACAAGTGATACATTTTTTTTAGTGAAACAGTAATTTTCACAGAAGTTAAAAGTCACAGAAGTTAAATTTCAAAGAGAGTTAATTTCAAAGAGAGTTAATTTCAAAGAGAGTTAATTTCAAAGAGAGTTAATTTCAAAGAGAGTTAATTTCAAAGAGTTAATTTCAAAGAGAGTTAATTTCAAAGAGAGTTAATTTCAAAGAGAGTTAATTTCAAGAGAGTTAATTTCAGAGTTATTTTCACTATTATTCAGTATAGAATACTTTTATTTTATGTATCAAACATAATAGTATCGTACCTTCGTGTACATTAGAGTGAAAGTTGTTTACATTTTTTATTTTTGTTTGCAATTTTTTTCAAATTATTGAATTGAATTGACTTGCAAATTAAGAAAGAGTGTTATAGAGAGTTTATAGATTTAGAGAGATACTTGAAGTAATTTTGAAGTCAGTTTTGAAGTCATTTTTTGAAGTCATTTTTGAAGTCATTTTTTGAAGTCATTTTTGAAGTCAGTTTTTTGAAGTCAGAAGTTGCACCAAGAGGGTCAACCAAACCCCAGAGGTTAATAGTCTCCACTTGATAAAGATCAAGTGCAGTCATTTTCCGTTTTCAGTTAATCTTCACTTGATAGCAGTTCAAGTGCAAGTCGGTTTAAGTTTCAAGATACTTGACAAGCGTTCAAGTTACAGTTTCAGAATACTTGATAGAGTTCAAGTTACAGTTTCAAGATACTACTTGATAAGAGTTCAAGTTATTTTCAGAATACTTGATAAGAGGTCAAGTCGAAGGTTGCGCCAAGATGGACAACCGCCCCAGAGATTTATAGAAATACTTGATAGAGTTCAAGTCAGACAGTTTTATTTCAAGTCAGACAGTTTTATTCCAAGTTAGAGAGTTTTATTCCAAGTCGAGTTTCGAATCCCAAGTCGAGTTTTCGAATCCCAAGTCGAGTTTTCGAATCCCAAGTCGAGTTTTCGAATCCCAAGTCGAGTTTTCGAATCCCAAGTCGAGTTTTCGAATCCCAAGTCGAGTTTTCGAATCCCAAGTCGAGTTTTCGAATCCCAAGTCGAGTTTTCGAATCCCAAGTCGAGTTTTCGAATCCCAAGTCGAGTTTTCGAATCCCAAGTCGAGTTTTCGAATCCCAAGTCGAGTTTTCGAATCCCAAGTCGAGTTTTCGAATCCCAAGTCGAGTTTTCGAATCCCAAGTCGAGTTTCCGAATCCCAAGTCGAGTTTCCGAATCCCAAGTCGAGTTTCCGAATCCCAAGTCGAGTTTCCGATCCCAAGTCGAGTTTCCGAATCCCAAGTCGAGTTTCCGAATCCCAGTCGAGTTTCCGAATCCCAAGTCGAGTTTCCGAATCCCAAGTCGAGTTTCCGAATCCCAAGTCGAGTTTCCGAATCCCAAGTCGAGTTTCCGAATCCCAAGTCGAGTTTTCGAATCCCAAGTCGAGTTTCCGAATCCCAAGTCGAGTTTCCGAATCCCAAGTCGAGTTTTCGAATCCCAAGTCGAGTTTTCGAATCCCAAGTCGAGTTTTCGAATCCCAAGTCGAGTTTTCAAGTCCCAAGTCATTTCAATGCAGTCAATTAAATTCAACTTTTTCTTTGTAAGTTAAGAGAATTAATTTAAGAAAATGTAATCTAAGAATTTAATTCAACCTTTTTTTGTGTTGTAAAAGAGAATTTAATTCAACCTGAATTGACCGGGTTGCGTCTTTAGTTTAACCTTTTTTCTTGTTTGAAAGAAGGAAATTGACCGATTTGTCTTCTTTTTCATGCCATTGTTGCGTATATAAATATATACTTATGTATTTTAATGTTTGTAACAAAACCGTTTTTACAAAGGTTGTAACGAGTTTGGTAATTATTGTAATGTATATGAGGAACATGCCGTCTCTCCGTTTGTTGAACTCTTTTAATTTTTGTTCTAAGTAGTGTGACAAGCAATCTTTTTTTAAAGAGCAAAGTGCTCACGAAGATGTAATTGTCAATTTCAGACTTATACCACCCCCCCCGCTTAGTCACTCAATTCCCCCGAATGTAGTACTCCAAACTTTGTCTTTTTATTTTTTTTAACACCCCCAACCCAAGTTGAACTGTGTCAACCAGAGAAATGGTTCAACCATGGTTAATTCCTCTTTGGTACGATGGAACATAACCTCAATTTATGTTAAGTTGTTTTTATATTTTTTTAAATATTATGAAATTATGTTTAGCTCGTTGAAATGCATAATTGATTTCTATTTTTAATCTGTATTCTTAATTTTCTTAAATCAATTATCGTGCCGATACTTCTGGTTAATGTTAATGGTTATATAGTTCATATATAGCTAGGAATTTACTAGTCGAATTTAATTCCATCTTCAAAATTCAATTTTAAAACCGTGAGATTTACTTTCATTCATTGTAAGTTCTTCTAAGTACATTTTTTTTAATTACCTTATACGTGTAACTGATTATGTAAAATCTATAATCCTAATTGAATTTTATTACTTTTGACACATATTCCCTCCAGTCACTTTGCATTAAAACTCGCATGCAAACATCATCATTATAATACATCATAATTATTGCTTACTATATATAAATTCTCGCTCATACACTCATTAAGTTATTTTATCTGTTCCTTAAAGTATATATTATAATATATTATATTATATATATATATATATATATATATATATAATATATAATCCTAATCCACCAATGACCCCTAATGATCTAGTTCTTCACGGGATGAACAAATTACTCTCATATTCTACATACTATTGTACCGACTCACTCATCTACAGATGCTTCTTACCAATATTTATAGATACATCTGCACACTGACGTATAATTTCAACTATTCAACTATAAATCCCCTTTCTCCTTTTGAACGTATCACCAACCACTACAATCTGTACCCAATAAACATAAATACACATTTGACCACAGGTCTATAGTCTATACATCATCCACTACGTAATTCGATTGTACCTACAACAGTCAATAAAAACGCATGTATGCACACTATATATACTATATATACAAACCTTATGCTAAAATCATTGGATATCACAATAAAACTATTTCATTACGTGTAAGTGCAAACTATGCTAGTTAGTCTTAATCTTTTTTGCTTTCTAATATATCTTGCTCATGCATTTATTCAGTTAATTTAACAATCCTCTCAGCTAATTTGTCCCTCGAAATTGTAAGATACACACTTTGTACCTAGTACACAAAATACACACTAGACCACAGGTCTATACATCATCGATTACGTTATTCTATTTTTACCTACAATAGTCAATAAAAATTAGATTACAGATTGTACGATTTACAGTTTTCCCTTTTATCTGCTATTCATTTTGTATGTAATTCTTCCCACAAAAAAAAAAAAAATTTGTTAAAAATGTAACAATATCATTCTTTGTCTAACTTCATTGTTTGACTAAATTAACTTATTAATCCTTTTATTCTTTTTACACAAAATTAAAGTATTAATCTTTGAATTTTTTTTATATTTTGTAAGCAAGTGTCATTTTAAAAATTTGATTACTCTGCATTGTACTCAACCACGCGAAATCGTTCTGTATAAAATTTGTATTGTAAAGAAAAATTCGTCATCTAACTTGAAGTAGTTAGGATGTTATTTTCTCATTTGTATTGTATTAATGGTACCCTATTAGATTATTGTATAAATATCATTTTTAAAGGGAGTAATGTAAAAAATGAACAATGAATAATCCATATTCATTTTTACATAAGAAACCAAAATCGCCTAAGGAGTTTGGATAATAATTTTATTTGTAGCTTCCTATTTTTGTTCGTGTCACAACCCTACGATCTACCATATCTATGGTTTAGTCGTATCCATTTTCCATTTGTTATAGAAGTTATTATAATTAATTATGAATTGTCTTGCATCTCACCCTCGACCCTAGATTATGCATACACATTGCATATAACAGGATTGGAACCCGTAGTTGTACTTCTTAGTCATTAATACCCACTCTTTGTCTCTAATTCGTTCTTGTAAATCTTCATAATATGATTTGTACTATACGTACAAATTCAATAACTATGACGTCACATTTTCCCGTCATTAATTTCCCTTCATCATATATCTAGTATTCAATGTATGAAAATTCTTTATCATCATCATAATAAAAACTGTACACTCTATAGAAGTCACTATTTATATGTTATGTAGTATAAATATAACTATTATTCAACCATATACCCCGCCCCCATACGTCCATATCTTATCTTGATCATTATCGTATGTCAATTTTATTAAATATTCATTAATTCTCGTGAAATGCAAAACTTCATGCCTTCGTTCGAAACGCAAAAATACGTTCTCGTATTATTTTTTCATTTTTATTTTTTATTTTTAAGTGCGTTCACCCCTCCCAAGGTATTCGAAAATGCTTAGTTATCATCAAATTCCGCTCACTACGACAGAATCGAACGCTTCTAAGATAAATACCTCCGCTCGCTCTGATTTCAAATTTATAACATATTATAACATATTATTTCGTAAATAAATTATCTCGTATGTGCTCATGTACTTGTGTTGTACTAATAACCATCTAGTATAACCATCTAGTATAACCATATAGTATAACCATCTAGTATAACCATATAGTATAACCATCTAGTATAACCATCTAGTATAACCATATATTATAACCATATATAAATATATAAAAACACTAAGAATGGTAAACGACGTAATGTACTTTAATGAAACTGTAATTAATAATAACTTGTAATGTACTTCAATGAAACTGTAATTAAATGTAATGATTTAATTTATAATGTAAGAATGTACTTTAATAGAACTGTAATGGACAATCATAAGCGAATGTGAAGTAATCCATAATTGTAATCGTAATTGTAATGAACCAAAATTAATACGTACTCAGTCGTGTACTTAATTTGTACTTATGTGTACTATTACGAAATGATATCGCCTTCATAAATGTAGACTCGGCGAAAAATACAAATTAGTTTGTTATTTTTATTTTTTTTATTTTTTTTTGGAATCTTTCAAACATCTGATCATGTGTTTAAAAGGGGGGAACTTAACCTTCAACTTCCCCCCAACATTTAGGTTTATATTATACATGCATTTGTAAAATCAAGGCACTTCATATTAGCACTTCATTATAGCACTTCATTAGGACTCCTTTTGTTAGCAGCCTCGCTGCGGGGAGGGGGCAGAGGCCCCTTGCCTTCTTAATATTTTTAGATTCCGGCCTGAGCCATGGTCGAAAGAGGTCGAACCTCTACCCCTGTAAATTCAGAGCACTACCTGTACATTTTGAGAAGTAAACTAAATGTAAGAGAAACTTTTTATTTTCCCCTTCGAGCCGTGCTCTCTTCAGAAGAACTTAGTCAGTAAAGTCGATAATTTTAGTATCAGAGAAAGTATCAGAGTATTATAGAAAGAGAAGAATTAAAAGTTGGCGACCCTTTGCCCAAATTAAGAGACAACCCAAGCACCATAGAAGATATCGGCATAACAGTCTGGCGAGTCTGTAGCCAAGAGTTTAACAAGAGGCGGCCGAAAAGAATTAGAATGTTATAGAAGAAATATCCGTTGCTTGCCTCCTAACTAGAACCCCCGTCGATCCGAAGCGCCCCAGAGGGACATAGAAGAAGGAGGATAACAGTCTGGCGACCCTGCCCCATGATAAGAAAAAGATTTTAACAAGAAGATTTTAACAAGAAGATTTTAACAAGAAGATTTTAACAAAAGGCCACTCTTTGGCCAAGATAGAAATTACCCTGCATCAGGATAAAACCAGTTGACCGGCGTGTCACGACTTCTAGTTCGTAACATCCACCCTTGAACCGATGTGTCACGACTCCAAGTTCTCCACGCCTAGTTTTCATCCAAGAAGAAGTAGCCAGCAAGACGTCTTCAGGACACGTCTCTGAGGATTTCGCCCATAGAAAATTTTTGTTAAGTACAGAGTTGTTTTTTTTAAGAAATTTGTAAACACTTGAAAAGTCACTATTATTAACAGTTAATAATGAGTATCAAACCAGAATTAACACAAAACACAATGAACATTTCAAACACAAGTGATACATTTTTTTTAGTGAAACAGTAATTTTCACAGAAGTTAAAAGTCACAGAAGTTAAATTTCAAAGAGAGTTAATTTCAAAGAGAGTTAATTTCAAAGAGAGTTAATTTCAAAGAGAGTTAATTTCAAAGAGTTAATTTCAAAGAGAGTTAATTTCAAAGAGAGTTAATTTCAAAGAGAGTTAATTTCAAGAGAGTTAATTTCAGAGTTATTTTCACTATTATATTCAGTATAGAATACTTTTATTTTATGTATCAAACATAATAGTATCGTACCTTCGTGTACATTAGAGTGAAATGTTGTTTACATTTTTTATTTTTGTTTGCAATTTTTTTCAAATTATTGAATTGAATTGACTTGCAAATTAAGAAAGAGTGTTTATAGAGAGTTTATAGATTTAGAGAGATACTTGAAGTAATTTTGAAGTCAGTTTTGAAGTCATTTTTTGAAGTCATTTTTTGAAGTCATTTTTTGAAGTCATTTTTGAAGTCAGTTTTTGAAGTCAGAAGGTTGCACCAAGAGGGTCAACCAAACCCCAGAGGTTAATAGTCTCCACTTGATAAAGATCAAGTGCAGTCATTTTCCGTTTTCAGTTAATCTTCACTTGATAGCAGTTCAAGTGCAAGTCGGTTTAAGTTTCAAGATACTTGACAAGCGTTCAAGTTACAGTTTCAGAATACTTGATAGAGTTCAAGTTACAGTTTCAAGATACTACTTGATAAGAGTTCAAGTTATTTTCAGAATACTTGATAAGAGGTCAAGTCAGAAGGTTGCGCCAAGATGGACAACCGCCCCAGAGATTTATAGAAATACTTGATAGAGTTCAAGTCAGACAGTTTTATTTCAAGTCAGACAGTTTTATTCCAAGTTAGAGAGTTTTATTCCAAGTCGAGTTTTCGAATCCCAAGTCGAGTTTTCGAATCCCAAGTCGAGTTTTCGAATCCCAAGTCGAGTTTTCGAATCCCAAGTCGAGTTTTCGAATCCCAAGTCGAGTTTTCGAATCCCAAGTCGAGTTTTCGAATCCCAAGTCGAGTTTTCGAATCCCAAGTCGAGTTTTCGAATCCCAAGTCGAGTTTTCGAATCCCAAGTCGAGTTTTCGAATCCCAAGTCGAGTTTTCGAATCCCAAGTCGAGTTTTCGAATCCCAAGTCGAGTTTTCGAATCCCAAGTCGAGTTTCCGAATCCCAAGTCGAGTTTCCGAATCCCAAGTCGAGTTTCCGAATCCCAAGTCGAGTTTCCGAATCCCAAGTCGAGTTTCCGAATCCCAAGTCGAGTTTCCGAATCCCAAGTCGAGTTTCCGAATCCCAAGTCGAGTTTCCGAATCCCAAGTCGAGTTTCCGAATCCCAAGTCGAGTTTCCGAATCCCAAGTCGAGTTTCCGAATCCCAAGTCGAGTTTTCGAATCCCAAGTCGAGTTTCCGAATCCCAAGTCGAGTTTCCGAATCCCAAGTCGAGTTTTCGAATCCCAAGTCGAGTTTTCGAATCCCAAGTCGAGTTTTCGAATCCCAAGTCGAGTTTTCAAGTCCCAAGTCATTTCAATGCAGTCAATTAAATTCAACTTTTTCTTTGTAAGTTAAGAGAATTTAATTTAAGAAAATGTAATCTAAGAATTTAATTCAACCTTTTTTTTGTGTTGTAAAAGAGAATTTAATTCAACCTGAATTGACCGGGTTGCGTCTTTAGTTTAACCTTTTTTCTTGTTTGAAAGAAGGAAATTGACCGATTTGTCTTCTTTTTCATGCCATTGTTGCGTATATAAATATATACTTATGTATTTTAATGTTTGTAACAAAACCGTTTTTACAAAGGTTGTAACGAGTTTGGTAATTATTGTAATGTATATGAGGAACATGCCGTCTCTCCGTTTGTTGAACTCTTTTAATTTTTGTTCTAAGTAGTGTGACAAGCAATCTTTTTTTAAAGAGCAAAGTGCTCACGAAAGATGTAATTGTCAATTTCAGACTTATACCACCCCCCCGCTTAGTCACTCAATTCCCCCGAATGTAGTACTCCAAACTTTGTCTTTTTATTTTATTTTAACACCCCCAACCCAAGTTGAACTGTGTCAACCAGAGAAATGGTTCAACCATGGTTAATTCCTCTTTGGTACGATGGAACATAACCTCAATTTATGTTAAGTTGTTTTTATATTTTTTTAAATATTATGAAATTATGTTTAGCTCGTTGAAATGCATAATTGATTTCTATTTTTAATCTGTATTCTTAATTTTCTTAAATCAATTATCGTGCCGATACTTCTGGTTAATGTTAATGGTTATATAGTTCATATATAGCTAGGAATGTTACTAGTCGAATTTAATTCCATCTTCAAAATTCAATTTTAAAACCGTGAGATTTACTTTCATTCATTGTAAGTTCTTCTAAGTACATTTTTTTTAATTACCTTATACGTGTAACTGATTATGTAAAATCTATAATCCTAATTGAATTTTATTACTTTTGACACATATTCCCTCCAGTCACTTTTGCATTAAAACTCGCATGCAAACATCATCATTATAATACATCATAATTATTGCTTACTAATATAAATTCTCGCTCATACACTCATTAAGTTATTTTATCTGTTCCTTAAAGTATATAATATATATATATATATATATATATATATATATATATATATATATATATATATATATAATCCTAATCCACCAATGACCCCTAATGATCTAGTTCTTCACGGGATGAACAAATTACTCTCATATTCTACATACTATTGTACCGACTCACTCATCTACAGATGCTTCTTACCAATATTATAGATACATCTGCACACTGACGTATAATTTCAACTATTCAACTATAAATCCCCTTTCTCCTTTTGAACGTATCACCAACCACTACAATCTGTACCCAATAAACATAAATACACATTTGACCACAGGTCTATAGTCTATACATCATCCACTACGTAATTCGATTGTACCTACAACAGTCAATAAAAACGCATGTATGCACACTATATATACTATATATACAAACCTTATGCTAAAATCATTGGATATCACAATAAAACTATTTCATTACGTGTAAGTGCAAACTATGCTAGTTAGTCTTAATCTTTTTTGCTTTCTAATATATCTTGCTCATGCATTTATTCAGTTAATTTAACAATCCTCTCAGCTAATTTGTCCCTCGAAATTGTAAGATACACACTTTGTACCTAGTACACAAAAATACACACTAGACCACAGGTCTATACATCATCGATTACGTTATTCTATTTTTACCTACAATAGTCAATAAAAATTAGATTACAGATTGTACGATTTACAGTTTTCCCTTTTATCTGCTATTCATTTTGTATGTAATTCTTCCCACAAAAAAAAAAAAAATTTGTTAAAAATGTAACAATATCATTCTTTGTCTAACTTCATTGTTTGACTAAATTAACTTATTAATCCTTTTATTCTTTTTACACAAAATTAAAGTATTAATCTTTGAATTTTTTTATATTTTGTAAGCAAGTGTCATTTTAAAAATTTGATTACTCTGCATTGTACTCAACCACGCGAAATCGTTCTGTATAAAATTTGTATTGTAAAGAAAAATTCGTCATCTAACTTGAAGTAGTTAGGATGTTAATTTCTCATTTGTATTGTATTAATGGTACCCTATTAGATTATTGTATAAATATCATTTTTAAAGGGGAGTAATGTAAAAAATGAACAATGAATAATCCATATTCATTTTTACATAAGAAACCAAAATCGCCTAAGGAGTTTGGATAATAATTTTATTTGTAGCTTCCTATTTTTGTTCGTGTCACAACCCTACGATCTACCATATCTATGGTTTAGTCGTATCCATTTTCCATTTGTTATAGAAGTTATTATAATTAATTATGAATTGTCTTGCATCTCACCCTCGACCCTAGATTATGCATACACATTGCATATAACAGGATTGGAACCCGTAGTTGTACTTCTTAGTCATTAATACCCACTCTTTGTCTCTAATTCGTTCTTGTAAATCTTCATAATAATGATTTGTACTATACGTACAAATTCAATAACTATGACGTCACATTTTCCCGTCATTAATTTCCCTTCATCATATATCTAGTATTCAATGTATGAAAATTCTTTATCATCATCATAATAAAAACTGTACACTCTATAGAAGTCACTATTTATATGTTATGTAGTATAAATATAACTATTATTCAACCATATACCCCGCCCCCATACGTCCATATCTTATCTTGATCATTATCGTATGTCAATTTTATTAAATATTCATTAATTCTCGTGAAATGCAAAACTTCATGCCTTCGTTCGAAAACGCAAAAATACGTTCTCGTATTATTTTTTTCATTTTTATTTTTTATTTTTAAGTGCGTTCACCCCTCCCAAGGTATTCGAAAATGCTTAGTTATCATCAAATTCCGCTCACTACGACAGAATCGAACGCTTCTAAGATAAATACCTCCGCTCGCTCTGATTTCAAATTTATAACATATTATAACATATTATTTCGTAAATAAATTATCTCGTATGTGCTCATGTACTTGTGTTGTACTAATAACCATCTAGTATAACCATCTAGTATAACCATATAGTATAACCATCTAGTATAACCATATAGTATAACCATCTAGTATAACCATCTAGTATAACCATATATTATAACCATATATAAATATATAAAAACACTAAGAATGGTAAACGACGTAATGTACTTTAATGAAACTGTAATTAATAATAACTTGTAATGTACTTCAATGAAACTGTAATTAAATGTAATGATTTAATTTATAATGTAAGAATGTACTTTAATAGAACTGTAATGGACAATCATAAGCGAATGTGAAGTAATCCATAATTGTAATCGTAATTGTAATGAACCAAAATTAATACGTACTCAGTCGTGTACTTAATTTGTACTTATGTGTACTATTACGAAATGATATCGCCTTCATAAATGTAGACTCGGCGAAAAATACAAATTAGTTTGTTATTTTTATTTTTTTTATTATTTTTTTTGGAATCTTTCAAACATCTGATCATGTGTTTAAAAGGGGGGAACTTAACCTTCAACTTCCGTCCCCCAACATTTAGGTTTATATTATACATGCATTTGTAAAATCAAGGCACTTCATATTAGCACTTCATTATAGCACTTCATTAGGACTCCTTTTGTTAGCAGCCTCGCTGCGGGGAGGGGGCAGAGGCCCCTTGCCTTCTTAATATTTTTAGATTCCGGCCTGAGCCATGGTCGAAAGAGGTCGAACCTCTACCCCTGTAAATTCAGAGCACTACCTGTACATTTTGAGAAGTAAACTAAATGTAAGAGAAACTTTTTATTTTCCCCTTCGAGCCGTGCTCTCTTCAGAAGAACTTAGTCAGTAAAGTCGATAATTTTAGTATCAGAGAAAGTATCAGAGAAAGTATCAGAGTATTATAGGAAGAGAAGAATTAAAAATTGGCGACCCTTTGCCCAAATTAAGAGACAACCCAAGCACCATAGAAGATATCGGCATAAGTCTGGCGAGTCTGTAGCCAAGAGTTTAACAAGAGGCGGCCGAAAAGAATTAGAATGTTATAGAAGAAATATCCGTTGCTTGCCTCCTAACTACTGTAGAACCCCCGTCGATCCGAACCACCCCAGGGCCATAGACGGAGGGGTTAACATATACACATATATACATATATATATACACATATATACATATATATATATACACATATATATACATATATATATATACACATATATATATACACACACATATATATACATATATACACATATATACATATATATATATATATACACATATATACATATATATATACACACATATATACATATATATATATATACACACATATATACATATATATACACATATGTACATATATACATATACCGTATATATATGTATATACACATATATACATATATATATCCATATATATATATATATATATATATATATATATATACACATATATACACACATATATCCATATATATATATATATATATATATATATATACACATATATACACACACATATATATATATATATATATATATATAAACACACATATATATATATATAATATACATAATTAAATGAATTTAAGGTGATAATTTATTCCGGCAACTACGATATAGTTGCTATAACGGAAACGTGGTAAATACCGTAACTCGGGACTTGTTGAGGGAACTTGATATACCGAGTTTTAAACTTTTTACTAATGATAGGTTAGATAGGATTGGTGGCGGCGTTTTGTTGTACTTTCGTAGTTCCCTTAGGGCTATCGAGGTATTTCCGGCAGCAATTAATGCGATATGCGTTGAAGTTAGGCGCGTAGTATTAGCTTTAATTTCGTTGTTGTTTATAGACCTCCCGTTCAACTCCTCGATACCGATACAAGATTTTACACACTTCTTAGTAACTTTAGTAATAATCAGGATAGTATAGTTGTCGGAGACTTTAACTGCCCTAACGTTAATTACGAGACTTTTACGAGTAATGATGGGGGTTTGAGACTGAGTTCATGGAAGATAATTTTTTACGAGATAGTTATCGAATCAACGCGCGGTGACAATATTTTAGACGTGGTGATGACGAACGACGAAAATATAGTCGAAGGTTTGGAAGTAGGTGAGAGTTTGGGATGTAGTAATCACCAAATTATTCGGTTTAAGCTATTAATAGAAAACAGTAAGGATAGTAAGGTAATAGAAGTCCCTGATTTTCGTAGGGCTAATTTTGATAGTTTTGCGGACAGGATGAGAGTAGTGGACTGGGATAATTTATGGGTAATTACGCAAATTTTCAATGGGAGGCGTTTAAAGAAAGTATTTTGGATATCGAAAGGGAGCTTATTCCGCGTAGGCCCAAGCGTGCTAGTAATCATGATAGGCCCAAGTGGTGGACAAGGGAAATAGGTGAGTTCATAAACGAGCGTAACAGAGCATATAGACTTAATAAGCGCAATGACACGGTAGCTAACTTTAATAGATATATCGAGCTTAGACGTCAGATTAAAAGATCTGTTACGTATGTTAAGCGTAATTCTGAGATACTTGTACAGTAGCTGCGGATAGTAAACATAATCCGAAAGTTTTTTGACTACGTCAATAATCGTAAGCCGATAAAAGATAGCATAAACCCTCTAGTGGCGCTTTGGCTTCCGACGCTCAGGCAATGGCGGGTATTTTTAACAACTTTTTTGCGACAGTTTTTACCGTAGAAGACGTAAATAATGTCCCCGACGTGGACGATATCATTCCATTTAGTAGCGAGACTATTTTGAATGAAATAACTGTTTACGAGGGTGAGATTGCGCATTATATCGATAAGCTAAACGATAGCAAGGCTCCAGGAACCTGACCCGCTTTATCCTAGACATTTGAAAGATTTGAAAAACGTTATCGGAGGCCCCTTAACAAAAAATTTTAACAAGTCATTGGAAGCGGGGATTATTCCTGAAGACTTCAAATTAGCTAACGTTCGCTCATTTTTAAAAAAGGCGCCCGCACAGTAGCTCGCAATTATAGGCCCATTAGCTTAACGTCAATTGTCAGTAAACTTTTGGAATCCGTAGTTAGGGATCGTATCGTCGATCACTTAGAAAGTCGCGATTTGATTAGTAGTAGTCAGCATGGGTTTCGACGCCATAGATCTTGTTTAACTAATTTGTTAGTTTTATAACGAAATCGTGCGCGAATACGATAGGCATAGAGCGGCTGACGTTATTTATTTACACTTTAAAAAAGTGTTCGATATAGTTCCGCATAGAAGATTAATTGAGGAGGTTAAAGCGCACGGTATAAGCGGGCAGGTAGCAAACTGGTTAGAGGAATGGCTTCGTGCCAGAAAACAGAGGATCATTGTTAATGGTAGAGAATCGGAGTGGTTGGATGTAGGTAGCGGTGTTCCTCAGGGTTCAGTGTTAGGCCCATTGTTATTCGTAATCTACATTAACGACATAGATGTAGGCTTAACCAGTAACGTGTCAAAATTCGCGGGCGATACTAAAATAGGCGGTAAAATTCTTAACGTGGACGATAGAAATAGGTTCCAAGACGATGTAAATACTGTTATGGAGTGGACGGATAAGTGGCAGATGCAATTTAATGTAGACAAGTGTAAAGTTTTGCATATGTTCTCGTAACAATAATTACACGTACACGATAGATGATAGACAGTTAGCGAGCGTTGACGAGGAAGTAGATTTAGGCGTACGCGTATCTAAGGATTTAAAAGTTAGAAACCAGTGCCTGGAATCTTGCGCAAAAGCTAATAGGATGTTAGGTTTCATAGCGCGTAATTTCGAATTTAAATCGAAGAATATTATATTGCCCCTTTACAAGTCCCTAGTCAAACCTCACTTAGAATATGCCGTTTAGTTTTTGTGCCCGTATTTGCGTGAGGATATTGATAGGTTAGAAAGGGTTCAGCGACGCCCCATGAAACTAATTCTGTCACTACGCAACAAGTCTTACGAAGATAGGATTAAAGAGTTAGACTTGCATTTACTCGAAACTAGGAGATTAATGGGGGAACTTATTGAAGTTTTCAAAATCGTTAATAAAATCGATAACGTAAATTTTGACAAATTGTTCATTTTCGGTAATAGCAATACTTGTAATAACGGATTTAAATTGCGTGGCAGATGTTTCATTACTAACATCGCTATAAACTTTTTTACGTTTAAAGTAATTGATAAATGAATAATCTTCCCGGGTCCGTCGTGAACTCTACCAGCGTTAATATGTTTAAAAACCGTTTAGATAGGCATTTTAAAAATATTAACGTCGTTTAAAATAATAAAACAATTAGCAACAGGAGCTCTGGAGGTAATGGTCGAGGTTTTGAGTCTGTTGACGAGTAATGCCAGCTTGTGACATGCCAGCGTGTGATATGCCAGTAATAAAATTATATTAAAAAAAATAGACTAACACGAACTTAGATGTAGCTCGTAGGTAAACTAACTCACTTTTTGCTATACTCTTCATACTTTTTTCTTTCTCTTTTCTTATCCTCTTTACTTGTATGTCTGTAGTCTGCATGGTATGACAATGTTTGAGTTAAGACTGCGTTTGCATGGTTTGTAAGAGTTCTTATTTTACTTCTTTATCTTTCACCCCCTTCCTATTCTCTTCGACTATTTTTCCGACTTGTCGACAGTGGCCGGCGGATGATGATGGTGAGTCTTTCTCTTTTTCTGAATGAATGTTAACCCACGAATGATAGGTTTTGCTACTTAACCCCTTACTCACTTCTTTTAACCCCCTACTCTCTTCTTTCTCTCGGGCTAACCTTAGAATGGCTCTTAGGGTCTTTGTTAGCCTTAGCTTCTGTAGATCTGAATGGCCCTAATATTTAAATTATTATTCTATTTAATTAAATTAATAAGATTGGGAGGCAGTGATCTCGCACATGTCATCTATATTACGCGTTCTCACACAACAAAATACGTGACGTTTTAGATATACTGGTGCACGAGTGGTCGAAATGACTGGCGCCTTCAAAGGAAACGTGACGTCAATAGAAATCAAGGAGCGCGATTGGTCACACAAAAATCACATGATCTAAGATGGTGTTGCGCAAGCGTATTATAGCACAGAATGTTGCATGGTTAGCTACTGCGCAATCACGTGTCGACTCCTTTACTGGAGGTGAATCCGTAATCCTGCGCGAGATGCGCAGAAATAGTTGGATCAACTGACGTCACTGGTCCACATGGCCGAAATGTTTTCCACGTTTTTTTTTAAATTTTACTACTTACTAATTTATTAATTTATTATTTATAAATAATTATAAAATTTCCCAATTTTACAATTCCACTTTGGATCCATATTTTATACTTGGAGGTAGAAAAACATATTACTGAAGTTCATCAGCAAGATTGACATGCATTAAATCACATTTACATCCTATTTGTAGACACTTTCACTGACATCGTAATTTGGGCATTATTTCAACAAAGAATGATATGTAAGTGTCAACTTTCTTTATTGAATCTATATCCCTTTCTGTACGATAAAATACAAGGTAGCCCAATACCTTTGTAAAGAACTATAACCTTTGGTTAGCTTCCGCCCGAATTGTTCATTCTGACGAAGGTCAAGCTTTTCACTCCACCTTAGACCTACAGTTTAACGTGGAATCCGAACCACGCCCCATCAGCAGCCCAGCGTCTTAACCACTAGGCCACCTAGGGTACCCATTTATCTACCAACCACTTTCTTTATTGTGTGGAAGGATGAACAGCTGGGTTTTGCTGCGCGCCGGCTGCCGTCGGGTCTCGAACCCTGGGCCGATGGATTCGTAGTCAGCGACGCTAACCACTACACCACCGAGGCGCCACCGATATCACAAGATATCTCTACGATATCTACTTCATTTTTTTTATACATCATATTGATATCCATTTCCGGATACTTTCTTTATAGTTATCCTTTTATGAATATTTTTGGACAACTAAAAATATGGATAACTAAAAATACAGTATATCTATAGTTTATCTGCACCTTAGGGTGGTCCATAAAAAATGAAAATGAAAAGTATATTTCTCATGATATTTGCCCATATCCTACAACTACTACTGATGTTGGAAATAAAAGTTTGGATCGATTCGTATATATTTAGAGGTGGCGCAATTCGAAGCCTTAGTATCATAGAGTTTGGGGTGACAAATTTCTTTAAATTTGCGCCACCCTTAAATATTAGTGAATTTAAAATCCGGTCTGAGGTTTTCTTCATTTAAGAAATGAAAAATGCATCAGGAGCTCTTATTTGTGCATTTTAATTTTTTACTATATATGTGTGGTTTACCCTAATATATATGACGCGTTCGGTGGAGAAGGGGCGAACGCAACATTTTCGAATTATGCCACAAAATGCAGTTAAAGTTTGTAAACTTTAAACCTTTGTATTTTTCCGGTTTATTGAAATGTTGTATGAATTTGAACACATATTTGAGTAAAATATTGTTGTGTAATATGTCAATATAATAAAAAGCCAAGAAATTTTACATTATTATTTATTGATAGCTTCTGATGTTAACTGGTGTAATCCATTATTTGGTCCTCTTCGTCGAATGTTGTATTACCTGCTTCAACTGTTTCGGTTTCTTCCAGTTCCTTTAACAATCTTGTATAATAGTTCACTGCAGTTGCAGGCATTAGGTCTGATAATTCTTTGAGATCTTTTATTTTTTCCTTAGTTATTGGCAGCAATTGGGAATACTTTGGTTGCAGTGTCTGCTGGGCTAGATTGAATAAACTGACACTGTAGGATTTTTTCCCTTTCTGCAGTCTGACGGGATGGCTATTATCTGGGGTTGTGCGGTATGCAGTAGATATTACGTAGCCTTCTTTGTGTTGAAAGTCAAATATTAACTTTCTTGCATCTGTAAATTTAGTAGTTGTTGATTTCCTAATGACAATGCACGTTTTTAGGACGTCAAAATCGAGAAAATCAGCAAGTTTCATTTCTACAACTAGGAAGCGCTGCGAAACGGCTGTAGTTATGGCCGTAACAATCTTTTTTCGTGTAAATAATATTGCTGTAATTATTTTTTATATTTTGTTCAGTTTGACCAAATTGAGCATCACAGGGCATTGTCGAGTGACCAGAAAGTACATAGATGTGTTCAATGTGAAGCAATGATGCGGAGTGAATTTCTCTGAGATACATTAAAAACTTAAATTTTACGGTGAAAGAGTGCAGACTAACATCTAATTTTTTGCATAGGTAAAACAAAGGTTTTAAAGGATAATTATACGACAAAAAACTCATTTTTCGAATTTTGTGGCGTTCGCCCCTTCTCCACCGAACGCGTCATATACTGTAAATAAGGGGTTCCAAAAAACCTTAGCCCCCTATTTGCAGCTACATGTTTACTTATATCGAAATAGTTTTTAGTGATTATAAAAATATATAAAATTCTTTATTTATTGCAGGTATTAAAATTACTTTAGCTGATAAAGTGATAATATAATGGCTTCTCAATTAATTGGTGATTCGGAGAGACAACGTGTGATAGATCGCATACGAGCAATAACATTTCGGGAAGCTCGTGATGCTGGAGCCACCTTTATAACACGTTCATGGGTTGCCAAAAAGTTGCGAAAAAGTGAGGACTTCGTCAAAAAAAATTGGAATAAAACTTTGGATGAATGTGAAATGGATACAACCAAATCTGGGCGCCCAAATTTGCCACTCTCTCAGGAAACAAAGGACATCATTGAAAGCGGTACGCGTAAGCGGAAAAACAGCTGTGCTAAACTTTCTAGAGAGATCGCAATGTTGAGAGGAAAGATCGTTAGTGGTGAGATCATTCGACTGCACCGTCATAGGCAAGGTTTAAAGCCTTGGCATGAACTTCCAAAGCCAAGAAAAACTCAACTTAACATCGATGACAGAATGTGGTTTGCCCGTTATCTTGAAGATTGGGATGTGGATGATTTCATGCATTTAGCTGTCTCCAATAAATTTTTTGTTTACGTAACACGTCGGCCTAACTACCAAAATGATCGAGTGTGGGCCACAACACCAGATGAAATCGATGACAATGAAAATTATCGCGAATAATTATTAAAAAGTCCAGACTGTGTTGGTGTGTTTGTTTTGTTCACTGCAAAGCTCATGGGTGCTGAAGCCAAATGGTCAGAGTTGGGATGGACAGTATTTTCGTGATATTATTCTATCCCAGCATGTCATTCCTTTTCTAAGAAACCCAAACAATGTTATGGATGTCGATCAGGTCACACTTCTCTTGTTTGAAGAACCTGCAGCAAATCGATTTTCGAAGGATACAATGACGCAACACATTGAAACTGTTTTAGCAAATTTGCGTAACGATCAAGATCTATTCACGTCACTTTTGGCAAGGTACCCAAAGCGAATTCAGGCTGTCTTGGAAGCCAATGGCGGGAACACCAAGTTTTAATTGTTTCTCATTAAATGCAGGATTAAATTCTCTTTTGTAAGGTATGTTTAGTTTTACTGTACCGCCCATGGCCTAAACTTTAGGCCATGGGCGGGGGACTAAGGTTTATTGGAGCCCCGTACATATGCGCCTCGGTGGTGTAATGATTAGCATCGCTGACTATGAATCCATCAGCCCCGGGATCGAGACCTGGTGACGTCAGGCGGCGCGCAGCAAAACCCAGCTGTCCAGTAGTTTCGGGAATCTTTCACCATTATGAAGACCCCCAATCAAGAGGGTTCGTGTCGCGACTGACTCGTGGCTCCTTTGAATAGATGTCTAATTCTTTTTGATAACTTTTCTGACTATTTTTGATAGGTGGAGGCACAACCTCATCGAAATAACTCCATAAATTAACCTTCGGCTTCTTTTCCAAAGGTTCTTGATCTTCTCGTGAAACAAAATCAAATGCTTCATCGCCATAGGTTATATTACGTGCAGGAATAGCGTTAGGTGATGCAGACATAATGATTATCTAATTTTTTACAAACTCAGGCACTTTTATGCAAGCAAATTTGAAACGAGAATCTAAAACGTGAGAAATCATGCGAGTAATGTCTGCCTTCCACTGCCTGAAACGATTCTGTAAATTTTCTATTAAATCGTTTTTCTTAGTATGAACACCTGCATCATCATTTATGTTAAGCAAAAATACCACGAGACCCGTTACATCGGGAGACACCATGTGAAGACAAGAAGAATCAAAGGAAAAGTTATTCGTTAATTTTTCACATCGACTAAGAAGCTTTACAACACACTGAATTAGAGTCCACTGGTGAGTATTGAAGGTTGCTACAGTATGTCATAGTCCGAGGCGTATGCAACAACCGCAGTTTTTCCTTGAAGAAGTCGTTGTAGCATATAGAATGTAGAGTTCTAATGGGTGATAATGTCTCTTATAAGTTTGTTTTCGGTTAAATTATGTTGCTTCTGAAATTCCTTAAGTCCGTCAAAGGCTGGAGATGAATAATTAAAATGCACCAGATTGGGCGCGCAATTGTACATATCTCTGAAACAGACTTCTGGCTAAGAAGGTATTCATCAACTGCAAGTGCTAAAGTATGATTCACACAAGCAACATGAGTAATTTTGAGAACGCTAACAGCTTTAGTAATATTACAGCCATTGTCGTGCACAACTGAATGCACACGATCGCTCTTTATTGACCATTCTTGCAATATAGAAGTCAATGCAGTTGCAAATTTTTCATGAGTATGGGAATCTGGCAGATTTTTGGTGGCTAAAACATGCTGCTTTTGCTCACATTTACTATTAATTCTATGTGCTATCAAACTGATAGAGGCTTCAGTTTTTTATAGTGACGCCTAATAACCCAAATAAAACTAATATTTGGAATTCGGTATTCGGCCGAATAGTTTTGCACCAAATATTCGGTATTCAGTGAATTTTAGTATTCGGTACGTCCCTAATACTCGTATATATAATGTTACACACAGGCTATGCATGAAACAAGGAACTCTTCTGGGAAAATTAAATCCACTATAGTCTGAATAAATAAAGGTAAATGACAAATACTAAAGTTTTTCTTGTTCGTGATGAAGTCAACGTGAACAACGGGTCATGACCGGGTCATGATTTAATTTTCTCAGAAGAGTTCCTTGTTCCATGCGCAGTCTGTGTAACATAAAAGTTTCTCAGGTGACCATTCCGAGTTGTATCGTGCCATATATACAGTAGGGTGGAGCGAAATACACTTTTCAAAAATCGAACTTGGGTAGTCGGGAAAAGGTGCCAAAAAGAATCACTGTAAAACATCATTGCAATCGGAGTTTTATTTTCAGGTGCCCCCGAGACGGTAAAGTATGCTAAAATATGTCATTTATTATATATATTCGAGAATTTGTATAAGTCAATATATTTCAGTAGTTACTTAGCGGACCACCACTCTCTCTCTCTCACGGACTCACTCTCGCACTGACTCACAGGCTGACAGGCCAATGTTAGTCTGGCAGTGACAGAAGACGGTGCTATTCGTTGTTCTTTCAAGAAACAGGACTCAAGTAGACCATCTACCTCGCTACGAGGCAAGCAAACTTGTGCCCCATTTTCGGCAGTGGTAACGACTTAAATGAGAGTCAACTTCCAACTTATGAAGACGTGATGAAGTGTTTTCTCTAGGAAAGGTATCGACTAAAGTAAACGTCAAATAAAGATCCTTCTGTAGACGTCATTGCGAAGAATCTTACAAAGAAAATAATCGATATTTACTCCAAAGCATCTATCCCAGTGCTATCAGAGAAACGCATTTTGGATATGTTAAAAGTACACCACAAGAAGTATCGAACGATATTAAAAGGATTCAAGGGGTGGCGGGAAAATGAAAGTTATAAAGAGAAAATAACTAAATTAAAAAATAAAGCTAAGAAATTATTTGACATTGCTGCATGCAAATGCAAGTGTTTTGAAAGAAAGGCTTCCATAGTCCCTGTTTAGAACGAGATTTCTTGATGGATCAACGAACAGAGCGAAAAATGTTCATCGGAGTAGCAGATATTGAAACAACACGAAGGCTACAAAAAACGGCAATTAGAAAATCCCGCAGCCTGAGAAGCCTAGCAGAAGGTACATCAGAGGCAGTTGACTTATCAGAAGAAATGTCGGTCTCAAGTACTGAGACGTCCTCTGATGAATGTGATGATAATTATATTCCTCCCCAAACAAGGCAGAAAAAGGAGCAGAAACTTACGGAACAGAAATCGGTTTTACCTGCCTTAGCTCTGGCGTGCGATAGAGCAGGAGTGTCTGACCGTGCAGCTGCCTTGATATCAACCTCCGTCTTGCAAGATATTGGCATCATTTCTGAAGAAAATTCATCCAAAGTCATAGATCGCAGCAAAATACGACGAGAGGAAACACAAAAGAGAAATAGTACAAAAAGAGGCAGCAACAGAAAGTGAAACCGCCATCGAAAGTATCTATTTCGATGGTCGCAAAGATACAACAATTATATCGGAAAAGAAATGTTGCAAATTCTACCGCAAAAATGTTCTTGAAGAACATATTGCTGTTATTGCCGAACCTGAATCAAAATTTCTTGGCCATTTCTCACCAACAACAGGATCAGCACAAAACATAGCTACAGGTATTTTGATGTTCCTAGACGAGAAAAAAATATCGACTGAAAATATTACGGTAGTTGGATGCGATGGAACAGCCGTCAACACAGGCACCAAGGGCGGTGTTTGCACACATTACTTGAAGGAAAACTTGGAAAACCTTTACAATGGTTTGTTTGCCAACTACATGCAAATGAGCTCCCATTGCGTCATTTAATTCAACAACTGGATGGAAAAACAACGGGTCCGCGCGGCTTTACAGGTGTAATTGGCAAACAACTTCAAGACTGTCACAAGCTCCCTTTGAAAGAATTCTTACCAATTGATTCAGAGATACAGTCAGTCGATTCAGAGGTATTAAGTTCTGACCAAAAATATCTATGATATTCATAAAGCTGTTTCGACAGGAAATATTCCTGAAGATTTGTCTCCCCGTAATCCAGGAAAGATGTCCCACTCTCGATGGTTAACAACAGCAAATCGAATACTCCGTTTATATATATCAACAGAAGATCCAACAGAGAATTTAATTGTCATTGTTGAATTCATAATGAAAGTGTACGCACCGATGTGGTTTCAGATAAAATCAAATTCATCTGTCGTCTATGGCGCTAGGAATGTTTGCAAAACCATACAACTATCAAAAACTCTGAAAAAAGAAACTGTGAATATAATTCGTCCAGTTATTCAAAGAAACGCATATTTCGCTCATCCTCAAAATATCCTTCTATCAATGCTGCAAGATGAACGGGAATATGTACGAGAGCTTTGATGGCGAAGAATCAAGAAAGCCAGGGAGGAAAAGAAAAGCGAAATTCGTCACTTTAAAATTCCCGAACTGAATTTTGACTGCAATGATTACACCGAGATGATCAATTGGCAAAAAACTGAAGTAACTGAACCACCTTTGACAATGAGCCTAACAGACAGTGAAATAGAAAAACAATTAACTGAACGAGGCAAGCTTGAAATCAAGAAGTATCCCTGCCACACACAAGCAGTGGAAAGAGTAATTAAATTGGTAACTGAGGCATCATCTTCTGTTTGTGGAGTGAAATCTAGAGATGGATTCATAGGGGCCAGACTTGCTTCAAGGAAACTAATACCTAAATTTGACACCAAGTCTCAGTACTCGTTATAAGATATAATAGCAGAACTCGTTGACATCTTATTAGCAATGTTGATGACTGATTAGTAGTGCCTTGCTAGGTTGGGTGGTTGGGCTGGGCACTGATGGAACTCGATATACAGCCACCTCCTCGTGGTGAGTTTTGGGTTATTCTGACCTTATATACTATATAAGTCAGAATAAGCAAAGAGCTGTAGGGAAAATAATGGTTCTTTGAGCGCCTGGGGGGCACCTCAAGATAATTAAAATTGTTCATTCTGTAAATTTTATTGGATGATTGGCACCTAAAAGACTTGTCCAAATGGTTTCAAACTTTGCATGCCTTCATTTAAGACCATTTGGCACATTTTCCACACTACCCATTTGGTTTTTAAGAAAAAGTTGAAAAAACGGCCATTTTCGCTCCACCCTTATATACAGTATATTAGGGTGAGCCACACACATATATGGTAAAAAATTAAAATGCACGAATAAGAGCTCCTGATGCATTTTCTCATTACTGATGTGGAAAAAAACCTCAGACCGGATATTGAGCTAAATCCATTAATATTTAAGGGTGGAGCAAGTTTGACGAAATTTGCCACCCCAAACTGTATGATGATACTAAGGCTTCGAGTTGCGTCACCTCTAAATATGCACGAATCGATCCAGTTTCTTTTATTTCCAACATCGTTAGTGGTTGTGGAATATGGGCAAATGTCATGAGAAATATATTTTTCATTTTCATTTTTTTGGACTACCCTACTGCACCTATATCCATTAAACAACTATGAGATATCTTATCCATTACATCTTTATTGGGATATCCTGTCGATATAAAAAAATGTTGAAAAATGATACTAAAAAATAATGGAAATCTATGTTGCATCCATAAGAAACTCAGGGTTCATCCACATTTTGTCCATCCAGATCTATTCATTTACTAAATATCTTTGCGCTATCTAAGAAGGAAGATAGTGGCATATTCTTTTGGCATCCATTATCATAGGCGGATCCAGAAAGGGGGGGCCAGGGGGCTTAATTGAAGGATATACCTTCACCATAAAACAACGGTTACAAAACGATATCAAATGGATAATTAAAATATATCTAAGTTTATCTCACAAGATACCCGGAACTCATATATTTTTATCTATTTAAATCCATCCATTTTCTAAATATCCTCATACTATCTATAGAGGAAAATACTGATGTATTCATACGTTATACTTAGAAGTATTATGTTAACAACTTTGGAATACCTAATAAAGGTTTATCCATTTCTGGATATATGTGAATCTCTCTTCAGCATACGACAATGGATATAAAAAGATATCAAACAGATAATTATAACAAATCCATGTTATATCCATAAGATGTCTAGAATTTATCCTTTTTTTTTTACCCATATCAATTCCTTTCCTAAATACAGTATCTTGGAGCTATCTAAAACAGAAAATAGTGAGGTATCTTTATATTATCCTCCTGCCGTAATATAGGTCTATACACAGCTTTTAGACATATATACATAGAGATTACATAGACATATAGAGATATATATCCATATCCGAATATTTATGGATATCTCTCTGGTTTAAGTCAATGTTTTGAAAAGGTGCCGAACAGATATTTAAAACGTATTTGTGGTGTATTCACAAGACACCCAGAGTCCATCCATATCTTACACACCCGTATCAGTCCATTCACTACATGTCTTGACGACATCTACAACCAAAGACTGAAATATATTTTATTTTAAGTTTCAAATAATTATTTCACTTTACCAAATAAATGTAAAACCTATTACAATAATTTTAAAATTAATAAATTAATTGAGAATTACGTCTTTTGCTCTCTGAAGATTTTCATTACTTTATCTTTTCCGACAATGGAAGACCTAATTTTGCAAGTTTAATGGATTTTCTTTATTACTTGACTCATTTTCACCTGTCCCTATTTGATTATTGCTACTATTTATCATATTTGTTTGGAAGGTTAGTGTCTGTTTTTTAACTGTAAATTTGATTTTAGTATACTCTGAATATCCAACAGAGTAATATAGCCGAAAACTATAAAGACGACATAAAAGTTATATTCATGCGCTACCTTTACTGACAATCATTTGATATCCCTTTGACTTCTTAATGCTAGTATCACACCTAATTTTAGTGTGCAGTGATAACCAATTTGCGCAGTAATAATTTCAATTTGCGCAGTGATAAATTGAAAATCTGTGCAGTGATAAATTAGGTTCTATATCCGATATAGAACCTAATGATATCACTGCACAGATTTTCAACTTATCACTAAACAAATTGAAATTATTACTGCACAAATTGGTTATCACTGCGCACTAAAATTAGATATGGCTAGTATATGCACATTTCATGTAAAATACAAAAATTGTGATTAATATTTATTAAGAAAAAGATCAAGGGATTAGGAATCAAAGCTTTTTGTACCCCTTGATTATTTCCAGTAATCAGGGGTGATCATTATTAATAGAATATCAGCAGGTTGGACTCGAACTGGGATATCCGGGAAGATCCCAGCCCACGAATATTTAAATAAAGTTTTTATAAAGTGGGTGTAAAATAATCGCAGATATCACAAGGAAGACTAAAAAACTCACTGAACGAAATCCCTTCGTTCTCCCTGGTGGTTGTTCGATAACTTTAAGTTGTTAATTCCGGCCGCCGCTTTCCATTTTTACATTTTTACCCAGATCCCTACATATTTAATTTGAAACCCCAGGGAGGCCCCAGACAGTTTAAGATTCGGTGGGTTAGAAAATATAGGTAACGTCAGGTCTGGTTAATTTGCTAATATTAATCGAGTTTACATCTAAACGCCATAAAATGCTTAAAACGTGTGTGTGTGTGTGTGTGTGTGTGTGTGTGTGAAGGTAATATATAATTCATTAAAGACAACGACCTTTTATAGGGAAGAGTTTTTTTAATCTTTTCCTTTATCTTGTTTTCACATTGATACTGTATATACCGTTCTTCCCTCTTCACAAATTCCTTCGTATTTTATTCGTGAGCAATTCCTCTTATATTATACGAGTATAATGACACAAAAATTAAAATAAAATCTTAAAAATAAAATCTTTTTCTTGCATTAGCTTACCTATCACTCCTTTCTAACTTGTCTTAATGTCTATCTCCATAATGTGCAAACTGTTAAATCACGAAGAAAAGTTCATATCAACTTTATTTGACTCGTACGCGACTTAAGTATATACTATACAGTATAGTATATATAAATGATTGATAGACAAAGGACGTTCACTTAATATTAAATTATATTATGCAACAGCAAAATCTTAGTTTACAATTAATATTATAAAGGTTAATAATTATAATAATCCATAACTTTACAAAAAAAAAACCCGCACACACACATTAAAGTTATTCTCTCGATCTTGTCAATGTAGGATTCAGAAAAAACAGAAAAAGAAAAAAGCTTTCAGTCGGCGAGAGGAACTTGTTGCATCGAACAAACGCGTCACGTTTAAAGTCTAAATCTGCACTGAAGATTGATTCCAGAGGAAAGACTGCCGAGGTAAAGATCAGGCTTAAAAGGGGAAACGAGATGAGCACAGAAGAGAGGGAAAATGTTCGAAACAAAAAGGAAAGCATGTACATTATTAATTTCTCATAAGATGAGGAAGAACAGAGAAACTTTCTGCAGTACATATTTATAAATGTGGGGAGAAGAGGGAGATTCTGACATATTATTGGTCACGTATTTAAAAGGCAAATATTATGTACCTAAAGGAATGAAGTATAAACTAACAAGGTAACTTTGAAAGGTTAATTAATGACGATAAATGCATTTGGCAAGAATGTTCATAATACATACAGTATTTTACCGTGACCTCAGTAGTTGTTAGAAAATCTAGAAGAGGAAGCCATTGTTATCCCAAAACGATATGATGACTAAGTTCATTAATGCAGCATTGCTTGTATATATTAGGTTAAGGTATATATATATAATTTAGGGTGGTCCAAAAAATAAAATTTTGTAATTTTTTACCTCCACATGGCTGCTCTTGTTCCTATATCTATCAAACATCTCCATGCCAAATTTCAGCCTAATTGAATGATATTTGCTGGTCGCTATGAATTTCATTTTACTACTCATTTTCTTGTAGATTGATCTTCTTGGTTAAAAAATTAAAAAACAAGGGCAAATACTAGTTTATTTGTTTGAAAACAGATTAAATCTCAAAGAAAAAAGCTTATTTTTTTAGAAAACAGAATAACTCTTAAAGAAAATAGATTAATTTGTAAAGAACAAAAATGATATGTTTGATAGAAAATTACATTCGTTTATAATATACATCATTACTTAGATTAACGCTTCATCACTGATTCCTTCGAAGACGATGAGTAGTCTTGGCGATGTCTTGTTACTAATCGGAGGATGAATTGTTTTTGTTCTTCATCCTTCGTCAAAGATGTATTATATGTCTTGATAAGGGCGCTACCCCTCTCCGCCGAATCATTGACAACTTTTAGGTTGATCGCTATGCGTCGAAACTCTTGAAAGCAATCATCCTCCGTCCAGGAATTGGGATCGGTCCTCAGGAAGGTATTCTCCGCTGCCTTCCTTCCTTCTTTCTTTAACAGACTGAAGATTCCCAGGGTCCTTTTGGTGACCATTTCATACAAATTCAAATCTTCAATGTTTCCTTCAAGCTTCAATCGACGAATAATAGTGGTATTCTCGTTACGTTGGAGTTTTACGACCATCTTCCATTTGGTCTCGGCATCGATTCTAGGATCGAAGAATGCAAGGCCGATGAGATGCTCCCCAAGATACCACAGGTGCCGTTGATGACCTGTGGATGCTGCTTTGGAAATGGTCTGATTTGGGTACTTTTGCAAGATTTTAAGAAGCAGAATATCGTTGAAAGGAACGTTGATTCCGACGGGGGCATCGTTCCAAAAACGTGCGTAGACCAAGGCGATAAACAGATGCTTGAACAGATAAATTTTGAGGACGTAGATGGCCTTGGCCATCCAGCGTGCATGGTGAGTTGGTCCTGAAGTGCGGACCTTGACTTTTTTCTCATCACGGCACCCGAGGAAGGTGAGGCAGAGTCGTAGCAATTCCTCGTAGTTATCACGCAATTGTTTAGACTCCAGTGCCTTTGTGAAGTACTGGATCATTTCCTCTAGAAGCTGGAACATCTTTGGACCTCTGAATAGGTTGTTTGAAGCCTTCATGAAGGAATCCTTCTGAAGTGATGGCCTTTTTTTCTGAAAAAGTTTAAAGAGTCATTTCCGGGCCACCTGTGGGTCCTAGAAGTGCGTTGCAGGTGTTTGACAAGACATCTTCAAGGATATGATGTCGACAAGCGATCCAGACAAGTTCCCTCCCTACTGATTTTTTAATCATGGTACAGGCTCCCCTGTGAAGGCCAGTATTAGACGCAGTTGTGTCAAATACGAGACTTTGAATCTCACCGCGAAGATTCCAGTCATCAGTCGTCGAAATGCAAGCCTTGGCCTGTTCTTCTCCTGTAGCTCGTTGTATTTTTGGTACGGCTAGGAGTTTTCCCATCCCATTTCCCGTAATGATTACCGCGGTTCGTTCGGCTGTTTCCTTTGCGCCGCCGATGTCGAGAAGTAGTTTCCCATCCCAGTAAAGAAGAAGGGGTCCTTCGACAGAAAACGAAGCTTGATCCTCTTTGGCTGCTGCCTGCCTTGCTTGCCTTCTTGAACGACGGATGGAGCTGCGTGAAAGAGTCATTGTAGAAATATCATAGCCCAGGGCTTGAGCGACTGATCCAGCAACGAAGACTGCTCCTCGATCGGGAAAGTTGACGCGATGCAGCAATCACATCTGGTGATGTGAAGATATTGTTTCGTTTCGGAGGATGAGTGTGTACATCTGCTCTTCCGGTCGAAGTCGATGGACGATAATCATCGTCTTCAGCGTTGAATTCTTCAGAGGATGAAGTGGATGTGCTGGATGATGGAAGAGCAGCAGCTCCAGCCTGGAATGCACCCTCTCTTTCTTTGTACCTTAGAGCTTTGTCAGCATCTTCTCCCGTCGACATCTCTTGCGGTATTCCTTGGTAAAATTAATCTTGTCAGGGCCTGCCATACTGCAGGAAAAGACATCTCGTTGCATCATCAGGAATTGGCGTTCTTCTTCATTGTCTATCACCTTCAAGGCGTCCTTCGAGGCAACGTCGAAAAGCTCTGAGAGAGTCTCTTGGAACATGCTCTCTTTCACTCTTCAGCTTTGTAGCTGCATCTTGCGGTTTTTCTTCAACGCAAGGAACTCTCCGTACAGCTTTCACAGCTTCCTAACGCAGGAATCGGCTCGTTGTGTAGGAATCTTTGCTCTCTGCCATACTTGCAGGGCCTCTTTGCAGGCCAAGTTGTAGCTCTCTTTCGAGGTCTTGGCCTGTTCATGGTGGTAAAACTGAACCAAACGAAGTACATCACCACATGTGGGTAGCCTTGCAGTTGATAACTCGTTGCTGGGCTTTCCTAGAACCCACGGTTCCGCATGTGAGCGAGTATTTCTAGCCATAACCTGAAAAATGAGAGAAAATAATGCATTAATCGTTTAGCACCAAAGCACAATTATATAAGTGTTAAAGTAAAAAATGGCAAAGTCAAAATAAATAAAGTAAAAAAATTGGTTACAGTGGTCAGTGGTTGATGGGTAGGAAGATAGCCAATTTTTTAAAAATATATTTAAGAATAAGTAAATAATAAACTTCAAGAGACATACGATATATACCTTACAATTTTAATCATTTAATTTAATAGCAACATCCTTACCGGTTATAAATTTGCATATAAAGAACAATTATACATATTTATACTGAATAAATATAATACATATGAATTAATACTTAATATATATGAATTAATAATTACATATATGAATTAATAATTAATATATATGAATTAATACTTCCATGAGATGATATTCCTAAGCACATGAAGTTTGAACGAACTTAAAACCGTCCTCCAACAAGTTTAAACTTGGAATGATGTATGAGTAAATGATTTGTCTGATTCACAAACAGCATTACACAAGAAATCGAACAACTGCATCATCCTCTGAAAGGTGGGCGGAGTCAATGTGGCGTGACTGCCGCGTCCTCTAAAAATGAAGCGGATGGAAAATTAGCTAATTAATTGATTGAAAATGTGAAAATCTTAGCGACCTCTTATTATGTACTGAATCGACAGATATTTTGCACAAAATCACTTCACATCTGAAGGAATAAGAGCAGCCATGTGGAGGGCATTTCCAACTATTTTGAAATTTTAGCTCAAATTTTGGACCACCCTAATATATATATATATATATATATATATATATATATATATATATATATATATATACAGGGTGTCCCGTAAGTCTGGACCCATAGGGAAAAATAATAAAATTACAAAATAGTCCAAAAATTTATTACATAATCTGTTCAAAGTGTCCGCCGTTGTGTCGCACACATAGTTGAAGACGCAATCTCCACTGCGACAGCACTTTCTGAATCACAGTCGCAGAAATTTCTTGACACGCCTCCACAATGCGTGCTTTAAGGTGGAAAATGTTCTGAAGTTTGACCTCGTACACTTTGGCTTTCAAGTGGCCCCACAAATAAAACTCCAGCGGAGTAAGATCATAATAAAAAAATAATAAAAATAATAATAAAAATAATAAAAAATATATTATAAATAAATTTTTGGACTATTTTGTAATTTTATTATTTTTCCCTATGGGTCCAGACTTACGGGACACCCTGTATATATTATATATATAATAATTGTAAGGTTAGTTAAAGATTGTCATTTATTTTAGAGCCAACCTTTGTGGGCTCTTATGGCATCATTTATTTTTATGCTGGCAGCGTCCTTTTTACTATTTTGTGGAATGTGGCACTGATAGTCTAGATACAGGATTGTTACACCGTACAATGATGTAGGTTGTGTTGTTGTTGCAAGGTTTAGAAAGACGACCACAAATAGTGCCTCCTTTTTTTATTTATGCTAACTGAGGTGTAAAGTACTCCCGCGTTGTGTCAGCAACCCTGAGGTACGATCGAATAGGAACTCCAAGTCCATAAAGTTTGTTTTAGTCTAGTTTAACTTAGGTTAAGCCTTAAGTTCAAGGCTCAACGTTCAAAGCTCAGCGGGGATTCTGAACCCAATCAAAGATAAAAATAACAGTAGTACACTATATGTACAGTAGATGTAATAATAAAAAAAGTATATAGTGTAGTGCATATTTAAGTCCGTGATCACAAAATGTTCAACTTTATACAAAATAAAAATATTTTTGCCAGGTAGATACCACCTGCAAGAATAACAAACTTGTGCATTGCTTTCTTTCTTTACTGAGGAGAAGGATAAAGTAAAGGTACTAAAAGGGCTGTAAAGAGGGGAAATGAATGGATGCATGAAACGCGGGAACACTATTAAGAGAGGCTATTAAAGAAAGGATATTTATGTATCCCCTGACTGAAGCTTTCCTTTAAAATCTGAAGATAATTCAGTTGCAGGACTTCAAATACGTTTAGTTTCCAACTAGGAGAAACTTTGATAATATTGTGATAATATAATTTAATTTCATATAATAATATAATTTATTATTATAATAAGTTAATGTTCATGTAATTATATAATTTGGTTATAAAGAGCTGCCACTAATTTGGAGTTATCTTATTATTAACGTACAAATTATAGTACGTGCGTGAACGTGGCAGTTATTTCAGTCTCCAAAATTTAATAGAATTACAAAACTAGAGTGAACTATTTCTGTTTAGTAAGAATTTCATGGCTAATGTAGAGAAAACCCCGGGGTAACGATTTTTTAATAAGACGTGGTATTTCTAGAGGTACGTTTACGCCTGAATCCAGTGGTGATATTCATTTTTTGGGGAAATGGTTAGTTTAGAAGTTATTCAACTTTTAATTTTGCGTTCACTGAAAAACTCTTACATTCTGCAGCCAATCAGCGCATTTGTTTCTTGACGATTAGCCGGATACGCACCAACTGTTGCTTTGTTTGTCATGGCGTGTGACGGCTGCAATTTCTCGTTCGTTCAAGCAGTTCAGAAGTATTTGCGTTAGGTTAGGTTAAGTTAGTTTTATTGTGCTTATTACTGTTTTTTTGTGTGTTTACCCTTCAATTTCCCTCTTCTTCAAAGCCCTGCCCACTTTCGTGTGATCCAGATTGTTAGGGTAGAAACGACCTATATCTCGAAAACTAGCCATTTCCCCAAGAATTGAATATCACCATTGGATTCAGGAGCAAAAGTACCTCTAGAAATACCACTTCTTATTAAAGAATCGTTACCCCAGGTTTTTCTGTACATTTACCAAATTTCATATAATGTACATTAAATGCACTATTATTTCGATATATATATATATATATATATATACTCAAGAGTCGATTATCCGCGCGTCAATTAACCGCATCAACAAGCCCAGCTGGCGAAAAAGCACGAGCGGTTCTGACAACACTGCACGATCAAAACATAAACAAACCTTCAGGTGGTGAAAAAGAACCAAAAAGAAAGCGTGTTGTATTAACTATTGAACAAAAGTTAGAAGTAGTGAGACGTTTAGAGAGTGGTGAGAATGTGATGGTTATAGCTGACGGTATTCTGCAAGTTATCCTAAATAAAATTACATACAATATGTTGAGCCTACTTAGAAGTGTATTTTGTCATGTTAAATACAGTACATACGTGTAGCTTTAATTTTTTTAAATTTAATTAGCTATCTTTTAGGGGTAGTCAATTATCCGCACAGGATGTGCGGATAATCGACTCGTGTGTGTGTGTGTGTGTGTGTGTGTGTGTATATATATATGTGTGTGTGTGTGTGTGTGTGTGTGTATATATATAGGTTAAGAGAGAGAGAGAGAGAGTTACAAGGACAAGAGGAAGCCTCAAAGACCTTTCGGTCCACTCTGGGAGGTTCCTGTTATTAAACAAGTTTATTTTTCTTTCAACTATCCTAGCAGTAGTAGAAAACTGGATAGAAAAGTAGAAGGCTCTCTCCCCACCCTCCGCTCCCTCCCTGCCAGAGGCAGGTATGGAAAAAGGTTGAAGAAAATACCTTGACCCTGGAAAAGTAGCCAAGGAAATTTTACAGGAAAGTGGAGAATATAGAAATAGCTCTATATTTAGCTTGCTCACAGAGACACCGTGCAGGCGAACTCCTGCAGAGTTTTGTTATGTTATAATATTAAACTGAGAGTATTCAGTACTTTGTCTAGCCTATTTTTAAACACATTTACACTTTGACTGGAAACAACCTCTGAGGGAAGTTGGTTCCAGATATTAACTATTTTATAGGAAAAGAAATTTCCGCAGACAGAGGTCCTAAATGTCTTTAGTTCCAGTTTAAACCCATTATTTCTTGTCGGATTGGCATTAAGTGAGAATAAGTTTCTGTAATCTACCCTGTCTATTCCTTTGAGCATCTTGAAGACTTGAATAAGCTGACCCCGCAACCTCCTCGTCTCTAAGCTAAACAGATTTAGGCGCTCCAATCTCCGTTGGTAGCTTTGCATTCTCATTGAAGGGATCAATTTTGTAGCCCTTGCTTGTACTCTTTCTAACCTTTATATGTCCTTCCTGAGGGATGGAGACCAAAACTGCGCACAGTATTCCAGTTGAGGTCTGACTAGAGAATTATAAAGAGACATTACAGTCTCCTTGTTCCGAAACTGGAACTGTCTTTTAATATAACCTAATAATTTTAAGGCCCTCTTTTCGACTTCTGCACAGTGCTTCGACGGTTTCAGATCGTTGCTGATATAGACTCCTAAGTCTTTCTCTAGATCGGTCTAAGTCAAGTTCCTTCCCAAGAGAGAGAGTAATCGGTCTTCGGGTTTTTATAACCTATGTGCATTACCTTACATTTGTCCAGGTTGAATGGCATCTGCCAAGTAGCAGACCATTCGCCCAACCTGTCAAGATCGTTCTGAAGCGTTCTTACGCCCTCCTCAGTACCTACACTACTTCCTAATTTCGTATCGTCTGCAAATTTGGAGATTGCACTTAGAAGCCCGACGTCTATATCGTTAATATAGATGATAAAAAGTAAGAGAGAGAGAGAGAGAAAGTAAGAGAGAGAGAGAGAGAAAGTAAGAGAGAGAGAGAGAGAGAGAAAGTAAGAGAGAGAGAGAGAGAGAGAAAGTAAGAGAGAGAGAGAGAGAAAGTAAGAGTTACAAGGAGTTACAAGGAAAAGAAGTACCTCAAAAGGCCTTGCGGCCCATACCGAGGAGGTACCAATGGCAACGGGTGCCAGGGAAAATTTTGTAAAAGTTTATTTTTCTTTCAACTATCCTAGCAGTAGTAGAAAACTGGATAGAAAAGTAGAAGGCTCTCTCCCTACCCTCCGCTCCCTCCCTGCCAGAGGCAGGTACGGAAAAAGGTTGAAGAAAATACCTTGACCCTGGAAAAGTAGCCAAGGAAATTTTACAGGAAAGTGGAGAATATATAAATACTTTGTCTAGCCTATTTTTAAACACATTTACACTTTGACTGGAAACAACCTCTGAGGGAAGTTGGTTCCAGATATTAACTATTTTATAGGAAAAGAGAGATTTCCGCAGACTGAGGTCCTAAATGTCTTTACACACTCAAATAGTGTGCAAGATTTCGTCTACCCTTTTCTTGAACTGATCCACAGAGGAACTGTTCACAACTTCCGAAGGTAACCTGTTCCATGTGTCACAGATCTTATACGTAAGAGAAAGTAAGAGAGAAAGGGAAAGTAAGAGAGAAAGAGAGAGAAAGAGAGAAAGAGAGAGAGAAAGAGAAAGAGAAAGAGAAAGTAAGAGAGAAAGAAAGAGAAAGTAAGAGAAAGTAAGAGAGAAAGAGAAAGTAAGAGAGAGTAAGAGAAAGTAAGAGAGAAAGAGAAAGTAAGAGAGAAAGTGAAAGTAAGAGAGAAAGAGAAAGTAAGAGAGAAAGAGAAAGTAAGAGAGAAAGAGAAAGTAAGAGAGAAAGAGAAAGTAAGAGAGAAAGAGAGAGAGAAAGAGAAAGTGAGAGAGAAAGAGAAAGTGAGAGAGAAAGAGAAAGTGAGAGAGAAGAGAGAGAGAAAGAGAAAGTGAGAGAGAAAGAGAAAGTGAGAGAGAAAGAGAGAGAGAAAGAGAAAGTGAGAGAGAAAGAGAAAGTGAGAGAGAAAGAGAAAGTGAGAGAGAAAGAGAAAGTGAGAGAGAAAGAGAAAGTGAGAGAGAAAGAGAACGTAAGAGAGAAAGAGAAAGTGAGAGAGAAAGAGAAAGTAAGAGAGAAAGAGAAAGTAAGAGAGAAAGAGAAAGTAAGAGAGAAAGAGAAAGTAAGAGAGAAAGAGAAAGTAAGAGAGAAAGAGAAAGTAAAAGAGAAAGAGAAAGTAAAAGAGAAAGAGAAAGTAAAAGAGAAAGAGAATTTCGTAACTTAATTCATTTAGCAATACATAATTTTGTGTGAAATGAAATTAAAGAAATACACAGCACATCCCATTCTAATCTCAACTCATATTCCTGATAAACTAAACTGTGAGAATTTTAATATATATATAATAATTCAATTGCAAATTCATACAAATTATTTTCAGAACCGTAATTCAGTTCACAGAATCTTTTTCAGTGACAGCAAAATAACAAAAGATGAAAAAATAGTTGAGATATTGGAGAAATGTCAAACTCGCAAAATTTTCACCGTCTACCTTTAAAAACTTAATTTGCCACCAAAATGAACATAGATAATACAGGATAATCCAAAAATAAGAAATCACATTGCAGCTGTTATATAAAAGTGATATTCAGAAGGCGATTTATATGCTAAAATCATACACGTCTCTTAGGCCAGGCCTAAGTGGATTATTCTTCATCATAGCTGAAAAAATCACGCGTCAAAGAATTCAAGCTGTAAATCTATCAAAACTGCTCTTCTATCCTTGTAAACAAGCATTAAACTGAGATTTTTTGTGTCGTTTCTATTTTTGCATAGTTGACAGGAGTAAACTGTGTGAGAATAAAGAGGATCTGTTGGTGGACTCAAGCTGTTACAGTTATTGTTAGGTGGAGTTGGTCATAGTCATCGGTTAATGGTACCCGGCCCTCGGCCCAGTGTCCGCACGAAACCAAACGCATGAGCGTTGACGTCAAAATTTAATCATCAGTGGAGGGCGCCATCTTGGATCGGAATATAAATTTACGAGATGCTACGGTGTTTCTGGTTTACTTTTATGTATTTCTTATTGACCACTGAAGTTGCAGTGTAGAAGGCAATTCCTAATGTTAACAGTTAGTTTTAAACTACGTGTCTGAGGTAACTACGTAAGCGGCTTTAACAAGTTGAGGATTTTTAATGATTAAACACGAGATTCGTCTCTACCAGGATGATTTTCCTTCCAGAAAGTTGTAACACCGAAATTATCAATGAGGCTAACGCCCAAGTACATTCTCACAGCTACCAGATTAACCAAATACAGGAGTTCCACAGATAAATCAATCAACGAATAACTGGCCTTTCAGAGAAAGGTCGAACTCCAACATATCATATACCAGAAAGGAGCTGAAATTGCACGTCAGTGTGCCAGAAGCATTATGGCCGGACTTCATCACGCAAGAACATTTTGAACCTCGTACAGAAGTTCGATGAAACCGGGATTGTCCACCTAGGACCAGACAACTCTGAACGAAAAGTTTCCTGGTCGGTGGTTGGAGCAGATTGGGCCCATTGATTGGCTATTGCGAACTCTGGATTTGTCTCCGGTTAACTTCTTTTCATGGAGTACAAAAACTGTGTATGCGACGAAATCTTAAACTTTTCTAGTCTTGAAGATCCTGTCGTTGTTGAAATACGAAACTTGCCAGTGGGGTTATGCCACCGACAGAGTTGGGCACGTTACTTTCTATAAGTAACTGCGTTACCGCTACTGTTGGCTTGTCAAAAAAAATCTAATCTTGCAGATTTTTTAGGTGTGTTGTTTGATTTCAGGAACACTAGTTTTTCAAAACTGGCATCTGATAGTCCTCCTCGTTTGGAGGAGCTAACAGCTAATTAGCTAATAAATGATACTAGTCAACTGATCAGTTTAAAAGTAACGAGTAGCGAGTAACGATTGAAATCGCTCTAAAAAGTAGTGCCGTTACCATTTTCGTTACGTCATCTCGAAAGTAACGGCGTTACCACTACAGCTACTAAAAAAGTAACGCCGTTACTCCCAACACTGGCCACCGAGTTTGCCAATAAGATTGCAGTTGTGTAAAGACGCTGAACACATTGAGCAGTTTTTCTGGAAAGCTTTATAACTACAAATACTTCAAGAACGTTTTTTGTATACCACTGATTCTATTTTTTCAAGAAAAGTTTTTAAACTATTTTTTCTTACATCTAAACTACACTATAGTTAGTTTATTATAGCGTAATGTAAAGTGAAAAGGTTTTTACTTTCGTACTGGCACAAATTTGATATGGCTTTAACATGGTTTTTCGAAACTATCGTATTCAGGAGTACTACGGCAGTAACAAAATAAATGTTCCTAATGAAACTAAATTGAATAAACCTGAAAGCTTAAGGGACAAATAAAATAAAAGAAAATCTAACTAACAGATGTTTATTCTATTAAAATTATTGTAACATATTTTATCAATAAATAATTTAAATTTTGTGAAGCCAAATTCACCAAGAAAAAAAGAAAAAAAAGAGATTTAAGAAAAATTTTGCCTTGTGTCATTTTAAAGAGGAAACGTTACAACTAAGAAATTAAAAAAAAAAAATCCCTGAAAATTTAAATCTTCTGAATAGAATTAAATGGAGACAGTCTCGCAGCAAGAAAATCATAAAAACGAAAATTACATCTGAACCTGAAGAGATCACTCAGGAAATTAGGAAAAGATTATTCGATACTATTATCAAATCATATGGCCATATTTAAGAAAGGAAAAATAGGAAATGGAAGTAGTAAGAAATCTCACCAAGCAAAGACAATGTTTGGTCATACATATTATATTTTAAGAGATTCACCAAATTTGGTTGTTTACTTCATTTCATGAGTGTTAAATTAAGAAAATGTGGCCTAAGTCTCTTCTTGTCTGATTATGACCATACCACACTTCACTACTACAACGAATTTACACAAGGTGGTAGTTTAAAAACCTTTTTGAGGAAAAAAAGTTTGATACCTGGTAAATGATTCGCTACTTTAATAATAACTAAATTCATTGTGTGCGCATAACAGCGAATGAAATGAGCATATTCGTAACCGCACTGTCTTAGTTTCTCTTGCACTCCGTTTAATTCACCAGCCATCACTGCAGCTTCATCATATGTTTGACTAACTAATTTATTTTCTACATTACTAAATGACTGTAAGCACTTTGACATTGTTTGCACTGAACCACTAGTTTTTCTGTCTGCACTTACATTGAAAAAACAATAAAAACGCTCTTTCATATCGTAATTATGAACGTATCTAATAATTAATGATTGATAAATGACACTGAACAGAACAGTCTGTAGTTTCGTCAGCTTGAATCGAAATAAACGGAGCCTTTTCGATTTCTTCGTGAATAATGTTACCAATAACTTTATCAATCGAAGTTATAAGTTCATTCTGTGTGGTACTCGACAACCCAGAAAACCCTGAACATCCTTCCTTTGCAACTAATCTACTGGCAAAAACACTGTGTAGCTCTACAAAATAACTTAAAAGCTCTCTATAATTGCCCTTATTATTACTGTCACTGCTTTTGTGGTGTCCACGAAACGCTAATTCCTGCTTACTTAAATATAAAACAGCATTCACTAAATGCTTCAGATACTGTCTATTTTCATCAACTTTCTGATTGTGATTTCCTCTTTCTATCTCATAATTCTCATATGTTCTGCTAATTGCACTTTCAATACTGGTTTTTCCAAAATACTTCCAAGTTTTAAAATTGCTAAGGTGAGATGAAGATTTTGCGTGAACAGCACTGTTGTTTTTCTCTTGGTTTAAACAACAAGCACGGCCAACAATAAAGTTTTTGATTGTCACTACTTCCACATAATCAGTCAATTTGAGAATACCAACTCGTCTGAAAAGATCTATTGCCCACTTTACACGCCAGAAGTGGTAAAGGCCGACCTTTTTGAATTATCAGTTTTTTCTTCGATGCTTCTTCTACTAAATGGCTTCGATTTTAAATCCCTTATAATATCGCCTTCAATGATTAAATTTACAAATTAGGCTACCCCAAACACAAATACTTTTATATTACATTTCATAACAAAATTCACAAGCTAGGATACACAGAACACGAATAAAGGCCAACTTACACTATTAATTAGTTCTTAATTACCGTATTTCCAGGCGTATAACGCGCACTTTTTTTCCCCCCAAAATACTCCAAAAATCACCCTGCGTTAAAATTAACTCGTTAAAATTGTACATGTGAAGTGAGGTAGGAGGTATATTTTTTCCTAAATTTTTATTTTCCTAAATTTTCTCTTCAAAATTAGGGTGCGCGTTATACGCCGGGAAATACGGTAGTTCTTTCACCAAATTTTTCCTTGAAATAAATTAATTTTTAAATGTTAAGTAACTTGGACAATTATTTTCCACCCAACCCACATTATAAAGTATATACTATATAATATGCATATTACTGAAAACAAGATTAAGTTTAAAAAAAAGAGAGATTTGGCAATTCAGCGCAGCATTTTGGACTCCTCTGTTTCGACGCAGATGTGACAGATTTTATATAAAATGAACACTTTCCATATGTTGTGTATTAAATTTCCTAAAATTTACTTTACTATGCAAAAGTAGAATATATAGAAATACCCAACTGCCAGTATGATATGCAAATATTGGTTTTAAATGTTTAAATGTTTAAAACAAACAATTAAGTGGCAAGAATGCGATCAAACTAATACACCACTTTTCTTGTCACTTAATTGTTTGCTTTAATTAAATAAATATTATTTTAATAATTGTTAACATTTTTATGTGTACATTTTAATTGTATTATTTCTTTTATATAGTCTTTATGCACTCGATAGTTTAGTAGACTTTTCAACAGGTTATCTATTGGGAAAAATTTTTAGATTGTTTTTAGATGAGACGATTGCACCATGTCTTTTGTTTCCTTAGATTCTTGCCACTTAATTACCTGTTTTAATTAAATACTATTTCTAATAACTGTTATCATTTTTTTGTGTACATGCTAATTGTCTAATTTCCTTTATATAGTTTTTTTTTTATGTATTCAATAATTTAGTAGCCTTTAGATTAAGTTATCTATTGGGGAAAAAATCTTTAGATTGTTTTATTGTTGTTTTTTAAATTGAGTTGCCTATTGGGGAATTTTTTCGCTTGTGTATTTAACTCATTTACTTGGTAAATTCTGTCTATTTCTTTCTTGTCCCTGAAGATGTGAATATATCACGAAAACGCTCGGATTTCGTGTTTCCTTTTCCTTTTCCCTGGGTTCTTTGCTTATATATATATATATATATATATATGCATATAACTGCAATGACCGCGCAGTGTATAAATGAATAGAAACGACATAAGTGTTAAGGAACGTTTCTGCACACGAGGAGGAGAGATAACGAATAATGAAAAATGAGGCGGTTCGCCTCATTTTTCATTATTCGTTATCTCTCCTCCTCGTGTGCAGAAACGTTCCTTAACACTTATGTCGTTTCTATTCATATATATATATATATATAAAATCTCAAACGAAAAAAGTAAATGAAAATTAAAATATTTAGGAGAAAATGACTCTAAACTTAAAGAATTAAATGGAAAGGATCCTTTGAAAATAAGCCTCATTATTATTATATTTTACAAATCGCAAATCACTAAACTTTTCATTTCAAAGGTTTCACTGAAATTACATTTGGCGGAACTTCTTCAGATGAAATAAACTTCATTCCTTCGAGATAATGATCTACAGATAGAATGTTTTTTAAAACTGGAACATGTGAACATGCTAAGAGAAGATAATTTGCTATAATTCTTTTAAATATTAATTATTATTTTTAATTTGCTCAAATATAAACTTATTAGACCAAGAATAAAAAATCAGTGAGTTAATTGAGAAATTTTGGGATAAGAAATATAATTTTCTTCAGTATAATTTGCAGGATCTTGTTGCCCCTCATATATATATATATATATAGTCCCAATATATAAAGGAGGAGATCGATCCCAGGCCAAAAACTATAGGCCAGTGTCGCTTACATCTCATCTCACTAAAATATTTCAAAGAATAGTTAGACAGAAAATCTATGACTTTTTGGAAACTCAGAAAAAATTCAATGATAACCAACACGGGTTTCGGTCAGGCAGATCATGCCTATCACAACTAATGGAACACTACAACAACATTATTGATTCACTTGAAAGTAATGAAAACTATGATGTACTATACACAGACTTTGCTAAAGCGTTCGACAAGTGTGACCACGGAATCATAATACATTAACTGAAATATATGGGAATAACAGGAAAAGTAGGGAAATGGATATATAACTTCCTTAGTGAGCGGAGGCAAGTCGTTACAGTACAAGGAGTGTCTTCATCAGAATCAGAGGTCCTCAGCTCAGTACCACAAGGAACAGTATTAGCTCCACTACTCTTTATAATCATGCTAACTGACATAGATGAGGACGTTACCAGAGACAGCACAGTAACATCCTTTGCGGATGACACAAAGATCAGTAGAAAAATAAGAAACCCAGAAGACATAGGATCTCTACAAACCGAAATGAACAAAATCTACAAGTGGACTGAAGACAACAATATGAAGTTTAACACCGAGAAATTTCAGCTATTACGGTACGGAAAAAGAGAAGACCTAAAGTGCATGGAATATTATACCCCAAATGGACAGGAAATTCAGAGAAATTCCAGAGCAAAAGATTTAGGGGTTGTAATGACAGATGATGCGAAATTTGAAACACAAAATAAGATAGCAGTAAACAGAGCAAAGAGAATAACGGGTCAGATATTGAGAACCTTTAAACGAAGGGATAGGAATGTAATGATTCCTCTACTGAAAACCCTGATCATACCCAAATTAGAATACTGCTCGGTCCTAACTTCCCCATATAAAAAAGAAGACATTAGACAGCTGGAGGGGATCCAAAGAAGCTTCACAGCCAAGATCAATGGGTGCAAAGAACTAAATTACTGGGAAAGGTTACGAGAACTAGACCTATATTCACTGGAAAGGAGAAGAGAGAGATACACCATTATTTACACTTGGAAAATAATGGAGAAACTGGTCCCTAATCTTACTCTGAATCCCATAATTCCCCAAACAACGATGGAAAGTAGAAGCGGTAGACTGTGTCGTATTCCCAAATTGAAGGCGAGACAGGGAACATCCTTAACCCTGAAAGAAAATAGTTTTGTAGTGAGAGGACCAAAACTGTTTAATCAGTTGCCCAAAGACCTAAGAAACACGAAGGGAGTTGCAGTGGAAATCTTCAAAAGAAGACTAGACGCCTGGCTCAGAACAATCCCCGATGAGCCGGGCGTACCTGGCTATGTGAGGTGGAGCGCGCAAGAATCCAACTCACTACTTCACCAGGCCAACTCGAGAGGAGGGGCGACAAGCTTGACCTTCGCGAAATGAGAAATCATCACGCGGAACCTTTGTAAGGTTGTAAGGTGGTTAGCGTCGCTGACTACGAATCCATCGGCCCCGGGTTCGAGACCCGACGGCAGCCGGCGCGTATCAAAACCCAGCTGTTCATCCTTCCACACAATAAAGAAAGTGGTTGGTAGATAAATGGGTACCCTAGTGGCCTAGTGGTTAAGACACTGGGCTGTTGATGGGGCGTGGTTCGGATTCCACGTTAAACTGTAGGTCTAAGGTGGAGTGAAAAGCTTGACCTTCGTCAGAATGAACAATTCGGGCGGAAGCTAACCAAAGGTTATATATATATATATATATATATATATATATATATATATACAATGGCGCTCATAAATATTCGTATAGAGAAATATTTCAGTGATATTTGTCCTTATCTTTTGTACCATGCATAAGATAGTTATGAAAAGTTTATCGTTCGTTCGGAAAAATTTAACAAATAAAAAAATTAGTTTAACTCCAACATTAATGGAAAACATCAAAAAGTTTGAGGAAAATAAAAAAATGTTAAAATGGAAATGTTTTCATACATTTATTTACAGAATCATTTAATATTTGTGTCCACCTTAGGCTTGAAGAATTTAAAATTTTTATCAGTAGTTGGCTGTTTATTGATTAGAGACTGTTGGCAATTCTGAATTCTAGAATTTTCTCTTTGAATCATCTTGAAAGATGGATGACTATACACTAAGTGTACAAGCCATTAATAAGCAATGGGGTGTCGTGGTAAAGAGCTGTCTACCGATCTTAAGAAATTTGTTATTGATGCACACCAATCTAGAAAGAGTTATAGGAAGACAGGTGAAGAACATCGAATTCCATTTACGACGGTTTCTGCAGTTCTAAAGAAATGGAAGGGCTTTGGAACAACCAAAACTCTATTAAGGTGTCCAGCTAGACCGATTGAAAGAATGGCTGCTGCGAATCCATGAGTGACTGCAGCAGCGTGCGAAATTCCCGCTAACCCGAGGCCAGTTGTTTTCTCATCGGATCAGTAATTTTCATAAGACAGCTGGTCCGAGTGTTTTAAGTTAAAATATCGCTGGCCACTCGGACCAACTGTCATGAAAATTACTGCTCCGGTGTGAAAACAACTGGCCTCGGGCTAGCGGGACTTTCGCACGCTGGACTGCAGGTGATATTTGCCAACCAGTAAGATTGTCGAAGATCGATGTCCATCCCTGTACTGTACGTCGTACATTGAGAAAGCATAGTCTGTACAGAAGTGTTGCACGAAGCACGAAACGTCTGCTTCGAAAAGCGTACAAAGAACTTCATTTAAAGTGCGCCAAGGATCATCAAAATGATGGATTTGCATTCTGGAGGAAAGTTCTCTGAACAGACAAGACCAAAATTGAATTATTCGGGAACAAAAAGCAACGGTATGTTTGGCGAAAATAAAATACTGCAATCGAGGAAAACATCCTTCCTACGGTAAACATGGTGGTGGTATTTTGCTTCTTTGGGGATGCTTTAGTGTTTCTGGTCCAGGAAAGCTTCTTGTCATCTTGAGTGGAATCTTGAATTCGAAGAAATATCAGGAAATTTTAGAAGAAAATGTATTGCCTTCAGTTCGGAAGTTGCGAATTGGTGGCAACTGTGTACGGCAACAAGTTAATGATCCAAAACATAAAAGTAAGAGCACCATGAACTTGTCTGAATAAAAGAATTTCGAGCTCCTCGAGTGCCCCAACCAAAGCCCAGGTCTCAATTTAATCGAGAATTTATGATTTGATTTGTAAAAGCTGTCCACAAGAGAAAACCTTCGAATCTAAATAAATTGCAACAATTTTCTTTAGAAGAATGGGTTAAATTTCTACTGAATGATGTCGAAACCTCGTAGAAAAATATCCAAAACGAATCACTGAAGTCATTCAAGCAAAATGTGGACACACAAAGTATTCAATAATTTTATAAGTAAATTTTTTTTTATGCAGGAAGGAGGGACCAAGGGCGAACGCCCCCAAAAGTGCCCCTCCCCCATCATAGAAGAAGGAGAGAGCCAAAATCAAGGTCCAGGGTTATCGAGATACCTAGACACTGCGTTTGAAAGATGGGAGGATAATCGGCTTTGTTGATTTTTTAATTTTTTTCATTAGACTGTATTGAGCACCTCTTGTTACCTTCGGGAAGCTCGGGACATTATGGGTAACAAACATTTGCGAAACTGAGCATCTCTTGGGTAATTTATTTAAGAATCTAAAAGATCTGTTGTAAAGCAAGTTTAGGGTTCTGACAGAACCCTTTTTATAATTTATAGTTGCTGCAGAAAGTACGAAAGAGTGTCTTTAGCTTTACTTGTACAGAACCGGAAGTTCCTTATAGTCGTGTTCGCTTTAGCATAGAGGCCTCGATATTGTTTTCTTATATCTAAGTCAAGGAGCTGGTGATAATTTTACACAAATACTTAAATTATTTTACTTCCTCTATTGCTTCACCTCTCATTTTGAAACATGTCAGCTGGCTGATTAGAGCTTTTGGGATGGAATTGCATAACCTTAGTTTTTATAACATTGAAAAGAATATGTTTCTGCGAGTATAATTTGCAGACTTTTAGCAGACCTTTAACAAAAGGATTTGTTAACACCATATCATTGGCATAGATTAAGCTATTTAGCCTTGTGTTATATATACAACAACCAACTGTTGCCTTATTAAGTGAAGAAATTAATCTATCAATATACACATTAAACAGCAGAGGAGAGAGCAAGGAGCCTTGCTTCACCCCGCAGGGGGAACCAAAACATTCGTATTGTACATTGCCCCACCTAACTGTAAAAGATTGATGGGAATACCAAACTTTCAATAAATTTAATATGTGCAAGGTGGGAGAAAAGTCTTTAAGGATTTTATACATACAAGTAAATGGTTAATAATAAATAAATTCCATTGATATCACTGCAGTGTATGCGATACTTTCCAAAGCAACTATGAAAGGCCAGGAATGACCCTAGGCTAGAACAGGAAGGGCCTGCTCCCTAGCCCAAGTCAGCAAGGATGGAATACAGCAACAAAAAAGAGTATCTTATATCGTGGTTTACTACTTATAATAATTGTTATGTTTCCATTTATGTTATTATTATTATTATATATATATAAATATTTTGTTTTTCTGTTTTACGTTAATTAGGTTTCTCAGTACCTTGTATTAGAGGTGAATAAAACAAACTTATTACAAAAAATAATCTATTAAGTCAATGAGTTTAACACCAAACAAAAATACAATGGACAAATGAAAATTTGACATCCATGAAATTTTTTAAGAAATGACGTTCAAGACACTGATTCTTTACTTTAAGAATTGGTAAATTCAGAAATAACACAAGACAATTAAAATAGAATGGCTAGAATATTTTTTAGTTACAATTTTTAATTACTTATCTGATGACAGCTGTAACCTTCCTTTATGAACAAGATTAAATCCTTGTAACCAAAATTGTATATAACACATTCATACTATTACAAGCCAACACTAAATGAATTTTATACTTTACTTTTTCTTCAGTTTATTTTTATTCTTAGGAGAGACTAACTCTTTCTGTCTATTTTATCGAGCCATACACGAATTTCTTTTGCATTTATTCTTTACTTTAAGAATTTTTTTTATGCAGGAAGGAGGGACCGGAAAAGTGCCACCCCCCACCCCAAAGAAGATAACCAAAATCAAGGATCGGGGTTCGGGGTTTTTGAGATGCCTAGACATAGACAGGGGGAAAGATGGATTGAGGAAAATTGTTCCATAGTTGACCGGTTGAGTAGATGAAAGATTGAAAATACCGATTAACCCTTGCGTTAGATAGTTGGATAGGAAAGGAATGAAAATGTGTAGAAAGTCTGGTACTACGTGCTTTCCTTAAAGGAGGAGGCATGCAGTTACAGAGTTCAGAAGAGCAATGTCCGTTATAATAGCGATAGTGAAGAGAGAGTGAGGCAACATTGCGGCGAAGAGAGAGAGATTGAAAACAATCAGTAAGAGGCGGGGAATTGATGAGACGAAAAGCCTTTGATTCCACCCCGTCAAGTACGGCTGTGTGGATTGAGTCACCGCACACATGAGAAGCATACTCCATACAGGGGCGAACAAGACCCCTGTACAGAGACAGCAAGTGAGTGGGGGTGAAGAAATCGCGGAGGCGGTACAGCACACCTAACCTCTTAGAAGCTGTTTTAGAAAGAGAATATATGTGATCTTTCCAGGAAAGATCATGAGAAAAGGAAACGCCAAGAATATTAAGAGAAGAGGAAGGATTGAGTTAAGTGTTGTTGAAGGTAAAGGGATAGTCGTGTGGAAGATTGTGACGAGTAGACAAATTATAATTTTTGTTTCGTTTACGCGACACGAACTCCGATGTTTATGGTCTGAGCTCCTAATATGCACTGCCTTTATATTCTCAATTTCGTTACTTATGTTCCGCCTTAAAGAAATTGTTAAATTAAAATTTAAAATCTTCTCGAGAGGATTTTCTCAGGCGGAACCAAAGGTTAAACAAAAACAACTTCGGGTGATCATTCAACTCCAGAGGTGTCAAACAACAGTTCGTTTTCTAACTCGATAACTCTGGTCAATTTCAACCCGAAGTTTATATAAAAAAAGGAAATTTAATTTTCGTGTAACATTAAATCGACCTTAAATTTATTTCATTCATTCTTTCTTTCTACCATTTTTGTTTCATTCTTTATTTCTACCATTTTTATTTCATTCTTTATTTCTACCATTTTTATTTAAATTTTTATATTAGATTTACGCATACAAATTCGTTTCGTTTGCATGAACGATTTATTTATTTATTTTCTCCATTAACCTCATTACTTTACCCATACATCACATAATTGTGAAGAAAGTTTGCGTTTATTTCAAGAAAAGTATAATAACCCACCACTCTTCGATACTGGAAGCTCAAACTTTTAGAAACAGGGAAGCCTGGCAAAAGATCGTCCAAGAAGCGGAAAGCCAGTAACGGCGACAGGAGACAACAACAAAGAAAATATCCTCCCCAGTTTTCAAGTCGATCCAACAACTTCAACGAAAAAAGTCGCAGAAGAATTGGGTATTTCCAAATAAGCAAAAATATTGAAATCACAGGGGTACCACGATTACAAACCCATTTACTCTCAGCTTATATATTCGTACGACGATGATTCTGAACAAAAGTTCAACAGTGATCCAGATTTCCATCGAAAGATCAAATTTTCAGGTGAATGTGTCTTCGGTTTAACGAGTAGAGGAAACAAACAAAACACAACGTTCACTACTGGGCGAAAAAATCCAAACATATGATTGGGTAAATCCGTTAAAACGGATACACTAATAGTTTGGGCGTGCATTGGTTATTCAGAACACTCGTTTCTTTTGACATATCGAGAGATGCGATGGATGGGAAACGCTATTGCCAGGTATTGAGAGACAAACTTTCGTCACCATTTACTAATTGCGTTGGTAGGAATTAGCTTTATCAACATAATGAGGCGCTGCCACATTTCTCCGTAGCTACCCGTGAGATTCTGGATATGAACCTTGAAGGAAGATGGCTTGGGCGGCGAGATCCCATCATCTGATTTAACCTCATATGATTTCTGGCTTTCGGCTTATTTGTGTGACAAACTCTACACTCCTGGTTTCATCTATCCAAATATGAATGCCCTTGGCCGCAGAATAGATAAACAACTGGAAAGGATCCCACTCGATATATTCAGAAGAACAATGAAGAGTTTCACAGAGAGAATTAACAAATGTATCATAACGGATAGAGAACTCTTTGAAGATTATATTACAATTTAACAAAATATTTGTATGAATAAAATTCTTATAAACTTTTTGCTTGATTTGTTTCATCATTTGAACACTTATCTGTATAATGTTGTTAACTAAATAGTTGTATGTGTAAAATCTTTAAAGACTTCTCTCACCCTGTACATAGGAGCTTTCATGTCTTCATTTTTTTATAAATAAAATATTGTGGTTCACTATCATATGCCTTACTTATATCTAGGAAACAGCTATACATAGTTGAATTACTCTCAGTGTATTTAAATATAATTTCCTTCAATACATAGATACACACAGTCTGACACAGATCAGTAGAGTGGGACCTTTTAAAACCAAACTGATTAAGAGATGTCCATAAGTAATCATTTAATCGGTGTAACAAGGTGTAAATATTAAGAGAAATTTTAATATTTAAATTTATCACTGCAAAATTAATGAAGTAAATGAAAATGTATTGGACTAGTTCAACTATCTATATACCTATACATATACATATACATATACATATATACATATATACATATACATATAACATATACATATATATATATATATACATATATATATATATATACATATATATATACATATATATACAGGGTGGGCGGAAAGTAGCTCCCTATTTTGGATTGGTAAAAAATACGTATATTATCCATTTATTTCAGAAGAAATAATATGAAAAGGTAGGCATACATGGTAGGTTTTCTCTAAAATTCAATGTGGGCTCCAACTCTTTCCACCAGCTTCTGGAGCCGCCCAGGAATGGCGTCCACTGACTTTAGCAGGAACTCCGGCGGGATGGAGGACATGACTTCCCGAATTCGGTCCTCCAGTTCTTCCAATGTCCTCGGTTTGGTGCGGTAGACTTCTTCCTTTACCCACCCCCAAAGAAAGAAGTCGCACGGTGTCAAGTTGGGGCTCCTGGCTGGCCATTGATGTGGACCACGACGACCCATCCAACGCCCAGGGAAGTGGGCATCCAGCCACTCACGGACAACAAGAGCGAAGTGCGGAGGGGCGCCATCTTGCATAAATATCAGATCGTCGATGTTCTCCATGTGCTGACAACCGGCCAGACCTCGTTTCGCAACATAGCAAGGTACCGCTCAGCATTCATGGTGTTGCGCAGAAGGAACGGGCCCACAACCTGATCTGAGGTCATACCACACCACACCGTTACACTGAACCGATTCTGCCGTTTTTCAGCGGTAACCGTGCGACTTCTTTCTTTGGGGGTGGGTAAAGGAAGAAGTCTACCGCACCAAACCGAGGACATTGGAAGAACTGGAGGACCGAATTCGGGAAGTCATGTCCTTCATCCCGCCGGAGTTCCTGCTAAAGTCAGTGGACGCCATTCCTGGGCGGCTCCAGAAGCTGGTGGAAAGAGTTGGAGCCCACATTGAATTTTAGAGAAAACCTACCATGTATGCCTACCTTTTCATATTATTTCTTCTGAAATAAATGGATAATATACGTATTTTTTTACCAATCCAAAATAGGGAGCTACTTTCCGCCCACCCTGTATATATATACATATATATATATACATATATATATACACATATATATATACACATATATATATACACATATATTATATATAGTTATTTGTTTATTTATTTATTTATTTATCTATCTATTTAAGATTCGTACTGGAACTTTTTCGTTTTAACCATATTTATAATTCTCAAAAACTAAATAAAAAGGTACCTTTTCTTCTTCTTTTGAGAATAAGAAAGGAAGACATCAAAGTGGAAGTCAGGCTCTGAAAGGTATTGAAAGGCGTTATAATCTAATAGACCCGAAAGAAAGGTGTAAAAAATTTGTCTCGTTTTACTAAAATTTATTCCGGCAAATTCAAGGTCTGAAATGGACTTAAATTTTCTTCCCTTTATTCTCGAATGTTGTGTTCATTCTATCCATCAATCAATTAATTATACAATCAATGATAACACTTTTAGGAAAATTCTTCCAATTTTTGTAGTTATCGGTACAAATTCAGTAACATCATATCACAATTATGCATCATGATGGTTTGAAGCAAAACTCGTTTGCATTGCGTGTGCATTGACTAAACTGTTAATGAGCTTAAAACCTAATAAAATGTTCCTTGTAGGCATCCCTAATGTTTTGGATGGGAGATCTCGGGGTTGTACTTTGAATGAAGTTTAACAAATTTCATGTCTTCGTGGTAAATATTAGGTTTCTGGGGGACCACATTTTTGGACCCCTAACTAGCTGAAAGTGGGTGACGTAAGAAATAACTAACCAACCTAGAAAGACCACCAAACCTAGTGTAACCTAACAACTTAACCCGGACGTAAGAGTCACCCAGACTGGCACGAAGTATGAAGTGGGTAAATCACCGAAATCTGGTATCTGCCAAAACTTAATATTAATCATATACAGAGTGGTCTGAAAAACCTTCACAACTTTAAGAACATGTATTTCAGAAACGAACGAGTACTGAGACAAAATAAAATAAAAATTTGAAATTACAGACGTGTTCTTTGGTGTTAATATAAACATTTCTATACAATCATAAAAATCTAGAATTGTATGATATGCTCAATCCAGCGGCCTCTCTGCCCTCGTACCCACTGCAATTTGGTGAGGAAGTTGTCCACCACAGATATGATTGTCTCGCTGAATTCGTTTCACTTCTCGCCGAATGTTAGCTTTGAGGGTGTCTAGATTTTTGGGCTTTGGGTTTTTGTACACCTCATTCTTAAGATAACCCTAGAGGAAGAAGTCGCATGGGTCGGGGCTATGTGATGGCCATTCTCGTTCCGTGCATCGCGATAGGATGCTGTTCTGCAGCTTCTCTCTCAGCCAGTCCAGCACCACGTTGGCTGTGTGAGGAGGAGCGCCATGATGCATGAACCAGAAATCGTTTTGATAGATATAATTACGTCTCTGAATTGCTAGCCAGTACATCCTTCTGAACAGCTTAAGATAACGGGTAGCGTTCGCGGTCACAGTGTCACCATTTTCATCTCCATGGACATAAATGTTTCATTAAAATTGTTTCATAATTGTTTTTTATTAACACAGCCATTTTTTGTATGTGTGTGCTGAGGTAATGTAGTAAGGCGTGAGTTGGTGGGTGGAGGGATGAGGCCTCAAATGGGTATACTGCTTAGGGCACCCTAATGGCTAGAAACGGCCCTGAGGAGAGAGAGTATGGTGCGCGATTTCTCGAACTGACTAGCTGTCTTTCAAACTTGAAGGCATATATTCAGTTTCTCGAATCATGCATACAGTAATTAGAATTCAACACCGTGTTTTGGGATGGTTCGTCCTAGAACACTAGCAATTTCCTTGTTCTTCATTACATTCATAGTTTTATTATAGGCATATTATAAACGAGTACATACTTTCATAGTCGTGCATATTTTATTAGGTTTCTGATTCTTTACGGCCCTGTCATATAACGCACGCATTATTATTAGCTTGAAAAATCTTACTTTAAAGTTATATAATTTTATGATTTTTTTTATTGATTATTGAATTATTTCACCATTTCTTTTTTTTTGTAGAAGACATTTTTTTAGTACTACACAGTGGCTATCTTACAAAGTCTTCCTGTAGGCCTATCGTAAAATATTGTTCGAATATTGTTTATCACTACTGTATTATTGTATACCACCATCAAGTTATTTTTATGTGTGTATTGAGTATAAAATTATAGTACCTTTTAATTTATTATAAATATTTTCTTAGATAGTTATTTAACAAAATTTTATTTGATTCAACATAAATAATTGTTCTTTCCACGCGTAACGTTGAATTTATTAATTATAGACTTAAAACTGCGGCAGTGATTTTTATTTTTATTTTGTGGGCCTATATAAGTGTGGGTTACGTTGGCATGTCTCAAGTTTTAGAACACATATTTTACGACATCTGCAAATTATTATAATTTGTTAATTTGAAATACAGGAATTGGTGTAGTAAATTCTTTTGATATACAGGGTGTCCCATAAGTCCGGCATCATAGGAGAAATTCATATTTTTCTATTTCTACAAACCATAATTCATATTTTTCTCTTTCTACAGGCCATAATGTCTGTGAGCAAGGAAGAACGAATCCAGATAATTCTACTCATAGGAAATCGGAGTCAAAGAGAGGCCGCTGCTGAATTTAACAGACTGCATCCAGACCGCGAGCCAATAACACAGAGTTGTGTTAGCAGACTTGTTGCAAAGTTTAAGGAAACAGGATCCATAGAAGATAAACCACGCAGTGGACCTTCAAGGCATATTATTGACGATGATACAGCGACTGCTATCCTGACTCATTTTAACAGAAGTCCCAATAAGTCTTCGGCGATTGTCCGCCGAGACAGGAGTGTCGAAAAGTAGCATCCATCGCATTCTTCAGGCTCACAAATGGCATCCATATAAACTTCAGATCCTACAGAAATTAAGCGAAGATGATCCCGACCGGCGGATGGAATTTTGTGAGTGGGCTACGGTACAATATGCTCGGGATGCCAATTTCCCGTCCACCATTCTGTTCAGTGACGAGGCTGTTTTTTATGGAAATGGTGAGGTAAATCGACAGAACACCCGTTACTGGTCTCAAAACAACCCTCACTGGTATACCTCTTCAAAGGAACAAGGTGCATCTCGGGTGATGGTATGGTGTGGCATTTGGAAGGATCGCATCATAGGCCCCTCTTTTTCGATGAACATGGCACTGGAGGCACCTACCTACGTATGCTCAAGGAAGAAGCATTTCCCAGTGTCTTCAACGAAGAAGGAAATTTTCCAACATGGTTCCAGCAAGACGGCGCTCCTGCACATTACAGCACCCAAGTAAGGGAATACCTGTACCAACAATTCCCTGGTCATTGGATAGGACGTCGAGGGCCTGTGGAATGGCCAGCTAGAAGCCCAGATCTCACGCCACTAAATTTTTATCTCTGGAGCCACTTGAAAGCGCTGGTATACGCAGAGAAAATTAGGAGTGTTGAACATTTGAGGCAGCGCATTATTGGGGCATGTAACACCATTACTCCTGACATCATTCACCGTGTGCTTGCTGACTGGGTATCACGTCTGAATTTGTGTATTGAAAACAATGGTGGACATATTGAGCACGTTCTGTAAATAAAAGCTTTGGTTTTGCCTTTTTTTATTATTTTTCCTATGATGCCGGACTTATGGGACACCCTGTATATTAATTTCTGGGGGGTTTTTTACGTTTCTAGATATTCATTCATTTTTATAGGTGGGCCGATTTTTATCTATTTGTCTTTCTTCCATTTCAATGACAATGGTTACATTTTTATTCTGAATTTAGATTTTATTGCGATAAGGGGTGTTTTGGGTTGACATTTTAATTTGGGTATAAATAATGAAAAAAAAATTTTACGTTCGCGCGTTTGCATAGAAAATATTACAAAATTATGTCAGGATGTAATGCAATTTCATTCGGTTAGGAATATTTTTATAGAGGCTCGCTTACAAACAAAGCAAACACTCTTCATTATGCAATGATTTGTTTTAAATTTTGTTTACGTAGTAGGTTGTGCTGTAAGTTTTGAGTTTATAATATCTGTTCATATTTAGAATAACGATGTAAATTTGTATTAGTTTCACTTGGAAACGGTAAATTAATGGAATTCTTGTAATTTACAAACCATACTGGGTTTTGTGTTGAAGGAGAGAGTTCTCTCTCAAATGTAATTTGTGAATTACGAGTTTTCTTCCTATGAAATTTACGTTTCAAGTTGGAATTAATGTATTAAAGTAACTTTTTGGTATTAATATTTAAATTTTTCATATTTAATGATTCTGGTTTGGAAAATTGTTATTTTTTAAACTTTTAGATGGCCGGTAACGTTTTTGTGGTATCTATGTGTGCTTCCCTCATTGTAAAAGGGTTCGTGATTTTCGAGAATTGATGACGAAGTTTCTGGGTTTCAATTTTGTCTTTTGTATTTAAATGTATTGATGTAATTTCTGAAGGTAGTTTGAATAATAATATTTTTTAAATTATAATAACGGTTACTATGTAGGGGCGCTTTTATATTTCTACTGTACAGTTTTGTTTGTTTGTTTGTTTTTGTTGCGTTTGATGGTTTTTTTATTATCTTCTCCGATGTAACTGCCATAAGTGATCTTATTGGTAGCTAGGCGTGATTAAATGTTTTGCGAAATTTTGAGAGATTTGTCATAGTTTTTTGTGAATTTGGCCAGAGCAAATTATAGTTATTGTTTCGAAGTGAAGTGTCGAGAAAATTCGGTAAATTAAATATGAAAAAGTGATAATCAGTAGCAGTATAAACTTTAATATTTTTTTGTCAAAATTTCGAGATGCTCGATTTGGAAGCAACTAAGTTGGATCCGAGTTCCAACCATTGAGTTTAGTTGACCCGATAGGTGATCGATCACCGATGAGAGAGAGAGAAGAGAAGAGAAACCGAATGCGCAGGGACTTGGCGCAGGACAGTTTCAGAAAAGAGAAGAGAAGAATGAAACAAGAGAAACCGAATGTGCAGGACTTGGCCAGGACAGTTTCCGTCGAAGATGGTCTACTAGTATTTTTCGGGCAGTAGCTGGTCACGCTGCTCGATGCTTCGCTAAATATATGTTTTAGCACCTCGGTAGGCAAACCACGAGAGTTTGAACGAGTGTCTAAGGCTTTACTGTCCATACAGACATATAGTAGGTTCGTTGCGAAACCGCCTACGGCGAAGTGATCGTTTGATTATTGTAAGAGTCTTTCAGCGGGACGTAAGAAGAGCAGCGTTCACCGACAAAAGTCGAGATGAGAGAGGCGAGTTTCTTCGTCGACTTCTAGAATTGCAAATTCCGTCCAATTCCGGTGCGTGGTTCCACTTTCAGTATATCTCCCCACCCCCCTGATCCTTTTAGAATTGGACGTCTCTTTTTTTTCGCCATTTGGAAAGAGAGCGGAACCAACCTCAAGCGTGCTGACCTGTTGCATTCTAGCGAAGTGAGCAGGAGAGCTGCGATTGAAAATTGAAGAAGTCCGTTGTTAACTGCGGATTGTGATCCAAACAACGTCCAACAATTAATGTACTGATTATTATGTAATGAAATTATAAGTGAAAGGGTGCGATTATTGCCCATATTTGTGGTTTCGTGAAATAGTATGTGCGCTCTGGTCAGTATTTTATGTAAACGCTTTCTTGTTTCTTCTATGTTGCCCTGATAGTAACTGTATAACTATAGGAATATTTGTTTCGAATGTAAAGCAATCTTTGATGAGGAATCGCTGGAATAGATTGTGAACTTGAAATTTGTGTAACCAGCGTTCAGAAAATTAGCCGTTATTTTTCACGTAACAGATGCGTTACAGGTTGTAAATTGATTATTAGTGTGAAATGTTATTTTTGTGCAAATGTTGTGAAACTTAGTTTTTTTCGATTTTTATAAAATGATACAAAATATCTGATGTGTGGACTTTGTCATTCTAATGATTTCTTCTCTATTCTACTTTTGAATTTGTTATAAGTAACTTGTTGAATAAATAAATTAATTTGTTAAAAGAAAGTAAATGAAATAAATAAATTTTCCTCGTGATAATGAATTGGGTAATACAGTTGCTTTGTTTTGATTTCCATCGTAAATTGTAGAAGTATTCGTTTTATGGTTTAATAAGTTTTAATAAGTTTTAATAAGTTTTAATAAGTTTTAATAAGTTTTAATAAGTTTTAATAAGTTTGTTGCTCAAACTTATTTTCTTGCGGTGGGGGCGAGTGTAATGATTGTAATGATTGTAATGATTTGTAATGATTTGTAATGATTTGTAATGAATTTAATAAATGGCACCGAGAGAAATGGTTGTAATGAACATTGTTAATATAGCAGTTTTATAAGTATTTCGAATTAAACTTTTTAATATAGTTTTTTTTATATAGTCGTTTTGGAAAGATAAATTTAGGATGTCTGTTAAATGTAACTTCTCAGATAATGTAACGGTTTTTATATTTTTTTGTGGGTGTTTCGGTTGGGAATGGGGGAATTGGGGGAAGTGGGGGGAGACCCTCTACAAGGGTGCCATAAGATCCTACATGCGGGGAGTTGAATTCTAGATTTTGTTGTCAGGATCACAGGTCTTATGGGCTCTCAAAATTTTGTAAGTATAGTTTGTCAGTTTAGTGTAAATCGCAAATTACCAGATTCTCTCTCTCTCGGTGCTGTTTTATATATTAACTTTCGGCCTTGCCCTAAAAGCCTGTAAATTTAAATTAATTTAGTTATTTTAATAAACAATAAAATAAGCCTACCGGTACGTTCTTTCGTCAATCCTTAAGGTTGTGTCGGTGGAAAAGTCGACTGTTATAGCTGGACAGATACTTAATTACCCGTTGCACTCTTAATATATCGGCCAAATAGGTCCTTTAATAAACAAATCACTACAATAGACAGAAAATCCAGAGAAGCACGAAAGCGATCGATTTGAGGGTTATAATGTCCGATGATATGAAATTCGAGACACAAAATCAGATAGCGATAAACAAAGCAAAAAGGGTCGCTCGACAGGTACTAAGAACGTTCAAAAGAAGGGACAAGACAGTAATGATTCCCCTGTTGAAAACAGTGACCATACCAAAACTTGAATACTGCTCAGTCTTGACGTCCCTATCCTATATCAAAAGGAAGAAACTAATAAACTAGAAGAAACTCGGAGACATTTCACAGCCATGATTGATGGTTGCAAAGAACTCAACTACTAGGAAAGACTACGTAAAGGTAAACTAAATATGTACTCCCTAGAAAGAAGAAGAGAGAGGTACAGTGGTACACCATAATCTACACACGGAAAATGATCGAAAAACTGGTACCAAACCTCAAACTAACCCCAAGTACCATCCAAACAACACTGGAAAATAGTAGGAAAGGCAGGATGTGTAGTGTTCCCAAACTAAAGGCCTGACAAGGGACCCCCTCAACACTGGAGGAAAACAACTTGGTTATCAGGGAGCCAAGACTTTTTAACCAGCTTCCAAAGGACCTCAGGAACGTTACAGGGGTCAAAGTTGAAATTTTCAAAAGAAGACTAGATGCCTGGCTCAGAACTGTACCAGATAAGCCGGGTGTACTTGGTTATGTGCGGTGGAGAGCGTAAGAGAGGAACTCGCTCCTTCACTAAGCCAGGCCTAGAGGCGGGGCCACCAGCTTGACCTTCGTGTGAAGAGACGAACGCATGAAACTGCAACAAGGTTAACGAGGTGTGTGTTGTGTGTGTGTGTGTGTGTGTGTGTGTGTTGTTTTTTTTGTCAGTGCCGTTGACGTTTGTCGGTTTTGTGCTAATTCTGAGAATTAACTGTGTTTAAAGTCTGTTAACCAGTGTGTTACTGCTCCAACAAAATTGTAAACGTGCCAAGATTACACAGTTACAATCTCATCAGTTAATCTACATTACTTAACTAATAATATTACATTATAAATATCTTCAAATTTTCTAGCGACATCCGGCACCACCTTCTTAGTCCTTCAGTGCCACAAGCTGTACTGAATTTTAACTATATGTGTAAATAAAAACTTAATGTAAAGCAAGAACGTTATGTAAAAATTCAGTCAAATTCTCTCATTAAGCTTCCAAAAACTATCAACAAATATCTAAATTTCAAGTTAATAAACTTTACTGTACAAAACTGGCAAAAAGAGGAAACAAAAGTCAACAACAAAAACAACGACAATCATTACCCATTCCCTTATCTCCAAGAGTCTCCATGAGGAAACAGGATAAAGGTAAGCCTTCTCCCTCCACATCAAGCGCTGCTTCCCCCGCCTCCGGGGAGGTCTCTCTCCGTCAACGGATCAAGAAATTCAATGCGAATAAAAGGCGGGAATGCCAGGCGTTTACCGGTGATAAAAAACAATTAGCTTTATATACTGAATCGTACCTATCTTTTATCCTAAACTGCTTGGCAAAAAAGGATGAAAGAATAAACAAATTAGAAGAAGAAAACAAAAACTAAAACCGTGTATAAATGCTCTTAATGAGAGAGTACCCACGATAGAAGATCGACTACAAAACCAAGCAATAGAAAATGAGAGGTTAAATAGCGACCTCAAACAAAAACCCATACTTTATCGTGGACCTGGAGTCCCTCAAGGCTCCCCAAGTGAAAACTCTACTGAAACTGTCAAAAACGCCATCAAAGAAACACTCCGTATAAACATTCCCAAAAATGTCATCACGGAGGCATATCGAATCTGGAAAAATAATAATGACACTGACAAAAGAATCAAAATTCAAAGTGAGTGATCGGCTATGGAAGTCGGAAATAAGAAGTGCGGTTATAAATATCAAACTTAATATGTATACAGTATTAACTCTACAATCTCACTGTGGATGCATAATAATATCACGTTCTTACATACATGATTGCCTTACTACAACCGCCCTTTATTAAATTTTTTATACTTTTTTTGCATATGCTCCTCGGTGGTGTAATGGTTAGCGTCGCTGACTACGAATTCATCGGCCCCTGGATCGAGACCCAGTGACGGCAGGCAGCGCGCAGCAAAACCCAGCTGCTCATCCTTCCACACAATAAACAAATTGGTTGGTAGATAAATGGGTACCCTGAGTAGCCTAGTGGTTAAGACGCTGGGCTGCTGGTGGAACGTGGTTCCGATTCCACGTTAAACTGTAGGTCTAAGGTGGAGTGTCAAGCTTGACCTTCGTCAGAATGAACAATTCTGGCGAAAGCAAAAACCAAGATTCAATGAACCAAGTCTTAACCAAGGTACACCTCATCAGGGAATGTGTGTGTGTGTTGTGTGTGTGGTGTAAAAATTATAATTCTGACACTCATTTTTGCATATAAAGTCCAAACTCGCATGACATTCTAACTGTATATAATATTCTTGTAAAGCTTGGAAAATAATTAAAAATTTTAATTTTTTTTCTGTTCTTTATTTAATTTTTTCTAAAGTAATTTCCTATTCAATGATATCTTGATAAATAATTTCTTTTTTTAACTACCTAATTATTTTTCTTATTAAACTTAATCATATAATCTTGTTAAATTCTGCAATGTTCATATTTTTATATATTCTCTCTTAAATCGTAAAAGATGAAGTCATATCCTGCCGAAACTCTAATCAGCATTTAATTTTTAATTTTTAAACATTTAATTTTAGTTCATAATAAAATGCATATCTTAATTTCCATCTTTAGTTGACGTGGCAAATCATGATAACATTAGATTTGTCAATATGCTGTTGCAGCCATATTTACCTTCATCTTCAAATATTTTGCTTTATCAGTTCCTGCAAGATCCACATAATACACCCAACACAGGTGGATTGAATTAGCAAAAAAATTCAGCCTATTAAAAACCAGAAAAATCAAGTCGAATTAAATAACAATGACGTCACTAGCTTAAATAGTATATAAACCATTGTAACCTTCCAAATTCTTTTCTCTCTGATCTAACCCTGAGGCTGAAGCATTACCTGTAATATTTAGAAGCAGTAAAATTCAGTGAAAGGATATATTTATCTTCGCCTTTCAGTCCACTTTTCTCCAAGAGAATTTTGTTTCAGAATAACACAGCATCTTCAAGAAACGGTAAAGTTAGAAATCAATAGGCCTTAAGTTTGCTTCACAAACTTCGATACGCTACATGAAGACTCGGGGAATCGACCAATAGCCGAGTAAGGGTTCACAAAATCCTCCGATCGGCTACAAGAAGAAATTGGAAAGAAGTACAAAAGAAATTATTGTGATTTCCTATACAGTACCAACTACTCTAGACTGAGAAATCCGTTGCTGCCACCTAACCAGAACTCCCGTCAACTTCGAACGACCCATGGCCATCGACAGAGGGTTAACATATATACACACACACACATTGTTTATATATATATATATATATATTTATATTTCAGTTTATATCAGTATGATATATATTTTTTTTTTCTTTTCAGATTTACCGCCGATTCGTACCTAAAGAGACGGTACATATCTCGGCGAGGCAGTGAGTGGGTGATGTCACTGTGCTGGGGGTGGTAGACTAGGGGAATGAGTAAGGGTCAGTCGATGGATAGTGGGTAGGAGGGGTACGGTTTCAGATGCGATGGAGCAGATGGGAGTGAGTAAGGAAGAGGAGAACGGCTTCCGCTGAAAAGTGGGGGCCGTCGGCGAGTATAGATCGTAGGCAGTTGGGTATGGGGTTTTCGGCCGAGAGAGGGAAACACCTGCGACGGAGAGCGGCCAACTTTGAGCATTCCACCAGAAGGTGTAAGACAGTGATAGGGGTATGGCAGGTAGAGCAAAGCGGGGCTGGCGATTTCGCCATAAGGTGTCCGTGGGTGATGCGGGTGTGACCTATGCGGAGACGGGCTAGGATTACTTCTTTATGGCGGGACCGGTGGAATGAAGAAGCCCAGTGTCCTATTGCGGTTTGATCGTGTGGAGTTTATTTTGTGTGGCCTGGTCCCATTCCCGCTGCCATATGGAGCGGAAGTGGGAGCGGAAAGCCGGGAAGAAGTCGGAGAAGGGGAGGGGTCGGGAGGAGGCCGGCAGCAAGCAGGCCGTCTTTGCTGTGCGGTCCGCCGCCTCGTTACCCTGGATGCCGACATGAGCCGGGACCCAACAGAATGCGATTGTCTTGTGTTGGAAGATCGTTAAAAAGTGGAAGGTCTGCTGGATGGTACAGACGAGCGGGTGAGGGGAGTTAAATCTTTCTAGGGAGAGAAGTGCACTTTGGGAATCCGAATAAATGACAAAAGAGCTGGCAGAGTGGGTGCGCACAATATCGAGGGCCTCCGTTATGGCGAAAAGTTCCGCCGAAAAAACGGAGGCCTCGCGGGGCAGGCCGACGCTCCGGGAGAGCGGCTGGGACAGAATCACCGCTGAGGAGGCCACACCAGCTTCCGAGCGGGAACCATCCGTGTAAATGGCGATTGCGTCCGGGTGTTGGGTTGCGTGTTCGCGGAAAAGTGACCTGTATATCATGGCGCTCGTGGTAGTCTTCGGTAGGGAACACAGATCTTTGCAGAACTTGATAGGGGTTAGGATCCAGGGGGGTAGATGCTGAATGAAATGGGGATAACTGAGGGGGCGGGCATGTTGAAAAGATCAAGGAAAGAGCGGACCGCTTCAGTGAAGTGCCAGCTCCGTCCCTGAGGTGGTAGTTCTAAAACCGCCGTGCCCAGAAGCGAAGAAGGTAGCCTCTGTGCACGGAGGTATGTCCGCATGAGGAGTAGACCCCGTCGGAGGGCGAGAGGGAGATGATCACATTCCACATGGAGGCTGGAGGCTGGGGAGGAGCGGAAAGCACCGGTGGCGAGGCGGAGGCCTCTATTAAGTACCGGGTCCAGGATACGGAGGCGGGCGTTGGAGGCTGAACCATAAACTGCGCTACCATAGTCCAGCCTCGACTGTACTATGGAAGTATAAAGGCGAAGAAGAGAACATCGATCTGCACCCCATGTGGTGTGAGAGAGGTGATCCAGGAGAGCGAGGGGGCGTCGAAGGGATTGCTTTAGATGGGGAACCCAATTGAGCCGTCGGTCTAGGGTCATGCCCAGAAAACGCGTGGAGGGTACCACCTCAAGAGGACTGCCGTATAATGTAACAGAGGGTAGAGGAAGGGTTGTGGGTCTTCTTCTACTGAAGACCATACACTTGGACTTAGGGATGGAGAGGCGGAAACCCACCGACGTCGCCCACCTTTCCACCCGGTAGATGGCGAGCTGCATTTGCCGTTGAACGACAGACGGTTCTCGCCCTGCGAAGTAGATTGCAAGGTCATCCGCGTAGATGGAAGAGCGGATTGTGGGTGGAAGGCATTGTGAGACCGTGTTCATCACGACAGAGAAGCAGAGAACACTGAGGATGCTTCCCTGTGGGACCCCGTCCTCCTGCACAAAGGTGTCAGAGAGGACTGAGCCCACCCGGACTTTAAAGGTCCGAGAAGTAAGGAAGCCCCTGATGAAGGTAGGCATGGCTCCGACAAGGCCCAGATGTCGGAGCTGACCGAGGATCATTGCTCGACGGGTGGTGTCATAGGCCTTCTGGATGTCGAAGAAAACTGACAGTACGAACTGTCTATTGTCGAAGGCATCCTGTATGTCTCGGCTGAGAAGCAGGAGGGGATCAGTGGTGGAGCGGAATTGTCTGAAGCCGGACTGGGTAGACGGGAAGGAATTGGTACGTTCAAGGACGAACGATAATCGCGTAGCGACCATTTTTTCGAGGATCTTGCAGGCACAACATGTCAGGGCGATTGGTCTGTAGTTTGTGGGGTCCAGGGAATCTTTGCCGGGCTTGGGGATAGGGATGACGTGGGCCTCCTTCCACCTAAAGGGGAAGGCACCCTCTATCCATATGCGATTGTATAGGTCTAGCAGGAAAATTTGTAAGGTAGAGTGGAGGTGTTGGATCATGCCGTACGGAATACCGTCCGGGCCGGGACAAGGGGATCGTCGAGAGGCCAGTGCCGTCTGTAGTTCACGCATGGTAAACAATCGGTTGTAGGTGCTGTCTATGGACGGTGGGGAGGGGCTATCGTCAGGGGCGGGTACGGGATTGGCTGCAGAGGAAGAAACGGCGGCGAAGGTAGAAGCAAGGTGGTCTGCCACCGACTTGGGCTCACATAGGAGTCCGTCGTTTGTCCGGAGGACCGGGGGTCGGGAGGGGACATGTCGCCTCTCGACGCCCCGCACCTTCTTCCAGATGGTAGCCGAAGGTGTGTTGGCGGTATGCCGGACACAAAGGCACGCCAAGAGGCTCGGCGCGCTGTCTTCATTGTGCGGCGGGCGATGGCCCTGACCCGCTGCATCTCCGTGCGATGGATGGGGAGTCGCGTCCGGTAAGCGCCGAGTTGCCTTCCTTGGCGCGCACGGCCTCCGCGCACTCCGGGGTCCACCAAGGAACCCGTCGGGCGCGGGGGTAGGCGGAGGATTGTGGTACGCTTGTGCTTGCGGCCGTTAGAACGACGGACTCGAAGTATGCGACGCACTCGTCGATGGATGGGAAGTGGGCAGTTGTAAGGGTGGTATATGTGTTGTCGCGGAAGCGGGCCCAATTCGCGTTGGTGGTAACCCACCTTACCGGTACCCGTACGGTCTGGTCGGGTCGATTGAGGGTGAGTAGAATGGGGAGATGGTCACTGCCATAGTCCTCTCGGAGGACTTGCCACGTGAAGTCTAGGAGGGCATCAGTTGATACGAGGGACAGGTCTATACAGGATGGAGTGCAGGTGGTGGCATGGTAGAATGTAGGAGAGCCATCGTTGAGGCACTCGAAGGAGAGCTCGGTCATGACGGATATCAGGGTTGGGGCCATATAGGTGGAGTGTGTGTCGCCCCACAAGGGGTGACGACTATTGAAATCGCCCAGTAGTAGGAAGGGCCTGGGGAGTTGTTCCACGACTTCCACCAGGTCGTCGCGGGAGACTTGAGCGTGGGGGGGAAGGTAGATTGAACAAATGGTGTACTGTCTATCCAGGGAGAGCCGGACGGCAGTCACCTGTAGCGGGGACCGGATGGAGAGATTGTAGAAGGGGACTGCGTGGTGGACGAGGATGGCAGCTCCCCTTCGAGTGCAGGTAGGAGGCGGGGTGGCGACGCAGAAATAACCAGTGGGGCAGGGCATGGACCTGGTCCCCAGGATTAGCTCCTGGAGACAGACACACACCGGACGGGAAGTGGCAATCAAGGAGTTAAGGCCTTCATAGTTTGCAAAGATTCCTCGACAGTTCCAGTGGACTATCGTGGTTTTCGGGGGATCCATTAGTTGATGAAGGGGGATGGGTAAAGGTGTAGGCGCTAGGAGGTTGGAGTGTGAAGGGAGATCTGGAGTTCGCGAAACTGAAGGCTGGGTCGGGAGCATGGCTGGCTATCTACCGTTCACCAGGGAAGGAATCGGTCGGCCTGTCGAACCCTGCGGAGGTTGCGGGGTCGAGTCGGCCGAGCGAGACCGGAGGCGTGGATCACGGCAGGCAGAGGAACATCGTGGGCTGAGCGGGTCAGAAGTGCCTTGTCGGGCTTCTATGGTCGGGCCAGGGGGGGGCACGTTAACCCCAAAAGGGGCGCTACCCCGCCTGTCCGGGGTCTCACGGCGGACCCTAGGTGGTGACAGGGGGTACCAAAAAGACCGGGCGGGTGGGAGGGAGGGCGTACTCAGGGTAGCTGATAAGGGGGGGGCGGGGATGTTGGGGGGGTAGGTACGATGGGGGTGGAAGGAGGTGAACCAGAGTGGTCTCGTGGAGGGGTGGAGAAAATGGCACCAGGAGGCAAGGGCAGATCCAGAGACTCATGGGCGTGGGCGCGCCGAGCTTCCCTCGGTCACACCGTGCAGCTGCGCCAGAGCCGCATCCACTGGATCCACTGGGCTGGGTCTCGTCGTACAGGGCGGGTCGTGGATTTCGGCCACTATTGTCAGAGTCTGTGGGGGTAGAACGGTGGGACTCCTACGATGGGGAGAGATGGACATAGTGGGCGTGGTGGGCGGTGTAAGGGTCCGAGCCGTCTTCTTGGTCTTAGGGGAAGAGGGAGAGAGACGTTGGGAGGCCGGAGGGTCTGGTGACACGCTCCGGCGTCTCCGCCTCGACGGCTTGCTCCGGGCGGCAGGTTCGGGCGTGTACAGGGAGTACTGGGAAGGCAGGGTTTGAGGTGGCTGGGACCTGGAAACCCTGGTCCCAGACTCCTGGGGGATTCGTGGCAGGTGAGGTGCGGGAAGAAGAGGAACGGTGGGGGGACAGGGGACCGTCGGGTCCTGCGAGGATTTGCTATGTGGGGAACAGGAAGCAGTGGCTGGGGGGGGTTTCGGCGGCAGGCCAGGGCGGCGTGCCGAGATGATAGAGCCGAGAGCAGCGGCATAGGACACCCCCGGCCTCACCTCCCGACTCCGCACCCTGTCGCGTGCCTCACGGGGGCTAAGGAAGTCCGTCACCTGTAGGCCTCGGACCTCCTTCTCGAACCTGAAGAAAAGGCATTCTCGGGATGAAGAGGGGTGTGCGCCTTCGCAGTTGGAGCATTTGGGTGTGTTGGGGCACCTGTCAGGGTGAGCGAGTTGTCCACAGTGAACACATAATGGATGTCGGCTGTCGATGCGGGTCTGGGACGTATGGGCGGATAGAAAACTCGCATGAGGCGCGGTCTCCCATACCCCATACAATACGGCCAGGGGGGATTAGTGTGTTAAAAGTAAGGAGCAGACGTGGGGTGGGGGAGGGGGTGCCTCCCTGTCGGGATGTGAAACGGTAGATCTTAGTAACTCCTTGGGGTGCGAGGTCCTCCAGGAGCTCGTTCACTGCGACCGACAGTAGGCGGGTGGCGTAAATAGTGCCCTGACTCTGGTTCAGGCGAGGGTGTGGGGAAACGGACACCGAGCATCCAAGGACCTCAGTGATGGAGAGTAGGGCTTTCGTCTCTGCGGCTGAGCGTGATTTTACGAGGAGGGAGCCATCCCTCTGTGGGCGTACGTCATAGCGGCTGGAGTTGCTGTGGGTTCGGATCGCCTGGAACGTCCGTTCAGAGTTGTTCGGGAGGGACCCAGATGTAGGCCGAATCACCAGGAATTTGTGGATACTTGGAAGGGAAAGGGAGGCTGTAGAGTCAAAATGTACTGGGATATTCAATGGTCGGTAGGACGGCCGTGAATGCCGGCTCCCCCGTCCGCCGCGAGGCTCTCTCCGCGGGGAGGTGGGCTGACGGTGGGTGAGGGGGGCATATCGGGAGAGCAAGAAGCCGGGTTGTGGGGGCAAGTCCTCGGTGGGACTTGACTTGCCCGAAGGTGGCTGAAGTGGGCTGGGGCGAGACCCCTGCTCCAGAGAGTGTAGGTCCAAGGGCGTAGTCGAGGGACGGACTGGGATCGGCAACGGAAAAGGAGAATGCAAGCGTTCCGCTTCCACAGGGGGGTCAACCCCATTAGGTTGCGGTCTTCCAGTGGTAAAGGACTCGAGGGCCTGGTTGCCCACCACCCGAGTGTTGAGAGAAGGAGTAGTCCGGGAATGAGAAGCAGTAGTCGTAAGCCGGGGGGAGAAGTGTCCATAGCAAAACAAAAAAGAACTTCATCCCCCGCGCGCATCCAGCCACCACCGACTCCAACAAGGGAAAGGCGAAGTGTGGGCACACTTGGTCCCACCGCCGATAGATGTCACGCAGGGGAGATACACCCGCACCCAGTCCCTGTGCCTGAAAGGCAGCCACTCTCATCCAACGCGCGGTGAAAAGTGGCAGGGACAGGGTTTGGGTTTGGTTGGAAAGCGACAAGGGTGCAGGGCAACCACCTCCTACACCCAAGGGCCAAGGAAAGGGTCAAAATCAAGGTCCAAAGAACAACGCCAAAAAAAACAGGGAGAAGCCAGAAAGAATGGGTTAAAGGAGAAAGAAAGAAAAAGAAGCAGGAGATCAGCCGGGTCCCCAAACGGGCCCAATGGTCCACGAGGGCAGAGAAAGCCCTTACACCGAAGAAAGGTGTATTCCCACATTCGCCACAGAGGGACGCGCCCTATAGCTCCGGACAAAGCAAAGGTATATATATATATATATATAATAAAATAATTATTGGTTTTGTTTAACCTCCTTCGCAACATCAAGGTCATATGACGGAGGGGACCTACAGCTTTACGTGGGATCTGAACCACGGGTCGCTACATAGTCTGGATGCAGCGGACGGTCTCCCATCCAACTACTACCCAGACCCAATGTTGCTTAAATTCGCTGATTAACGAGAAGCGGTGTTACGATATGGGCTACGACGTAACCCATATATATATATATATATATATATATATATGGGATGAATTTCACAATTAAACGCGTGAAATGAATGAATGATGCAAACTCACAAAGAAAAAAAATTATTCCAAAGTCTTTCGTGTTTTTAGCAGTACACCTCATCAGGGACTCATTCCCTGGCGAGGTGTATTGCTGAATATACGAAAGACCTTGGAATATTTTTTTCTTTTTCTTTGTGGGTTTGCATCGTATATATATATATATATATATATATATATATATATATATACATACAGGGTGTCTCAAAAGTCACTATCTATTTTGAAAAATAATGGGAATTACGAAAAACTGGTTTAAGACATGAAAAATATATTTATTTCAAAGTAAGTGCCACAAAGAATTAGTGCTATTTATTTATCTGTCTCCACATGGCGACCATCAGTGTCTCTACAGAGCTCAAAGCGATAAGTTGTTTCCCGGAACACACTTCCAGCATTTGAGGTGTTATTTTCTGAACTGCATCGGTAATACGATTTCGAAGTTCGGCTACATCACTAATTCTTCTACCAGTGTACACCGTAGACTTAATGAAACCCCAGGCGAAAAAATCTAATGGTGTTAAATCGGGTGAACGTGCTGCCCATGGTTGTGTTCCTCCACGACCAATCCAGCGACCGGGGAAGCGTCTGTCAAGATAATCACGTACAATTATTGCATAATGGCACGGTGCTCCATCCTGCTGAAAAACTACTGTGTCAAGAATGCCATCTGTAAGAAGTTGAGGTTCGAGGAATTGTTCAAGCATGTCAAGATAATAAACCAATTAACTTTTTTTAAATACACAAATTTGCACCAGAAGTACATATCTTTATGCCAGCATAGCATTTTTTAAAAAAACATCTAATGTCACCGAAATAGATAGTGACTTTTGAGACACCCTGTATATATATATATTAGGGGGGTCGAAACATATCAAAAATCGAGTTTCTCCAATTCCACAGTATGCACGTAGTTGGAAATAATGACCTCAACATCTGGTAAAAAAAAAAATGAGTATATGTGACCCCCCCCTTACCCCTTCCATAGCATCCCCCCCATTTTACTCTCTCCACAGATATAAACCCCAAATGTGACAATCATGAATTATATTAAGTCTTATTAAGTAGATTAGATTAATTTGGATAGATTATTTAGATGAGTTTTAGATAGATTGAATAGATTACATAGATAAATTTAGATAGATTAGATGAATTATATAAATTATTGTCACTTTTTTTAGTTTCAGATTGTTATTTTCAGATTGTTTATGATTGAATGAGTTATGATTTAATTCCGAATGAGTTATATTAAATTCAGATTGAATGATTCAATTGCTAGAATTTAACAATTAGTTTCTTGTTATTAATGCTACTAGGCCTAAATAAGTGAAATCATGGCGACAAGAAGCAAAACGCACAATTCAACATTTGGTCACCCTGCAGAATTTCCACCTTCAATGACTCCTTCAAAGGCTGACGTATTTAGGCATTATTTATTGGTAAGAAAACGAGAAGAACTGATTTCGAAAGGTTCTAGAACACCAAAAGAATGTTACAGAATTGTCACTAAAGATGTGGAAGCCATTTGGGAGAAGTTTTCCTTTCCACATATAGGATTTGAAGGAATAGCTACAAAAGTTGAACGATTGATAGAATCTGCAGCAAAGCTAAATAAAGTACCATTAAAACAAAGAAACAACAGTTTTCAGCAGAAGGTGAAGACATTCGATGAAATGTTTGATATTTGCACTTGTACTTGTACTTGTTACGATAAAAAAAATCAGTCGAACGGATTGCAGATGTGATATTAGAGTTCCAATGATTGAGTGGGAGTCTTTTGTGGGGCAGAAACAAAGAAAAAACCAACTGGGACCAATCGACAGAGTAACGACTTCCGCAAGAAAAAGGACGCACGATAGAGTTAAAGGATTAGAAAGAAGAGCCAAGATAAGCCTAGATATGAATGTCGCCTCAACCAGCAAACTGGACCCTTTACATATTATGGAAGATGAGAGCATGGAAATTGATGATGACAGCGACGATATTGACTTTGTTCCGGATTTTGAACTGAGAGAAAACCATCAGAACAGAATTATTTATGATAAGTTAACAATAACAGCGGATAGATACCGTGTAAGTTACAGAGCTACTGCAGCTATAGTAAATGCAGCTTTGAAGGATATGGGAATATTAGACGAAACCAATATGTTGGATAGGAAAAAAGTGGAGAGAGAAAGAATACGTGTGGGTAAAAAGAACATAATCAAAGTGAAATCAGAGAACACACAGATTGAAGGCATCGGATTTGATGGTAGAAAAGATCAAACTAAGACAAAGAAGGGAATGGAGTACGAAGAACATTATGTAATAGTCAAAGAACCTGGTGATGTTTACATGGATCATATAGCTCCAGATATAGTTGATTCTAATAGCAAAGAATCCCTCAAAGCTTTGCTATGCGATGGCACCCCAGTGAACACTGACAGGATTGGCGGAGTGCTAAAATTGATTGAATTATATCTGGACAGGCCGGTACAATGGCTGATTTGCCTTTTGCATGCAAACCAACTGCCCTTCAGGCACGTATCTGAAGCAATTGATAGAAAAACTTCGGGATCAAACACCTTCAAAGGTTCTCTTGGAAATAAACTCCGAGAGGATTTGACCAAACTGGATATAGTTGATTATACCTGTAGAGGGCAACATTAAAGAAGTTTCGGCCGATATTGTAAAAATTTTCAGCAGAGACCAAAAATATATGTATGAAATGTGCATTAGCATACAATCTGGACGCACCTCACAAGCGTTAGCCACCAGATCCCCAGGTGCCCTCCATCATGCAAGATGGCTAACACGAGCAAACAGGATCCTGCGCTTATATGTCTCTACACGGAATCCAGACAAAAACATCCAAGACCTAGTAAAAATTATAATGCTGGTTTACACTCCAGGCTGGTTTTGGATAAAGTCTCATCCAAAGGCAAATGAGGGAGCATCTAATTTTTGGTATATCATGCACTTGCTTAAAGGCTTAGATAAAAAGCATTGGATGATTATGGAGCGTGTCCTCAGAAATAACGCCCATTTTGCCCACCCAGAGAATATCTTACTCTCAATGATAAGAGACACAAGAAGAGAGGTCAGAGAGCTGGCTCTTCAGCACATCATTCGAGCAAGAACTAGGAGCACCAATGCGAGAAATTTTGAGCTGCCAAAAACACTGAACTTTGAAGCAGACTATTATCCTAACATGATCGACTGGGACAACGAAACCATCACCCCTCCACCTATTTTACAGAATTTGACAAATGATGATGATCTTAAAGTTCGAAATGAACCACTTCAGCTTATTCCTTTTCCCTGTCATAGCCAGGGAGTAGAACATGCTGTAAATGTGGTAACAGAAGCATCACAAGATAGAATTGGTTACGAAAACAGATATAAATTTATTTTGAATGTACTGGAGTCGAGAAAAAAGCTACCTGTGTTCCAATGGAAAGGCCAGTGGTGTCAGTAATTTACGATTTTAAATTTCTTACGGTGAATATTTTGGTTTTAATATGCTTCAATTGATTCTTTAACTAATATACGGAGAAAGATTTATTATATATATATATATATATATATATATATATATATATATATATATATATATAAATAACTTACTTTAACTACTTTAATCTGTCATTTATCAGGTTTTTTATTCAAAGAACTGGTTTCAATTTCATTTCAATTTAAAAAAAGGGGGGCATATGCAACGGGTCAGGCACGTGCACAGGGGGGGGGGGGGCTTGGGGGCTTGAGCCCCTGCCCTTTTTCTTCATATCAAAAGTGCCCTTTTAGTCAAAATTCATAAATATATTGATTCGACATAAATTTGAATTAATTAGTTATATTTTTATTTAGTTACTGCTACTTCAACAGATTTTCAAAACTGGAATTACTTTGATCTATGATTTTTTTATTAGAATAATAAACTTAACATACCGTTACTATTATTTTGTCAATCAGGGAGGGCGTCCCTAGTGGTAACACTGACTGCAGCTGTTCACTGTTGATTGCGTCTCTCGGGTATGTGGGTGTATTGTTTACTGTTTGTTTATTTTACGTTAACCTAAGCTAACTATGGCTTTGAAGAAGAGGAAGACAAACTTTTGACAGAATTGAGGATATTTCACTCAGCCTACTCACTGCCAAAAAATGATCTGAGATCCACCCTCAATTGTTTCAAGGAAAACGATGCCCATTTTGTCTTCCCAATTATGTATGAGTTGCTTAAAATTTATGCAACACTTCCAGTAACAACAGCAACTGTGGAGCGCTCCTTTTCCAAGCTCAAGTTAGTTAAGCATAAACTGCGGAGCCTGTGTGGAGAAGAAAGACTCTCCGATCTCATGCTGCTTAGCATTGAGAAAGACATCCCTGTTGATAATGAAGAAGTGATAAACATTTTCAAGCGCATGGCCAACAGGAGACTGCTATTATGATTTATTAAACATGTTGGCTTCCTTATTCTTCAGTATGCATTTCATTGTAGATGATTAAGAATATAATTTTTGCTTTTGTATTTTCCTGATAAGAATCAATATTTTTCTATTGGTACTTAAGAGCTGTGGCCATCATATTAAATAGCCCACAGTATATTTATATACATCTTTAATTTATAGTTTCATATTATTCCATATTTAAATGTATATACAGCAGAATACTGTAATTTATATGATGAGCAAGCTAAAAGTCAATATAAGTAAAATGAATAATAATTGTAAATACACTCCAATATTTAAATATCTTCATATCTTCATATCTTTTGAAAATCTTGCAATAAAAACATGCCTTTTTACAACAAATTTTCATTTATTTTCTTTAATCAGCTTTATATACAAAAATAATGCATTGAATTTAATGGAATTTAAGAATATTTACCACATACAATTTCAAAATTTTTCTTTGTGTGTGTATTACTGTATACATATATATAGCCTATATGGCATTGCGGATTTCATTTCTAAAAATGTTAGGGGAGTGCCCTTTTTTCTTTCAACTGAGCCCCTGCCCTTCTGAATGTCTGTGCACGTCACTGCAACGGGTAGGGGGGGGGGGGGGGCGCATAGCGGTGTAATTACAGTATGTTGTTTAGGGGCCCAAAGGAAACTCCGAGTAGTGTGTAGAATAAGAATACAAAATTTCGACACCCCCCCCCCCTTAATATATATATATATGAAAATTATTTCACGAAAGTAACACGTGAATAATATTTATGATGAAATAACCTTCGTGGTTATATATATATATATATATATATAATATATATAAAGGTTGTGCCACCCATCCCCCAGGCAGGCGAACCTTGCCTCAGGGAGATCGAGGGAGGAGGACGGGTGGGTCACTGTTAACAGGCGCCCTTCCCGAAGGTTTCCTCAACCGGTCTCCGCGGCGAGGCCACCGATGGAAATCTCACCCTCTGTGTCGCGAATTCAGCTCTCGAATGAGGCAAGCGATATTCGACACATGATGGAAGAAGTCATTGGTGAACACAGTATATTGATAGTTAATAAACTAAACACGAAATCTCCGTATTATAACTCATTTAAAGTAATAATTAAAGGTGTAAATGCGCATTTCAACCCGTATAATATGAGTCAATGGCCAGACGGTATTATTGTTAAGGAGTTTATTCACTTTTCCAGGAGATTTCGTAACAGGCAAAATAAAAACAATAATAACAACAACAACAACAACAACAATAATAATAATAATAATAATAATAATGATAGGCGCCCTAACGGTAATGCCTGAAAGTTGTACTGTGAATAATAATAATAATCTTACTAATAATAAATTTTCTATCAGTATATGGCGGATAACTTGTTGAAAATAGTCTCACATAATGTAAGGTCAGTGAGGAATTCAACTGTAGATGTTCATAAAATCTGCGACAGTGCAGATTTGATACTCCTGCAGGAACACTGGCTACCTAAGCAAAAGCTAAAATTCCTCTCTACCATCCATGATGACTTTATGTACCATGCGTCATCAGCAGTAGACTTGTCAGATGAATTAATGTACAGATCTACAGAAGTTAAGGCTAACAAAGACCCTAAGATCCACTCTAAGGTTAGCCCGAGAGAAAGGAAAGAGTAGGGGGTTAAGAAAAAAGAGAGAATAAGGGGTTAAGTAAGGAGGAACACCTATCACTCGTGGGTTAACATTCATTCAGAAAAAGAGAAAAAAAAAGACTCACCATCATCATCCGCCGGCCACTGGCGACAAGTCAGAAAAATAGTCGGAGAAAATAAGTAAGGAGGAACACCTATCACTCGTGGGTTAACATTCATTCAGAAAAAGAGGAAAAAAAGACTCACCATCATCATCCGCCGGCCACTGCCGACAAGTCAGAAAAATAGTCTGAGAAAATAGGAGAGGGGTGAAAGATGAAAAGAAGTAAAATAAGAACGCTTACAAACCATGCAAGCACAGTCTTAACTCACTGTCATACCATGCAAACTACAAACATGCAAGAAAAGAGAGTTACAGACATGCAAAGTAAGGAGAGGATAAGAAAAAAAAAAAGAAAGTATGTAGAGGTTAAACAAAAAGAGGGTTAGTTTACGATACGAGCTACATCTACGTTCGTGTTAGTCTAATGTATTTTTTTTTTTTTTTATTGCTGTCATCACACGCTGGCATGTCACAAGCTGGCATTAATCGTCAACAGACTCATCCTTGACCACCACCCCCAGAGCTCCTGTTGCTAATTGTTTTTTTTTAATTTTAAACAACGTTAATATTTTTAAAATGTCTGTCAAGATGGTTCTTAAACACATTAACGCTGGTAGAGTTCACGACGAGCGCGGGAAGATTATTCCATTTATCAATTACTTTAAACGTAAAGAAGTTTTTAGCGATATTAGTAATGAAACGTCTGCCACGCAACTTAAATCCGTTATTACGAGTATTACTATTATCGAAAGTGAACAATTTGTCAAAATTTACATTATCGATGTTATTAACGATTTTGAAAACTTCAATAAGCTCCCCCCTTAATCTCCTAGTTTCGAGTGAATACAGGTCTAACTCTTTAATCCTATCTTCGTAAGGCTTGTTGCGCAATGACGGAATTAGTTTCGTGGCACGACGTTGAACCCTTTCTAACCTATCAATATCCTCACGCAAGTACGGGCACCAAAACTGAACGGCATATTCTAAATGAGGCCTGACTAGGGACTTGTAAAGGGGGCAATATAATATCCTTCGATTTAAATTCGAAATTACGCGCTATGAAGCCTAACATCCTATTAGCTTTTGCGCAAGACTCTAGGCACTGGTTCCTAACCTTTAAATCCTTAGATACGCGTACGCCTAAATCTACTTCCTCGTCAACGCTCGCTAACTCCCTATCATCCATCGTGTAGGTGTAATTATTGTTGCGAGAACCTAACCTAACCTAACCAACCTAACCTAACCCTAATATTAGGTTAGGTGGGTTAGGTTAGGTGGGTTAGGTTAGGTGGGTTAGGTTAGGTGGGTTAGGTTAGGTGGGTTAGGTTAGGTGGGTTAGGTTAGGTAGGTTAGGTTAGGTAGGTTAGGTTAGGTTAGGTTAGGTAGGTTCTCTAGCAATTTGGACACTGGAATGCATTTTTCTAGTAGTATTTGATGTGCAATGTTAAAATCTGGCCTTCATTTTATGGGGAAATGAACCAAAATATGTTAAAACTTTGAAGTCTCATAACTTTTGATTGGTTCATTTCCACATAAAATGAAGGCCAGATTTGAACAAAGCACATCATACACTACTAGGAAAATGTATTTTGGCATCAAAATTGGGTGGAGGCCGTAATATCCATATTTACCGCCGTGCCATTGCGCTTATTAAGTCTATACGCTCTATTACGCTCGTTTATGAACTCGCCTATTTCCCTAGTCCACCACTTCGGCCTACCACGATTTCTAGCGCGCTTGGGTCTACGAGGAATAAACTCCCTTTCAATATTCCTAAAACTTTCTTTAAACGCCACCCAATGCAAATTTGTGCCATTACCCATAAATAAGTTATCCCAGTCCACTACTCTCATCATATCTGCAAAACTATCAAAATTAGCCCTACGAAAATCGGGGACTTCTATTACGTTACTATCCGTAGTGTTTTCGGATCTTTTCCGTTTGACTGCCGCCATTGAAACATAAGAGGTGAGTGCCCCCAGCCTTCTTTACTTAGCCTTATAAGGCTAACTAACGAAAATATCACGACCTAACCTAACCAATCGTTAGGTCAACTGTACGACCTTGACGATTGGTTAGGTTAGGTCGTGATATTTTTGTTAGTTAGCCTTATAAAGCTAACTAAAGAAGGCTGGAGGCCCTGATCTTCAGGTGATCCCCTTATTTTTCTGAGTACACGATTAAAACTTAAAAATTAAGCATGGATCTTGAAAGTAATTAAAATTGTTTATAAGAAACAAAATTTGAAGGGGAAATTAAGAAAAGCTTTTTTATAAAGTAACTTATTTTTTATCATCAAGACATTTCAGTTAAAATACAAAAAGTTTAATTATGTTTCAATGGCGGCAGTCAAACGGAAAAGATCCATGTTTTCTATCAATAACTTAAACCTAAGAATTTGATGATCACTACATCCTAAACTCTCGCCTACTTCTAAACCTTCGACTATATTCTCGCCGTTCGTCATCACCAAATCTAAAATATTATCACCGCGCGTTAGTTCGGTAACCATCTGTCGTAAAAAGTTATCTTCCATAAACTCAATCAATCTCAAACCCTCCTCATTACCAGTAAAAGTCTCATAATTAACATTAGGACAGTTAAAGTCTCCGACAATTATACTATTCCGATTGTCAATAAAGTTACCAAGAAGTGAGTAAAATCTAGTATCTGTATCGAGGGGTTGAACGGGAGGTCTATAAACAACAACAAAATTAAAACTAATACTACGCGCCCTAACTTCAACACATATCGCATTAATTGCTGCCGGAAAATCTAAACCTCGATAGCCCTAAGGGAATTACGAATGTACAGCAAAACGCCGCCACCAAACCTATGTAACCTATCATTAGTAGAGAGTTTAAAACCCGATATACAGTGGCGGCTCGTGACTTAAAACAGTTTTGTGCTACAACAAAAATTTATATATATTTATATATATATAACTGATAAATTATAAAATAGAACTAATTCATCGTGAATTATAGTAAATGTTCTGCGCAACTAACGGTAGATAGATAGATATAGTACTTACTAATTTACGAAAAATGAAATTCCTGCGATGTCATGGTAGGCCCGACTTAACTGTGTTGTAATATTCACACTACCGAGAACACTAAGATCCAACACATTGTTTATATGTTTCTTGTTTTCATTATGCTTTCTAATCAGTGCTTTAAGATGGCCAAGATCTTTCACTCCCGTGTTACTGAATCAATCACTGTTACCAAAAAGAAGGCATGGAAAGCAGAAAAGAGCATCCCTAACATCACAACCACAAATCCAACTATAATCATCATAAATCTTTGTGAAATTGTCTTAAATATTCTCGATTGTTGCTTCCCTTGGCTTTCTGACTTCAATTTAAATCGGGAGTTGGCCTACCTAACTATTTTATTTGAGCTTTTTCATTTAATGTTCGATGAAAAAGGTACTTTTAATAAATTGTCCACTGAATTCATATTTGTATAAAAATTAATAATTTATATACAACACTTGAGTAAACAAAAACACACACACGGATAAAAAGTTTAAAAATCAAACGCAATCGATCGAGCGTCCATCACCTTGACAAGTGCTGCAGCGACTGGTAGCACATTCACGCCTTATCCGAAACTGGACCGAAAGACATGTCTGCGCATGCGCTTTGTCTGATTTCACTCGATTTGGGTGCTATACTGATGACAGCACATAAGTATGAAAATAGAAATGCGGGAAATGCAGAGTTAATTCGTTTTTTCATAAATCGGAAAACAATTTAGATCAAATTGGAAATTACAGAAGATATTATAAGTAATTTTATTGATTTATTATTTAGCTATTTACCTATTTTAAAAACTGATGTGTTGTAGCACGTAAGCACATAATGAGCGGCCGCCACTGCCGGTACATCAAGTTCCCCCAACAAGTCCCAAGTCACGGTATTTAACCAAGTTTCAGTGATAGCAACTATATCGTAGTTGCCGGAATAAATTATCGCCTTAAATTCATTTAATTTATTTCTAATACTACGCGCGTTACAATAAAAGACGTTTAAGTTATTTTTTACCACGGGCCCGCGTTTTAAACTATTTTTCACGTCGGGCCCGCGTTCCCCGGACCCACAACATTTAAAGAAGGCTTCGACCTATAGAGCTTTCGCACGTTTTCGTCTATTAACCTAGCTAGCCTAGCATTACCTATTTCATTAAAATGCACCCCATCTTTTATAAAAAGGCTAGGATCACTGAATTCGGACCACAGCTTTACGAAGGGTACATTTTCCTCAGCACAAATCTCTTCTAATTTATTATTCAAAAATATTGTTTTTGACGTAATCCTAAGACCCAACCCGTACCTAGGGGTAATACCTAGAACTAAAGACCTATCTGACCTCGCCTTCAGGGACCTAATTAAACCCTATATCTCTCCAAAAGGTCAGGCACTCTCGTATCGGGCCTATACGAGTCGTTGCATCCTACCATCGTCACCAACATCGAGTGACGGGAGGCAACGTCAATCCTATCCACTTCGTCTCTAACTCTGTCAACCCTAGCCCCTGGAAGACAGACCCTCCTCCTCTTGGTTGGATGCCATTCAACGAACTCTTTGTCCATGTGGCGCACTAAAGAGTCCCCAATTAAAACAGTTTCCCCATCATTCACGTCCCTTTCCAAATGGGCGAAAGGGTTCGAAACCTCGATAGGGGAGGGATTCCTATCACGTAACGTACGCGGCCTAGCTCCACCCTTAACTTCTCTAAATCCCTCTCCATCTACTACTCTCGGACTAACCTTAACCCCTTCCTCAACTCTATCCAACCTTCCCGACAAGCTACCTAAACTAGAAACTAGGTTACGCACCTCACCCTTCAAATTACTAACGTCTTCAACGTTAGTATTGGTTCGGCTTCCATCAACCGTAGCCCTACCCCTGCCCTCATCAAGCGTTGCAAGTCTTTCGGTTACCTCACGTACACTGCGTTTTATGTCAACTAATTCCTCCATTAACTCGCAAAAGAAACAAACTGATCTCTCGGTAAACGCCATAGGACCGCCGTTATAATCCTTAAATGCCGAATACCACCGGTTTACCCCACACCTAACACACGACGCTTTCTGCGATGGCATCGCGCAGTTAAAAATTAGTTTAAACCGTCACAAGTGTAAGTTAAATTAAGCCGGCACGCTATGAAAACTTCTAAATCGCTAAAAACCACTAATATTCAATTACTTAACTATAACAACGTGAATATAAACGCAAGTATATAAAATTCAAAACTGTCCAAAAGTAAAATTCTCAGCAATATGCAAAAGTAGATGCAATATCAGAGAGCTCAGGAAATGCGTCCGTTCAGTACAGAGTCTGGCTGACGAATGAGTATAGAGTAGACCTTTTGGTGGTGTTGTTTTCTTAATAAGGAAAAATTTGTCAAAACATATAAAATTTTTAACAAGCGATAATGTAAGGTTGCTTGGCATTGAATTACAAGTGAACAATGATTGCATATTAATTGTAAACTGCTATTTACCATTCAACAACAGCAGTAATCTAGATGAATACACTGATTTGCTGTACAAAATTAAGTCATTATCAGATAACCCCAAATATTCTCACTGTATAATAATGGGGGACTTTAACGCACATGTGAACTCGGAATTCTTTGTAGAATTGGGTAACATGTGCGAGTCGGCCAATTTAAGTATAAGTGATGTGGATGTATTAGGGGTAACCAGTGGTAATTTTACATACGTCAGTGATATGAGTGGTACCACCAGGTGGATTGATCATTGTCTCACTAGTAATAATCTAAAGGACCGAATTGTTAGAGTTCATATTCTGCATGATTTCCTTCTTTCTGATCATAGACCATTAGAAATATTAATTAACTTTACCAATGTATGCGCAACACGACTTAACAAGAACTCAATAGGTAAGAATAATCGCGTCGATTGGTCCACTGTTAATGTGCAGCAGAGAATAGAATACAAAGACAGAACAAGTTACCTCTTTAATAATTTAGAAATTTTGCATCTTGCCTGTAATAATCCTTGCTCAAATGATTCGCACTGTAAATTCATAGATAGGTATTATAGTAAGATAATATCCCTGTTAAGAGAAGCAGGAAGCCCCCTGATTAAATCTTACAATTATCGTACTAAGATTACTCCTGGATGGAATGATTTTATTGCCCCCCTGAAGAGGGAATCGAAAGACGCCTATGATTTGTGATGCTTTCATGGTAGACCCAGATTAGGACCAGTATACATGAATATGTATAGAAGTAGGGGTCAGTATAAGGCGGCCATAAGGCGATGTAAACAGGAAGAAGAGTCTATTCGAGCATGAAAAGCCCGTGAAGCTCGCATAAATAACGATAATAACAAATTTTGGAAATTTAAGAATCAAACGGGTGTCAAAAATGTCCTCCCTCCGACAATCGATGGGGTGTCGGGGGAGGATGAAATTGCAAAGCTGTGGAAAAACCACTATTCTAACATTCTTAACAGTGTGAGTAAGGATAATCTTAAGATAGATTGCAGCGAAACGATTGTGGGAGGGACAAGGGAAAATACTTTGCTATCATTTTCTGAAGTAAAGAGGTTAATTAAAAAGTTAAAGACTGGTTCTGCGTCAGGGGTAGATGACTTATCGAATGAGCACTTAAAATATGCAAATGACATAGTATGTCTGCAGATATCATTGCTCCTACCAGCCATGCTTGCTCATAGCTATATCCCTGCAGAGTTCATGAGGGTATATATCTTGCCCCTGGTCAAAAATAAGTACGGAGACATTCTGTCCAGCAATAATTACAGGCCTATTGCTGTCGCTTCCTGCTTCTCGAACCTACTAGACAAACTCTTGTTACTCCGATTAAATGATTTCCTATGGACATCTAATCAGTTTGGCTTTAAAAGGTCCCACTCAACTGACCTGTGTATCTATGTACTTAAAGAAACAATATCTAAATACATTGACAGTAATTCAACTATTTATAGCTGTTTCCTAGATATAAATAAGGCATATGATAGGGTGAACCACAATATTTTATTTGCAAAACTAGAAGAGAGGAAGGTAACCATGTACATATTAAATTTATTGAAATTTTGGTATTCCCACCAATCTTTCACTGTTAAGTGGGGCAATGTACTATCCGAGTGTTTTGGCTCCTCTTGCGGGGTGAGACAAGGTTCCTTGCTCTCCCCTATGCTGTTTAATGTGTATATCGACTGATTAATTGTTTCACTTAATGAGGCAACAGTGGGATGTTGTATAGATAACACAAGGATAAATAACTTAGTTTATGCCAATGATAGGGTGTTAATAAGTCCCTCTGTTAAAGGTCTGGATCGGCTACTAAAGGTCTGCGAAGTGTATTCGCAGAAACATGATATTCTTTTTAATGTTACAAAAACTAAGGTTACGCAATTTCATCCTAAAAGCTGTAATCAGCCAGCTGATATAAGGTTTAAAATGAATGGTGAAGTAATTGAGGAAGTACAGGAGTTTAAGTATTTGGGTCAAACTATTGCTAGCTCCTTGAGTGATGACTCGGATATAAGAAAACAATCTCGAAGCCTGTGTGCTAAAGGGAATATGACCATAAGGAACTTTCGATTCTGTACAAGTGAAGCTAAAGACACTCTTTCGTACTTTCGTACGAGCAGCAACTCTGGGTGAATTATAAAAAAGGTTCTGGCAGAACCCTAAATTTGCTGTAGAACAGGTCTTTTAGACTCTTACATAAATTATCCCCGAGATGCTCAGCTTCTGAAATGTTTGCTACCCGCAACGTCCTGAGCTTCCGGGGGGTAACAAGACGTGTTCAATACAGTCTAATGCAAAGAATTAAAAAATCAACCAACCCGATCATCCAAGCTATCCATGAGTCCTGCCATTTATCCTCTAAGCTATGGACTTCTTGGTACGAAAACGTCTGTCTGTAGCTCCACTTAACTTCGACATTACAGTATTATTTCTAATCAATTGTATATATTTCTATCCTTAGTATATGAACTGTCATTGTATTAATAATATTTGTCATATGGACTATAGTCTGCCAATAAACATTTTCATTTTAATTTTCATATATATATATATATATATATATATATGGAAATGAACTCAGAATGGTCCCCTGAGTTTTTTATGATACACACAGACAGTGCATGAAACCAGTGGCGGATTTAGGGGGGGGCCGAGTAGGCCATGGCCTACGGCCCCGCGCCTGTGAGGGCCCCGCGCCCTCACATATAATTATAATGTTGGATTCCACTATAAATAATACAATTGATTAATGATTAGTGATAATTATGGTATCACTCTCTTTGCTGGCGGGAGTTTAGTTCTATTCAGGCCGCTGTGGAGTGCACATGTGAATGTGTTTAGTGGTAAGTAATGGTAAAAGTCGTATCTCGAAAAAGTCGCCAGTCAATAAATGGGGATGGGGGAGTTTTAGTCAGCTTTATAATAACATAAATAAGTTGAAAAATGTTAAATTAATGTAATTAATTTTTTTATATGAAACGTACTTAGGCTAGGTTAGGTCAGTTTAGCTTAGATTTCATAATAAATACATTTTATACATATTTAAGGAAAAAGTCGCCACTGGTGGGGGCTGGCGACTTTTCCCATAAAGCGACTTTTTCACCCGAACAACTGTTTAGTGTCTGTATTTAATTAATTAATTAAACTGTATTAATTAATACTAAACCGAGGGTCAAGTGTAAATAGTTTGTTTTTTGTTTTTATGTTTCAGGATAAGGCAGTGAGGCTGCACTGAGGCACAATGGAGAAATCAACAAGTCGTGATCGTGATCAAGGGAGGAAGTATAAAGCTGGCTCTGTTAAACGACAAGAAAAGGCAGACGTAAACCAAAGAGTAAAAAAACTACCAAAAATAACTCAATGGTTGACATATCCAACAGTATCTGAATCTGCAAAATCACAAACTCAAACTGAATCCGGTCAAACTGAATCTGAATCAGTAGAGACACCAATTACGCCTGAAACAACTGGAGAAGCCACAACTAGTACTGAACCTAGTGTAGTTAGCGCAATTGAACCTGAACACAGTGACAGTGAGGAGACACAAGAGGAAGTGAAAGTTATGAATACCGGTACTGAACAAGGATTTGAAACGGATCTTGGATTATGGCCTAAAATAATTACTGAAAATGTGTGTGACTATTGGTTGAAAAAGGGAAGCGCAGAATGTCGACACTGTGATGGTGACTTCAAAGAGTCAGCTGTGAAAGAGCTAAACAGAACCCGTCATTGTACAAAGACATTATTCACTCGAACTCATTCATTATCTGGCCAAGAAATTAATCTTAAATGGCTCTGTTACTCTAAAACAACTGGTAAAGTGTATTGTTTTGCTTGCAAGCTTATGTCAAAGGTGGAAAGCTCATTCACAACTGGCTTCAATGGTTGGAAGAACGCTAGGTATGTCATAGAATCTCACAGTAGGTCAGATCAGCACAGGAAAAGTATGGTCGAAATGATATATCGAAAGACTGCGGGTGCCCGAATTGACTCTAATCTAGTACAACAATATGAAAGTGAATGCGAGTACTGGCAAGCAGTATTGAGGAGGTGTGTAGATGTTTTAAAGCTACTTTGCGAACGCGGGCTAGCCATTCGAGGTAAAGATGAAGTAATTGGATCAGTACACAATGGAAACTATCTTGGGATTCTAGAGCTGCTGAGCACATACGACAGTTTCTTGGCAGCACATATCAAGAAACACGCAAACAAAGGTAGTGGTCATACTTCCTACTTGTCCCATGTCATTTCTGAGGAAGTCATTGGAATAATGGCAGAAAAGGTTATGTCCTCAATAACAGATGAAGTAAAAACAGCAAAGTACATCTCAATTTCTGTTGACTCCACACCTGATATTTCACACATGGATCAACTTACTTTTACAATCCGCTATGTACTGCCTACTACAGGTCCAGTTGAAAGGTTTTTGCAGTTTATTCCCATGCTAAGCCACACTGGCAGAGATATTGCTACAACTGTTCTTGATTTTCTTAAAGAGAAGAACATTCCAGTTATCGACTGCCGAGGACAGTCCTATGACAATGCCAGCAACATGTCTGGTAAATATCTGGGGACCCAACAGATAATCAAGACTGAGTGTAGTGAAGCTGAGTACATACCATGTATGGCTCATTCCTTAAACTTGGTGGCTAAGTGTGCTGCAGAAAGCTGTCCTGCTGCAGTGTCATTGTTTGCTCTGGTACAAAATATGTACTCCTTTCTTGTTGCATCTACTTATCGTTGGAGGAGACACCGTGAGGTACTAGAGACTAATAAAGATAAGAAGTTGAAAGTTGATAAAATACTTTCAGACACTCGTTGGTCAGCACGAGCAGATGCTGTAGCTGCTCTCAGTAGAGCACACAAAGAAAACATCATTGTTCTGGAAGAGTTATTCTCAGATCAGAATCAGCCAGCTGAAACAAGAGCTGAAGCAAGTGGTCTTCTCAAAGGTTTGAAAAAACTTGAAACAGTGATTCTTCTTGAAGTTTGGGATACAGTATTGGAAAGGTTTCAGAGTAGCAGTATCCAGCTGCAAAAATCTGGGCTCTCCCTCAACACAGCTGTCACACTGCTAGAGTCTCTTTTACAATTTGCTAAAGACCTGAGATCCCAGTTCGATGACTTTGAAGCAAAAGCTATGGCTAAGTGTGATCCCTGTGATGTGACGAGTAATGATGCATACTACGCCGACACGCAGCGTATTAGGAAGCGCAAGCGTCACCACGATGAACTAGACTCCGCGGAGGATGTTATGCTGACAGGAAGAGACAAGTTTAGAGTGATTGCATTCTTGCCCATCATTGACAAGCTCTGTGCTGCCCTACAACAACGCATTGCTGCTTACAGCGACCTTCGAGAGAAATTTGGGTTTTTATCAGAAATCTCAAACAAAACGAACACTGAGCTTAAAGCATCTGCTGAAAAGCTTGTGTCTTCATATCCTAAGGACTTGGAGGCTGGATTGGAGTCGGAGCTTTTGCAGTTTGCACACCTTATGAAATCCATTCCAAGAGATTCACCTGAAAGTGCTCCTTCATCAGGTGGTGCAAAGGCTGCAAAAAGTCCTGAACTAGAAATGTATGAGATAATTCACAGACATGACATGGTAGAAACATTTGCTAATGTTGAAATTGTATTACGACTCTATCTCTGCATGTTTGTCACAAACTGCACTGGGGAGCGATCATTCTCCAAGATGAAACTAGTCAAGAATTATCTAAGAAACACCATGGGGCAGGACCGTTTGTCTTCACTCACCCTGTTGAGCATTGAGCATGAGAAATTAAGGGTGCTTGATTTTACTGATGTCATCAAACAGTTTGCAAGTAAGAAGGCTAGAAAAAAATCTTTTTTGACTGAGAAATAGTTAAGTGTACCGTACAAATTGCCTGCAATAAACAAAACCCACTCATTGCATCATTTGCATGTCAGTCAAGTGGTATTCTCTTTAGTTAATGGTGTATTATTATAGTTATTTTTTGTTAATGGTGTATTATTATAGTTATTTTTTATTGTTAAGCTTCAAAAAAACAAATGTGTAATGTTCAACTATGAAATGGTCATTTGGCTAATTAATTACACTGGGCAACACGTATTTTATTGAATGATATCTGACACTTGATTCTAGGTAATTTAGGTGCGCTGAATACGAATTTCAACTCGGTTTGGCTCTATCAGGTCCTGATTCTTGTCGACAGCCTATGTGCCATTTTCCAGATTTTTCAAATTAGGACTAAAAAATTAAGTCATGTGTTAAATTTTTTTTTCAAGTTTCATGAATACAAGCAGTTCAAACTACAGTAAAATTACATTATAACGATAGAAATGACTTAAAATAAAAAAACAAACAGATATGAAGCTTTCACTGTGGCAAAAATTTTCTTTTGTAAGACTTTCTAGCGTATTTGCTTGTTGATGGCAGGTCTCTTTTCAAGCACCAGCAGTAATCAGCCATCATGTGGGAATCCCAGCGGCCTTGGTACCGTTCCTCCATAATTTTTATATCTTGGTGGAATCTCTCCCCTTGTTCGTCACTTACATCACCTAAATTACCTGGAAATTGGTCAAGATGGCTATTCAAAAAATGCATTTTTATGCTCATATTGCAACCTAACTCTTTGTAGTCCCTTAAAAGTTTTTTTACGATTTCTTCGTAGTTATCTGCCCTATAATTGCCTAAAAAGTTTTCTATCAAGTCCACGAATGAGAACCAGCCATTTTTATCGTGTTCATTCATGACATTAGGAAAATTGCTGTCTTTAATCATTGTTCTTATTTGTGGACCGTCGAAAATTCCCGCCTTGATTTTTTCATAACTTAAACTTGGAAATTTTGAAGTTATGTATTTCAAACACTCGCCGTTCGTATCTAAAGCTTTTACATATTGTTTAATGAGGCCTAGTTTTATATGCAGAGGAGGAAATATGATTTTATCTCTGCTCACTAAAGGTGGATTAATTACGTTTTTTTCTCCGACAGTAAGTGATGTTCGTGCTGGCCAGATTTGTTTGAAATAATGTTCTTCCTTGGCTCTGCTGTCCCATAAGCAAAGGAAGCAGGGATATTTAGTATACCCTCCTTGTTGTCCTAGCAGAAAATTAACCATTTTTAAGTCAACACATATGATCCACTCGTGCTCCCTATATTTGATAAGATTTAAAACCTTTTCTATATGTTCATACTTTTCTTTTAATTTTGTTGAGTGCCCAATCGGTATCGAGCCGTATAGATTGCCATTATGCAACAACACACACTTAAGACTTCTTTTCGAACTGTCTAAAAACAAGCGCCAATCATTTGCATCGTAAGACTCAACCCCCATCTTCTTTAACAAACCAACTATGTCGCAGCAATATACTAAACTATCATCTGTTCTAAAATATTTAACAAGTTCTTCTTCTCTTTTTCTGTAAAATGAAATGTATGTGTTTGAAGTAAGCAAGTTTTTCTCTTTAAGTCTTGAAGCTAAAATTTCCGCAGCCTTTTTTGGCAAATTTAGATCCCTTACAAGATCATTCAACTCGGCCTGGTTAAACTTTTGCGGATCGTTTTGACTTTCAAATACGCTGGGGTCAAAATCGGTGTCTGACTCCTCAAAGTGCATAACAATATTTTCAGGAACATCTTCAACTAATTCTTGAGTTGGCAGACCCTTAAATTTTGGAATGGGGATCTCATTTGAATGTAGCACAGGTCGTATCGCGGTGTCGAAATTTGGGTACTCGATACAATGTTTATTTTTCTTAGTGAAGCCCGAAGTTTTGACAAAGCAAAGGTAGCAATCGGTCTCGTGGTTAGTAGGCTCTCGCCACACCTGATATGGAAAAAAAATTGTAAAGCGTTAACAAAAGCGACGAGAGACTTGTTTTTATGAATTTTATCAAAAGTTATCACCCAAACATTTAACATTTCTATGTGTTTCAACCTTATGCAATATTTGAGATTCTTATAAACATTTTCTGTAAATTTTTGTTTATGTACCTAAGTTACAATTACATTTAGGTAAGTTACAGTATACTAGTGATTAAATTACGTAGTTTTATGAAATCATAAACTTACCATCGGAACTCCAAAAGGTATTTTTGAATCCGAACCCTTCGTCCAATGTCGCAGTCTTTCAATGCATATAGTGCAGGCTTTATGTGGAGCCCACGATTTATCTTGGTCCCCCAGTTTTATGCCAAAATAAGCTAAGTAAGCTCTTTTTACGAAGTCAGTTATATTTGCTCGTTGATGTGGAAGTGTAAAATTTCCACATATATAACAGAAGGAATCAGGGTTGTTTTTGCATTTGAACTTTCTAGTGCTTGATGACATATTGCTTGATTGTTCTGCCAATTTGTAAAGGTATTTAAAGCCCTTAATTCATATAAATTTAAGAAAATCTGAAATATAAACACAAAAATTAGTTTAAATAGGTACTTATTATGAAATAGGTACTTACAATCTATGAAATTAAACTAGAAACACGGATGAGTAGGTACAATATAAATTACGTCTAATTAAATCAACTATATTAAATCACGATGACAAAATTACTCACTAAATCATATGCCAATTCAAAATTATGTTAATGCCCAAAATTAATTAACTAACTCGACTGACTGACTGACTGACTGACTGACTGACTGATTGAATTGACTGATTAACTCTGGAAACGAGTCGCTTTTATATATTTTAGTTGTCCCTCTAGAATACTCTACAGAGAACAGGAACGCTCGAGAAAATTTTAGAATTCTATGATATTTTTAGCTTAATTTACTAATATTAAAATGGGTTAAAAATGACAAAATTAAAAATATTTTTAGGGTGTTACATATAAAAATATACATAATACAACAATACCATAACAATAGGTACAAATACCTAGATAAAAACCTAGTTGCATAATGTGTAACTGCAAAAAGACTTAGCGAGTATTGAGAAAAAAACCTTTTTATGAATACGACGAAAGAGGAGGGGTGTTGAGCAAAATCAGGACCTGATAGAGCAAAACCGAGTAAACATTCGTGCTCAGCGCACCCAAATTACCTAGAACTAACTGTCAAATCTAATTCAATAGACAAAAAGTTGAAATTTGTTCCCCAGTGTTATCAATAAATTGAATATTGTTCAAAAAGTAAATTTATTTTAACGCTTCGCTCGCCCATTGATTTGAGAGCCCCGTAAGGTCACCACTGGGGGATGGGGGTGTAAATCTTCATTTCAGTTAATTAAGCTAGCTTTGCGTAGTTTGGGGCCCCGCACTCCAACCGGCCTAGGGCCCCGCGCACCTTAAATCCGCCACTGCATGGAACAAGGAACTCTTCTGCGATAATTAAATCCACTATAGTCCGAATAAATAATGGTAAATGACAAATACCATCATGAAAAAGAAAAACTATAGTATTTGTCATTTACCATTATTTATTCGGACTATAGTGGATTTAATTATCCCAGAAGAGTTCCTTGTTCCATGCACTGTCTGTGTGTATATATATATAATATATATATATATATATATATATATGCTGCAAACCCACAAGGAAAAAGAAAAACGATTCCAAGGCCTTTCATGTATTCAGAGCTACACTTCGTCAGGGAATGAAGAGAGAAGGCAAGATGCCCATAAATATATACAACGTAGCGGAAACCAAAACAATTAGCACATACTTAACAAGAGTTAATGAGAGGCAAAAGGAATTTTAACAAGATATTGTCAATTTTATATATTCTCGCACTGTTATTCTTAGTATCAATCCGTCACTACCATATCTGTACGCTTAGTAAAAACACACAAAGTTAATAATCCCATGAGGCCTATTGTTAGCTCAGTAGGCTCCGTAACCTATAAGCTATCTAAATGGTTAGTTAGTTTATTAACGCCGTTAGTTGGCTCTATTACTAAGCCACATATTGTAAATAGCATGGATCTTACTGACAAACTGAAGTTTCCTAATGACCCTAATTTCAAATTGATAAGCTTTGATGTATGCTCGTTATTCACAAAAGTCCCTGTTGATGACGTACTTCATTTTTTAAAAGATAAGAGCTCTGAATATTCTTTCCCTGTTCAACACAACACTCTTATTGAATTAATTAAGCTTTGTGTCAAAGATTGTAAATTTCAGTTTGAAAATAAGTTTTATGCTATGTCGTTTGGATTGGCGATGGGAAATCCCCTTTCACCTGTACTAGCTAATTTATATATGGAATTTTTTTAAAGTAGAATTTGGCCTACGATTGTTAATTTTAACCTGGTTTGGTACAGGTATATAAATGATATTTTATGCCTTTGGCCTAATAATTTGGATGTTGATTTATTTCTTGGTAGGCTCAACAATTTAGTCCCATCTATTAAGTTCACAATTGAAAAAAAAAATGATGGAAGCCTATCTTTCCTGGATCTAAAAACTTGCAGATGTTCTAATCAATTCAAATTTGAAGTCTATCGCAAGCCTACTAATAATAACTCTTATGAGCATTTTTATTCTGACCATCATCCCTCGATTAAATCCTATATTTTCTCTGCTATGTTTCTTTGAGCATTGAGAGTTGTCAGTCCTGAATTTTTAGATTCTGAGTTATGCAATATCATGGATATTGGTACTAAATGATGTTATCCTATTTCATTTTTAGATAACTGTCTTAGGAAAGCCAAGAATAGGTATTATCATAATGTAAATGTAAAGGAATTTGAGCGTAAAAATATCCTTAGCCTACCTTACCATGTTAATTTTCAATATCTTCCGACTTTACTTAAAGCAATTGGCATCAATGTCATCTTTAAGTATAATAATACTGTTAAATCACGTCTAATAAAGAATAGCCCGGATAACGTTGTTGGTTGTGTGTATTCGATCGGATGTACACAATGTAACTCAGTATATATAGGCCAAACGGGTAAAAACGTTAGATATTAGGGTAAAACAGCATAAATATGCATGTAGAACAGCTAATAATTCCAATGCTTTGTTTAACCATATATATAGATGTTAATCATAGCATCAAGTGGGATAGTTCTAAAGCGCTTGTTGAAAACAGAGATATAATAGAAAGAAATATTCTAGAATGTGCATTTATCCATTTTAAAAACAATTTCAATAACAGTGCGGGAATGTAAGTAGTATCCCCGCGTTTGGGGAGAGGAAGTTGGGGTGCTATGAAATCCTGCCCCTCTGATCCAATTTCCTCTAACCAAACACGGGGATACTACTGAGCGAGTAGTATAGCCGCGTTTAGGGAGACAGTGAAGGACTTCAGCCTATGATGCACTCTCCCATTTTGCCGGTCGGACTACTACAATGACTGAGCCGCATTGTGGCGGTCGTAGTGTGACCGCAAAATGGGAGAGTGCATCATAGGCTGAAGTCCTTCACTGTCTCCCTAAACGCTGCTATACTACTCGCTCAGTAGTACCCCCGCGTTTGGGGAGAGGAAGTTGGGGTGCTATGAAATCCTGCCCCTCTGATCCAATTTCTTCTAACCAAACGCGGGGATACTACTGAGCGAGTAGTATAGCCGCGTTTAGGGAGACAGTGAAGGACTTCAGCCTATGATGCACTCTCCCATTTTGCCGGTCGGTCTACTACAATTGCCATTTGTCATTGCCATTTCTTTTTTTAATTCTGAAAAGATTATGTAGTGTGTAAGATGCATGTATATGTAGTGAAGAATAGGGAGAGAAGTGTGTTTGAGAGCATGCTGGACTACTCACAGGGTAGGTGAGACACGAAAAACGATCAGCTAAGGAGGACAGTGACAGGAGAAACGGGAGTTCCAGGCCTCCAGCACTCCCTATCTTCTGTCTAACGTGCCCCCCCCCGGAATACTTCCCTGGTCGATTGGTGTCTACAATCTCCTCCAAATAGCATCCGATGGAATTGCAATACCACTCAGTAAGCTAATGAATAAATCAGTAACACTAGGTATATTCCCTGACAGTTTAAAGGAAGCCAGCGTATGTCCTGTATTTTAGTCGGGAAGTTTAAACATCCGATCCAATTATCTCCCCATATAGGTGAGCGGCCAACCCTGATAACAGGCCATATTATTTTAGTTTAATACCCCCCCTCGTACAGAAATGTACAACATGTCCTAAAATGATCTGCACCATCTGGACATATAAGTCTGGCATGTTTACCTCCATTCTGAGTGTGTTAAGATAGTAAAATCAGCCATTAACTTCAGCTATGTAAGGTTCTTGTGTATTCATGTTTTCAATTCACGCATTACAACTGAAATCTTTGAAGACACAATGAACAGTGAAGACAAGGTTTATTTCCCATGAAGTTATACATTTTCTGAAAGCTCTAGTGCTACACTATATCAATTTATCTATAAAAACATTCTTTTAAATTATATATTTTATTTTTTGCCAAAAAACGTTATTGTTAGACCCAAAAAAATATCGCCTAAAATACAGATGTTTCACAAAACTGATTAATATGAGTTACAGAAAACTAATTTCGAGTACAATAATTCAAGTATTTTGATACTCCAAGCATTAAATACACTATGTTGAACAAAATGAATGCCATATTAAAATGTTGAATCACCATACAAAGTACTGTGCCTACATGCGTTAATAATGGAGACCTCTGTTCGCATGCCAGTAGAAAGGTTTATCGTTCAGTTATGAAAAACATGATTGGCATGATTATAATACATATATAATAATGTTGCACTTGAAAATAAAGTTTGAATTGTTAACTGTGTGAAAGGACCGATATTGAGATTTGAAGAACGTCAATTTTGTAAAACAAAAATTAAGTTACTATACGTATATCGATGTACATAACACAAAATCAACTCAAATCAATTAAACCAACTAAATTTTAACAATTGTTATCTTTATGAAGCAAACTACTAAATAACTTTAAAGCAGAAATAATTACTTAAAATTGGAATCTTTCTACGAAAAGTCTCAACTTTTTTTCAATTACAAAACTGCATGTAAGTCAGTGCATGTATTCGGTGATTCCCGCAATATCAATTCAATGCGTTATTAGCAGTCTACCCCATATTGGGAATAACTCACGTTGTAACAGTATATATGAAACACACTAATAAATTATTAATGCACAATGCTATAATATGGTTATTCATCTAGTTCATCCAGCGGTGGTTTGTGATGGGTTTGTTCATTCATGCAGTCCTCAGTAGCCTTGCAGACGCATTCCTCTGTGCATGCCATATCATTTGTTGCACAACTGCAGTTCTTACCACATTGTCTGCGTCCACGGCATGAGCACAGAAGCTCATCTAATACTTCTGCAGTTGTTGGTCCATCAAATAACTTCAACTTTAATTCATCACCCTCTCTTTGCCACCCATTTCCATCTGGTGAAGATATAGCTAGTTTAGCAACGTGAGCCAACATCCAAATGCGGGTCTGAAATGATGCTCTCTTAAAGTGTTGAAGAAAGCTAGGTTCTGATGGGGGTAGTTTGTGTAATGGTACGTTCTTGTCAGCAAGGCGGACTCTCAGAAGATTCAAGTCATTATGTTCTTCTTTATATACATCCTTTGGATCGTATAGAGCAGCAACAAACTGTCGGGCTGCATGCTCGGCCTCAACTGTATTGTCAGTACCCAAACTACCAAAGAGTGGAATCGAACCTTTCTTCTCCATTGACTCCATGGTTTTCCACATTTTCTTTTTTCCTATGCCACAGAATGATGAGACGCTATCACATCCTGTCAAAGCATGCATGGCGGGAAGTGGACTAGGAACCACAAGACTTAATTCATTGCATATGCTGTGAGCAGGGATATGACGATGGAGATCAGCAGTAGCGGTCACCTTTCCTGCTTCTACCCAGAAAGATGATGTACTTTGCATCTAAAGAAAATAATGCACAGCTAGCACAAGGACATCTGTGTCAGGTGACTTGACAACTATGCTTCCTTGGATATTGGCAGCAGAAAATTCCTCATCTGCCTTCATAGCATGGAAAAGCATCCTTGTATCTGTCTCTTCATGTGAGCAAAACAGATCTTCCACTGGTGTCACGCCTTGGCTAGAAATACAGCCCGCTTTTTCTCCATCAATGAACCCACCTGCAAGTAGATCTTATGTTCGTAGTGTGCAGCAAGTTCTGGTGTTTTTGGTGCATGTTCAGTTATGTAGTTGCGCAAGAACTCAATCAATGCTGCTTTATTCGATGAGAGAGCCATGAACTTCTGCCATGGCGGAAGTGGGCGTCCGGACATCACCTGATATTGTTTGGCTCCAGCTGCAATTGCTAGCCTTCTGCTCCGTTCTTCAACTTTGATTGAGTCTTTATAGGCATACTGGTCGAACACATTTATTATAGTGTTGGCTTTATGCGTACAAGTCAACAGCCGAGTCATGTATCTGTGGCAAGCTCGTCAAATGTAGATGTGTTGCTGCTGCCTGTGATTGATTGTAGTTCAGCCATGGCATCTCTGATGTAGACACAGGTTGCACTATCAGTAGCTGTTGGAATAGGACCATCCTCTACCTTGTTCTCAGCCTTATGTGTTTTTCTCATTGCACCATCTTCATGAAACAAGCATGTTGGAATGGATATGACTGGCTGTCTCAATACGTGGATCATTGTTATGTCTGGCCGTGCTTGTGAGATTTTAAGTGCTCGACGAAACACCATTTCAGCACTGATATTAACCAGCTTTTTCTTGCCTTGGATCAATACATGTGTAGTTTTAGTCATGTCAGTGAAGGTCTTATTTTTGGATCTAGTCAGAGGACTGTGGAAGCTACGATTACCTCCAGTGAACAAGGTACTCCCAATAAATTCGTACATTTCCTTCTCACCAGCATCGATGGCAGATAATAGCGACTTCTGTACATCTTGGTTAGCAATGACTCCCTCCACTGAAAATGTTCAACAGTTTCCCATCTGGGGGGACATCTGGCTGAAATGGATTGGTCGTATTGTTTTCAAGATGGTTGATCATATTTTTTACATCATCATCATCATCTCGCTTGAGAGCAGAGGGTTTTGCTTGCTCATGTATAGAACATTCTTCAGCAGCTATTCCAGTACGTTCTTTCATACCCTGGGTATATTCTCCTAGTGATGTTCTAGTGATCATCCAGCGGAGAAGGGCTGGTTCCTTTCGCGTGAGACCAACAACATCCCCATTACTCTTGGCATCTCGTATCACAGTTGATTCAGTACCCATGTCACTCCAAATACCATTGAAACGACCTGGTCTCAGACGAACTGCAAACTCACCATCAGTGAATGCTTGAAAGACATCTTCAGGAAGTTCCATCATATCAAGGAGATAAATGGGCACCCATCGTGTATAATTAGTACGGTTTGCAGCGAAGAAGTATAGCGTCATTGCAAGATATGAGGACAGATGTAATGACCAGTTACTTTCACGTTCACTGCGTATGTAGTTCAATAGTATTTGAACTGTATTTGAGCTGTTGGTCCATAGTTTGGACTGTACTGAGTTGTCCCATTGCTTTTGTCATTTCTTGACTTCTGATCATTGTTGTGTAGAGAGTTGATGGATCGGCAGGCTTTGCATCTATAACTGGAGCATAAGTGGCAACTGTGCGAGTGAGTTGCATTTTTGTCATCGATGCATTGTATCCAGTCCAGAAGGGAACTTTTTCAGTTGTACTGTAGTCAATACGTGGAAGAACAGAAAGGTTACCACGCGGAATCGCTCTCAGAAACATCCAAGCAAGATCCGCTACCTGCATGTCTGATCCAGCAATATGCAGTGATTTCACCTTGATCTTCGCATCATTACGGCGAGGTGGCTCTGGTCGTTTCCTGGGCTTTTCATAATGCAGTACATTCTTCAATGCCTTGGCATCATTACAGTCGAGAGACAATGACTTTTCTTGGCCAATCTTCACTCTGTCGACCAGGCCAATCCAAACTGTATCAATAGCCTGTTCCTGAAATACAACACGGCCCATGGAATGAAATGTTCCCTTTCCATCAATGGTTGCACAGTTGATATCAATAATGTCGTCACCTTCTTGAATCAGCTTTCCTCCATGTTGTCGTGAGACTAAGCCGTGTGGTATGTATATGCGATCTTGCATTCTTTTAAGCTCATCTTTTCCTAGGGCAGTTAAAAAATGTCGAAGATGATCATAGCTTATGGTGGAACCAAGGACATGGAGAGTGTCTATTATATCTCGTTTTCCATGATCATGATGGAGTTGCGCTGAAAGTCCTAGATGAAGGGGGTTATAATATTGCTGTCACTGCTATCAATAGCACTTTCTGCAAGAGCTAAGACTCTACGTTGTAATTTTTATGCTGGCTGGTAATTTGAATCACACGATTCAAATGCCTCTTTGCTCAGCAACCAGAGAAACGTCTTCTGTAAAAGTGCTGGATCAAATTCTTCAGATGTTTTCAGGCCGATTTCAGCAGCTGTGTAGTACTCAGTTGGCCTTTCAATTTGTGCTATTTCTTGTCTAAGCATACCAATGGCAGAATGAAGTAAGCTTTCTGAATTCACTGGAACATTTGATTGTTCCTCAGCAGAACAAAGTGTCATCTCATTGGAGCAAAGGCTCTGACAGCATCTCCTAAACTGACACTGCTAGTGACAACCATACTTGACTTGGACTGTTCTCGCTGGGCATGAATAACAATGTTATCACCATAATGCTTCATGAGACGGCGCTGAAGTTTTTCTGCATGGTGTGCTTGGGTATCAATGTGGTCAGGTAACAGCTGTTGGAATTTGTCTAGCAGGGTTTTCAACTTATAAGCTTTTCCGTGTAGATTAACATCCATTTCTCCTACTAGTGCCATAAATGCCTTCTCGTATATGTTCCCTCCTTCTTCCATTTTCCTTGAAGTACTGATGTTATGCTTGCTTGTATAGCTTGCCATGCAGGATTTGTGGTAAACAGCATCAACTGCAATGAGGTCTTCTCCTTCAATTTTGGCAAGCATAGAAATGTCCTTCCGAGCTTGTGCTGCTTGATAGAGATTACTCTGACACGTAGTTGTTTGTACCTTATGTATGCTGTCCCTCTTTCGCGCGTTGCATATTAAACACATTGCGACTCTGCTGACATATAACGCATTTCTCCCAATTTGTTGACAGCCTCTATTTCTTTGCCTGTACAAATTTTAATGGACTTGAGTCAGGTTCTGCCATGCTTGATATAGATGATCGTCTGAAATAAAAATAACAATAATTAAACTGTGGTTTACAACAATACCACACATTTGCACAATATTTGTCACAACATTCATTAGTCTTATTCTAATATTGTGATAATAAAAGGAGGAAGTAAATTTAAAACTGGGCCTAACCTATAGCAATACATGATTGTATTACATTTTACTATAATGTGATAATTCAATTGTGTATCTAGATAGTAAACACTTATAATAAACAGTATAGGTTGATTAGTTAACAGTATTTCAGTTCGAAACTAAAACAAATTATCATCTGGATAAAGTTTCAGGTATTTTCTAGGGGTTTGTTTATATTAACGTTTCCATGGCAACCTCACATCAAAAACTGAGGACAACACTTAAAAATGGGTTCAATGAACACTAAGGACTAATAAAAAACATATTACAACTTTCTCTACAAGGGGGGAATTAAAATTGCTTAAATCGGGGTCTGGCCGCTCGCCTAATATCCGTATTGCCAACTTTAAGTAAAGTATTTGAAAAAATCGTGAACAGTAAAATTATTAAATTCGGATCACCTGAAGATCCGTCACCCCAGCCTTTTTTAGTTAGCTCTATAAGTCTAACTAACGAAAATATCACGACCTAACCTAACCAATCGTCAAGGGCGTACAGTTCACGTAACGATTGGTTAGGTTAGGTCGTGATATTTTCGTTAGTTAGACTTATGAAGCTAACTAAAAAAGGCTGGGGTGACGGATCTTCAGGTGATTCTTAAATTCTTTATCAAATACGATATTTTAACTAAAACACAATTTGGGTTTAGAGGTGGACATACAGTATAACGGAAGATACCATAAACATGCCATTAGAAAATGTGTATCAGAACTTAAACAGCAAAAAGCACTTTGCCTTGATCTTCCCCGACTTGTCAAAAGCATTGTTACACTTTCGCATGAAATCTTAATGAGTAAACTTCACATATACGGAATAAGAGGAAATATCCTCATATCTGTCAAATTCTCATGAGTACATCAGATTAAAAGAGAATTTATCCGACAAGGCGATGCTAACTAGTGGAGTCCCACAAGGATCTATTCCTGTCCCATTACTATTTCTAATTCACGTCAACGATTTTCATTTCTCAACTACATTAAATTGCGTGCAATACGCAGATGGTACCACGCTTACTTCTTTCTCCTCATAACTCAGACTTTCTGATGAATGAACCTGACAAAGTCATTTTATATTATTACCACAAAACATGTCAATACAAACTGTCAAATAAAAATTTGGAATACTACTCATGCAGAGGTGAATGAGGTTGAAGTACTTAGCATTTATTTAAACGAAAAACTAAATTTCAAAAGTCGTGTACAATATATCAAATCCAAAATATTCAAGATTTCTATTCATATTAGTTCAATTAAAAAAGACCTTTCCTCAAAACGCACTCCTTACCTTATATTATTCCTTCATCCATCCCCATTTATTATATTGCATTACTGCATGGGGTAGCTCCAAGAGATAATTATATAAAACATCCTTTGGAAGTAATTCATAAGAAATGTCTGTGCACTCTCTCGAATAATGACAATAGACAAAGTTACACTTCCTCAATGTTTAAGGGGCTAAATATTTTAAAACTAAATGATTTATACAAATTCAATGTTTCCGTCATTATGTTCAAGGTTATCAACAAAAATCGAGACACATCACCCATTCAAAGAGCAATCAGGCCCCATCAAATACACCATCGTTATAACACCAGACTACTCAGGGATATTATACAGGGTGTTTATAAAGTCCCTATCTATTTCAGTGAAAAAGTAGCAAAAAGGGTAAAATTCAATAACAATATGATAGAAGTCATACATTTAACGAATACTTAAGCATATGATTCTACATGAGCACCATCAGTACCTCTACAGAGTTCGAATCTGTCAGCAGCATTGCGGAACACATTTTGGAGCATGACAGGGGTTATTTTTGTAACTGCTGTTACGATACGAGCACGTAAATCTTGCAGATCTGTAGCCCTTGTTTCATAGACGTTTGATTTGATAAAGCCCCATGCAAAGAAATCCAAGGGCGTTAGGTCAGGAGATCGAGCCATCCAGGGCCTGTTGCCCCCACGTCCGATCCACCAATTTCGAAATCGTTCATTTAGGTACTCCCGAACAATGTTTGCGTAATGACAAGGTGCCCCATCTTGTTGAAAGACGACGGTGTTTAAAATGCTATCTGAATGAAACTGGGACATTTACGTGCTCGTATCGTAACAGCAGTTACAAAAATAACCCCTGTCATGCTCCAAAATGTGTTCCGCAATGCTGCTGACAGATTCGAACTCTGTAGAGATACTGATGGTGCTCATGCAGAATCATATGCTTAAGTATTTATTAAATGTATATCTTCTATTATATTGTTATTGAATTATACGCTTTTTGCTACGTTTTCACTGAAATAAATAGGAACTTTATAAACACCCTGTACACAAACCTACGTAACTATACAATAGAAACTGCAGGAGATCACTCTGTTTCAAAGGAACAGATGTATGGAATGCGATCCCCAGGCATATCAGGCAGACTTCATCACTAAATGTATTTCGCAAATCACTAAAAAGCGCTTCATTAGCTCCTACTGCTGTATAAGTCCACTGCTGCCATTTTTATCATTGTAATGTAGTTCCCAATTTATAACCAAATATTTAAAATATGCTAATTTCATTAAGCACCTTTAATTTCGTAATCTATTCTTCTTTATACTTTTTAAATTAAGCATCAGTTATATTGTGCTAAATATACGATAAATCATTTAATATAAAATTATGTAACATTTTGTAAACTTTGTATTGTATTTATTATTATTATTATTATTATTATTATTATTATTATTATTTTAGAAAGTCGATATCAGCCTATGTCTTTATAAAGGATTTACATTTAATTTCCAACATTGTGAATAGTTTTTTATTTTCAGTACTGAGTTTCTTAATAATAATTCTAGATAAGAATTTTCAGTATGCTAAGAATACTGTCTTCATTTTCGCTTCTGCTGACGCGTTTCGTTCATATACTTTGAACATCTTCAGAGCTTTATACATAATTTTAAAGTAAAATGGGTTATATATTTTTTTTTTTATTGTAAATTTGATACAATTTCAAATTAATTTAAGAATATTCGAAAGTTCATTAAATTTTATATTAATTATAAAAATGAAGACAGTATTCTTAGCATACTGCAAATTCTTATCTAGAATTATTATTAAGAAACTTAGACTGAAAATAAAAAACTATTCAGAATATTGGAAATTAAATGTAAATCCTTTATTATTATTATTATTATTATTGTTATTATTGTTGTTATTTGTTATCACTATTATTATTACTTGCCACTTTCACTTTTTTATATAATAAATAAACTAAATGGCATTAATTTTGCCTAAAAAACCTCCATGCTTCCAAGGGCATATTCAGATAAGAGTACTGTGAATATATTAATGTCATAACAAATATCTAAAAATTGCAAAACTCTGTCACTTCTATTCTTTTCTGAATGAAGATTTTTGAATTTTGAATTTATATGAATCTTTCCTTTATTTCTTCATTGCAGTGTAGACTGTGTAGTACTTGAGCTCGTAACGAGTTTTGTTGTTGATGTGTCTTACGTTGGATGAACTTACAATTTGAGAACATCTGTAAAGAAAAATAAAATAATAATAATAATAATAATAATAATAATAATAATAAATAAACAAATAAATAAATATAAAATAATTTAGTTATATACATTTATAGTCGTCTACATTAAAAAATTCTTAAGAATATACAGGGATACTAAAAAGATTAATCCGATTTCAACTGAGAATACTTCCGTACCTATCAACCGTGCATCAACTGGGCATACACCACATGAAAGAGGAAATCTCCGAGTTTTACAAGATCACCACGAGAGGGCTCCAAAGTCACGCCGTGGCCTAGCCTAGCAACAAACAGTCAGTGTGAAAATGGCGTCCGCACAGCAGAAGGCGTTTTGTGTGTTGCATTTTTCGAGCTGTGAATCGGTAGTCACAGTGCAGCGTGAGTTTCGTCGACGTTACAGAACAGATCCACCTGATGCTCTGAGCACCCGGTGGATCTGTTCTGTAACGTCGACGAAACTCACGCTGCACTGTGACTACCGATTTACAGCTCGAAAACTGCAACACACAAAACGCCTTCTGCTGTGCGGACGCCATTTTCACACCGACTGTTTGTTGCTAGGCTAGGCCAAGGCGTAACTTTGGAGCCCTCTCGCGGTGATCTTGTAAAACTCGAAGATTTCTTCTTTCATGTGGTGTATGCCCAGTTGATGCACGATTGATAGGTACGGAAGTATTCTCAGTTGAAATCGGATGAATCATTTTAAATAGCCCTGTAGAATTACAGCCATTGAAAGAAAAATGTAAGAGAAACCACATATGTTTACTGATTACGGTATCATTTCGTTTTTGACAATAACCCCCCCTAAATTATGTATTCATTTATATATGAACTCCTGTCTATAACAAAAATAAATCCAGAAAATTAATGAAATTTATTAATGTAATTAATATACTATTATATGTATTAATTATTACAGTTATACGTATAATAATTACATAATTATAACTGAAAAAATTTGCAGTCCCCTTATTGATAAATAAGTCCTGAGGCTTCAAACCCTCAAACTTTTATGTTCTAAATACCTAAAGAAAATATGTTTTTAATTAGCATATGAAGGTTATGGCTGTAAAAGTAAAAGACACGTTTCTGAGTCAGGTGAAATATTTTTGAAATTGTCAATTCTTTCATCATTATTCCCCAAAAATATTCCTATCTTTTTTCTTTTATAGTTCCGCATAACTGTAATGGCCTACTTTGAGTCCTGACCATAATTATATTTATTTTCAATTATAATTTTAATCATACAGATTATAAACTATAGTTACGATTGTATTTACTATAGATATCATTTATAATGATGTGTTGCTTACAACCTGCAAATCAGGGGTGCTCAAGACGTCGATCGCGGTCGACTATTGGACAGTCAACTCTTTTCAAGTGAACCACGGAAATTTTTTAAACTTACCATACAGTTAACCGAGGGTTAGCACAGGGAGAAAGATCGCATTGCTTGCACTTGTAAACTGTTTGTATTCCTATTCCTGAAGCCGCCCATTTTTAATTTAAATTTATATATACAGTATATATATATATATATATATATATATTATATATATATATATATTATATATATATATATATATATATGTAAGAAGGAGGGGGCTCAGGGCGTGCTGCCCGCAGAAGTGACCTCTCCACAGTAGACAGAAAGAGCCAAAAAAAAAGGTCTCCAACTTCCAAGGCTCAGTGATACCATTTTTCTTTTTTTTAATATAAATTTTGAAAAGGATGTGCAGTGTGTAAGATGCATGTATGTGTAGTGAGGAACAGAGGGAGAAGTGTGTGTTTGAGAGCATGCTGGATTTGTTCATAGGGTAGATGAGACACGGAAAGAGATCAGCTAAGGAAGACAGTGACAGGAGAAACGGGAGTTCCAGCATTCCCTGTATCCTGCCTAACATCCATCCCGGAGTACTTACCCGGTCGATTGGTGTCTACAATCTCCTCCTATGATGGCATGGCAGATCAAACACACGCATTGCCCATGCACTCTAAACATATTTTTACTCGTCTTTATTTTTTTTAATTATGCACTGATTTTGTTGAGACTATACCAGCTGACAATGCTCACTTTCTTCTAACACGTTTTACGAAGAGCAGTGTTCAGTAAGTCGCGTCACAAATTCTTACGGTACATAAGTTTCGGTTTTACGCGCTATGGGTGATGAACATGTCAAACTTGGCAACACCGCAGTCATTTCGCAAACCGACAGCCGTCATTACAGAGTAGTCAGTAGCCTGAAGGTTGTTGTAAAGAAAATAAGCACATGTGAGTGTACTAAATTTCTAAAATTCTAAATTTTTATAAAAAATTACTCTAAACAGGTTTCCAGTGAATTTTTCATTTAAAATTTTAGTGGAGGGATAATCATGAATGCTGGACCAAACAACAAAAAAACAAAATCTTAGTATTTTCACAGTGAGTGGGAGGAAGATTATTTTTTCAGAATGGTGAATTTAAAGTGCGTGTGTTTGATCTGTGATTCCATCATAGCTCTTTCTACGAAGGGAAATAATGAGAGGCATTTCTAAACTGAAATATGAGAGCGACTTTCCAGCCAAAAGTAAACTACGCAAGACGAAGATGAAGGAATTGAAGTCTCAACTTGCTGTCCAACAATTCATATTTACTTGACCCATCGAGAAATCAAAGGCAGCCACAATTCCATCCTTCCGGGTGAATCACGTGTTAGCTAAGCGCAAGAAACCAAAAGAAGATGGAGACATGGTAAAAGATGCACTTTTGGAGGTAGCAGACTCATTGTTTGATCACTTCAAAAATAAATCGGAAATAACTTCAGCTATTGAGGAAATTCAGCTATCCAGACACACTGGTACGCGACGTTCAGAAGTGATGGCTGAGGATCTGAGAGTGCAACTAAATAAAGATATAAATGAGTGTGTTTTCTTTTCACTTCAATTTGATGAGACGACAGATGCTATTGACACATCCCAGCTGTGCATTTTCATAAGAATGGTATTTAAAAACGTAACTGCTAAGGAGGAATTGCTCAAGATCATACCGTTGAAAGGAAACTTCGTGGAGAGGACGTTTTCCAGGTATTCAACGACTTTGTTAATAACACTCGGTTATCCATAACAAACTTTTATCCATTACCACCGAAGGAGCTCCGGTCATGACTGGCAATACCTGTGGTTTCGTTGCCCTCTGCAGAATAAGTTCGTAATAAATGTATTTCGCTTGAATAAAGAAACTATATTGGTGTACATATAAATATTGGAGAGAAGGGGGCGACAAGCTTGACCTTCGTGAAATGAGGAATTATCGCACTGATGACTGAACATTTGAAAGGTTGAAAGGTTCAAACAATTTTGTTTTGCCAATTTCAATGCTGGTAGATCGCGTTAGGCAAAAGTAGATCTTAGGTACCTAAAGTCTGAGCACCCCCGTAGTGTAAATGATATTGGAAAAATATTAAAATTCATTTTACAGAATTACAAGATTATCTTTCTACGGTATATATGTATTATATATAATGCGGCTTTTATTACACGGATTAGCCAGGCGAAAATATTTTAGTTTTAAAATTTTTGCTCATAAACTACTATGAGAAAAAATGTGCGAATCTGAAGCGCAAACAATATCTCATATTTGTAAACGTGAAAGATTCGTATGAGACTGAATATATATATATATATATATATTATATATATATATATATATATATATATATATATATATATATATTATATATATATATATATATATATATATATATATATACAGGGCGTCCCAAAAAAATGTATACACACTTTAAATAATTATAAAGGCAGTGTTTATTAAAATACATTTCATTTTCAAAATGTAATAGAATCTACAGACATTATTTAATTGTTTTGTCAACGCCTGTTTTCAAACTGACGTCCGTTCTGGTCCAGGCACTGCTGATAACGCGAAGCAATGGAATCGCAAACATCACGAAACATTTCGTTTGGTATTTGTGTGCATTCTCGTTCAATGGCTGCTCTCAATTCAGCGACTGTTGCAGGTTTTATAGCGTAGACTTTGTCTTTTAAGTATCCCCATAAAAAAAGTCTAGTGGTGTGAGGTCTGGTGAACGCGGAGGGTATTCTACGAAACCCCTTCGTCCAATCCACATCCACATCGTGCCAAGTACCACTCGCAATACTCCACTCTTCGGTCCGGATCATCTTCATTAATAGCATGGACTAATCTTGGAATGTAACTTTTCCATTGACAGCGCTTCAAAATGCGTTGGACAGACGATTCTGAAATTCCTACCTCACGACTCGCTTGCCGCACAGATTTTCTTGGACTTTGGTGATACGTTTCCAGTACTCTTTCTTGCTTTGTGGGGCTTGTCGATGTCCGTGGTCTTCCGGAACGCTTCTTGTGGACATTCTGAACAGTTCCATCGGCTTCAAACTTATCTCTAATTCGAGTGATGGTAAGTCGCGTTGGTGGATCTGTTTGAAACTCCCTCCTAAACTGTCTTTGCACTTCAACTGCGTTTTCACACTTCCAGTAGCATTTTAGAATGAATTTCCTTTGTTCAAAGCTTAGTCTGACTGCCATTATTAATTCTAATGGGTTTAACTTGGAAAGAAAGAAACATCAATTGAGCTATCAGCTGTTAAAGTGTGTATACATTTTTTTGGGACGCCCTGTATATATATATATATATGGCTAGCACCATGAAAAAGAAAAACTATGGTATTTGTCATTTACCATTACTTATTCGGACTATAGTGGATTTAATTTTCCCAGAAGAGTTCCTTGTTCCATGCACGGTCTGTGTTTAACATATAAGTTTCTCAGGGGACCATTCTGAGTTTGTGTATATATATATGTATATATATATATATATATACAGGGTGTCCGAGAATTATCTGTACAATTTTTGGCTGTTATTAAAAGTCAACCATGAAGTGTAGAAATTCCAGTGTTGTCCCATTTTACAGAGAATCTCATTAAGTTTTTTCTGATACCAAGTTTTGACAAGTTTTTTAGAAATTCCAGTGTGTCCGAACATTATCTGTACAATTTCATCTTTTAATAAAATTCTTGATAACACACGTAAAATTCTTTAACAAGATTATTTAGAATCTGTATTTTCAAAAGTTTCTTTAATTAAAGTAACGTTGTTACAAACATTCGATATGTGCACCATTAGTGATTCGCAAAACATCCAATCGATACTCCAAATGTTGCCATGTACGCTGCAGCATATCCACATCAATTCGCTCAATAGCAGCACTGATTCTTGCTTTTAAATCATCAATGTCTGTCACCCGCGTACATTTCTAAAAAACTTGTCAAAACGTGGTATCAGAAAAAACTTAATGAGATTCTCTGTAAAATGGGACAACACTGGAATTTCTACACTTCATGGTTGACTTTTAATAACAGCCAAACATTGTACAGATAATTCTCGGACACCCTGTATATATACAGTATATATATATATATATATATATATATATATATATATATATATATATATATACATGTTCTACATTTTCTATGCTAAACGAAAATGCATATATAAGGATAGGATGTAATTCGTAAGGCGAGGGTTAAGAAATCTTATTGTTTAAGTATTTGGTATTTGGTGTAATATAAATATAGGCTGTATGAGAAATAATAGTGCAAAGATAATCGGCTATATATTTCCTATTAATCAACTTATATAAAATATAGTCTATATATATATATGGTAGTTTGCATTTCCAAACTGTCCAAGTTTAGAACACCTCTATTTGATGACCATCATTCGCTGTTACAGTGTTTGTTAGATAATGAAGGAAAACTAAAAAATAATCCAAATATTCAGTAACCTGATAAAAAATTGAGTTAAAATACTCTACTCAGTATAAACATTTGCAATCTCGAATAAAAGCATAACGACCTTTAACCCTAAAACTATAAATACTGTTTTTAAAGTTTTTCATATTTCAAGAATGTATAAACATTTTTCTGCGTGCATGAAATATCTTTTATACCCATTAATACTGATGTTTAGAATTATGTGTTCTATTAATCAAACTGAACAACACAGATAGTACCGAGAAATAAAATTAATTAAAATTTACCAATCCTTTTAGTGAAACTATATTTAGTTATGTTTTCGTTCTGTTTTTATTTTATGTTAAATAGTTATGTTAAATAGTTAATGATTGAAGAATGGGTGATTACAGTAATCATCCTTGATTAAGTTTTGATCTTGTTTGGATCTCGGTGTAAATAAATAGGTCATTTAACACCAGTGCCGCAACGTTGCGTATCTTTATTATAACCATGTTGCATGGTGACCACGTTTTTAACTCGTTCGTTAAGTCACTCAGTGTGTGATCCCCTAGCGGCTAGCCTATAAATTGTGAAATACTTTGGGAACACAATACATTAACAAAAAAATATTAGGTGGAAATAGTTTCGAAATAAAATGTACTTTGCGCAATAACAAGTTTCGTTACTTTAAACAAAGTTTTCATTCGATGGAAGTATGTGAAGTCAGTATTATACATCTACTAATTCTATTGAATATTTACTTGACAAATGGATTTGAGTGATTTAGCATAAAAATGTAAATCAGTTAACGAATAAATATATAAAATAAAATATGCTTCGACATTCTTACATTTTGTTGAAAATTCAAAGTTCAGCAGAAAATCTTCTTTCATTGTATTTATTACTGTATACTCCATGAAAAGTTTATAAGTATGCATCTTAGAAAATGCTTCACCATATATTTGGCACTGTACAATGTTAATTGAATAGTCTCAATTACGAAAAGTTGAATTAAGGGAGTAAAGCCACAATAAGAAATGGATTTATTGGAAGAACAAACCTTCGACCTACTCTAATACAAGGCTATGGTCAATTTATAAAGCAAAATAAAGCAAACAATAGGAATTGAGGACGGGGAATCAGGAAAAGGATGAGAAAAGGGAATTAAGGAAAACCAAAGACACAAAATGATTTCAAATTGTATTCCATTTTAAAAAATATAAAAAAAATATATAATAATAATGATAATAATAATAATAATAATAATAATAATAATAATAATAATAATAATAATAATAGTAAATTTGAAGTAATAAAAATGACAAACTTAACAGTAAGTACAAAAATGTAAATGATAACAGCAGACAAGTGGCAAGCAATGAAATGAATATCATGGAAATTCGTTTAAAATTCGATGGCTGGAAATGAGGATGATGTCTTTGAAAATATTGTCAACAGACTAAAACCCAGATCATTAATTGAAATTGGGGAGATTGTTTAATGAGGTCTAATTCATATATTCTGCGGGAGTAAAGACTAGAAGATTCGTAGACCAGTGAGGCGAAATTCCAGTTCATTGGATGACTGATTACATGTTTATAAAGTGCATTGTTTTCATTTCCACTTCTAACTGCATTCTTGTGCTCAGCGATTCTGGTCTGTAAAGTACGGCTAGTTTCACAAGTATAGATTTGGAGACAAGTTTTATAAGGTATAAAGTAAGTTTGAAGCGGGTGTTGTTCTGAGAAGAATAGGATTTAGTTTTTACTTAAGGCAGGGCCGTATCCAGTATTTCATTTGGGGAGCGATTGTGTCACAAATATATATATATGTATGAGATAGATTTATGGTGCATCTTGCTCCTGAAGAATCATGCGCCTAGAGTGACAATAACTACAGGTGCCTCAATTTCATTCCAAAGGTGGATGTTAAGCATATGTACGCAACGACATAATTTGCTGTCGTATTCCCGAACTTGAATCTTCAGAATTCTACATCCTCTAGCTGCAGCTTACATGCCAGTCTCAAACTACATACATCTGCACTGTCTACCTTTCTGCTAAGTCTACTGACTATCCAAAACTCTTGGCTATCTCACAAACAATGAGGGATACATTCTATCCCACTCTTCTTTTGCTAAAATCTCCAATTTAGGTGATTTCAATGTTCACCACCACCACCTTTGGCTTTCCTCCAATTTCGCTAAAATCCCTGATGAACAAGCTTACAACTTTTCTTAGTGGGGTCGATTAATACAAAAATACACCCAAATCATTCAGATCTGGCAGAAAGTGTGAAATTTGGCATGAAGTTACCTTTTGACATATAGAAACATTTCCAGGGTGGGGACACGCTGGGACCTCACTCTGGCGGCCATTTTAAGCAAATTCAAAATGGCTGCCTCTATTCCACAGCCAAAACCATAAAATGCCATATCTCAGGAACTACTGGGCCGATTTTGATGATTTTGAGCAAATTGTCATTGGTTTCATTATTTTAGTTAAAAAAATGATAATAGATGGTGTTGTGCGGGCCCTTCCACAAACATTATTCAGGCTTAGTAAGTTAGTCGCCATTATGCTTCAGTCAGTGAATGGTGAAATTTCTGTTGCAGTGTTTTATCAATTTTGAACGGTTTTAGAGTACAGGGTAAGTGATTTTATTACCAAAACACAAAATAATAGAGTGCAGTGCGCATTATAATGCGTAATATAGTATTCAGTACTAAAATTTAGGGCAATTATTGTTCAAACCCAATGTTATGTAACCGTGAGGCTACGGTGAATGTCAAGGTGAAAATCACAGTGTCATTTGTACTTCTGCTGCAATATGAAATTACGCTAAGATACATATTTAAAACAGTTATATATATATATATATTATATATATATAAATATATATATATATATATATATATATATATATATATATATATATATATATATATATATATATATATATATATATACACCAATAAGTGAGTATTGCTCAGTACTCTCAAGCCCATACAGAAAACGAGACATTGCGAACAGTGAAGCTATACAAAGGACTTTTACATCTAAGCAAGAGGAAACGGAAGGTGAAGACTACTGGTCTCGACTACAATCACTGAAACTCTACTCTCTCGAAAGAAGGCGCGAGCGGTACACAATAATATACATATGGAAAATACTTGAGGGCTCTGTTCCTAACCTTAGAAATGAAATAGAAACAAACTGGAATGAGAGAAGAGGCAGATTTTGTACGGTCCCAGCTGCGGTGGGACAAAGGGCCATGAAAACGAGGATGGAAAATACCCTCAGAATACGAGGCCCAAAGTTTTTCAATGTCCTACCAAAAGAAGTGAGGAATCTCCAGCACACCGACCTGAATAACTTCAAGAACCAGCTGGACAGATTCCTGTGCAAAGTCCCTGACCAGCCATGCGTGGCTGGCTACGAGGGCAGGAGGAGTTCAGACAGCAATTCCCTCCTTCACCAAATCCCACAAATGAGGCGGGATGCTGCGGAGGGGTCGACCGTAGGTCGGTCCTGAACCGTCGTTCAAACTCATCTAAAGTATATATATATATATATATATATCGTAAAGAACGACGCTTGTATAGGAGATATTCCGCGCAAGACGAGAGAGAGAGAACGGAACAAATGAAAAAATGAGGTAACCACCTGGGAATCGAACCCGGGATCTTCCGATTGCCGGTCAGACGCGATACCATTACACCATGGACCTCACTCTTCCAAATGCCGTAATTCTTCTACATACTCGCAGAAATCAATGCCCCAAGGGGGCACCTCCCGCATGCCGTAACATTATATACATTCAACTGCAAAGAACACGCAGTATAAATAACGTAAAGAACGACGCTTGTATAGGAGATATTCCGCGCAAGACGAGAGAGAGAGAACGGAACAAATGAATATCTCCTATACAAGCGTCGTTCTTTACGTTATTTATACTGCGTGTTCTTTGCAGTTGAATGTATATAATGTTACGGCATGCGGGAGGTGCCCCCTTGGGGCATTGGTTTCTGCGAGTATGTAGAAGAATTACGGCATTTGGAAGAGTGAGGTCCATAGTGTAATGGTATCGCGTCTGACCGGCAATCGGAAGATCCCGGGTTCGATTCCCAGGTGGTTACCTCATTTTTTCATTTGTTCCGTTCTCTCTCTCTCGTCTTGCGCGGAATATCTCCTATACAAGCGTCGTTCTTTACGTTATTTATACTGCGTGTTCTTTGCAGTTGAATGTATATAATGTTACGGCATGCGGGAGGTGCCCCCTTGGGGCATTGGTTTCTGCGAGTATGTAGAAGAATTACGGCATTTGGAAGAGTGAGGTCCATGGTGTAATGGTATCGCGTCTGACCGGCAATCGGAAGATCCCGGGTTCGATTCCCAGGTGGTTACCTTTTTTCATTTGTTCCGTTCTCTCTCTCTCGTCTTGCGCGGAATATCTCCTATACAAGCGTCGTTCTTTACGTTATTTATACTGCGTGTTCTTTGCAGTTGAATGTGTGTATATATATATATATATATATAATTTAGGGTGATTCAAAAAAATCAAAGTTTTTTTTTAATTGTTCAACCTGTATTTTTGTTCCCTCTGACAAAAAAGTAGTGTATGCCAAATTTGGTGAATTTTAAATAAAATTTACTATGTGCTACCAGGCGTCAAAGTTTCCCTTTTTTCAATTTGTTTGTTTTTACAACTTATGATTTTTGTTGAATTGTTTATATTTCAGAATTTTTAATTAATGGTTTATATACTAGCTTGCTTTTAATTGTTGTTTGGAACTCGTAATTTTGATACCAATTAATCGATTATGGAAGCTAGGCCTAACTCACCATCACCTAGTTGCTCAGTTGGGAGAAGTTCTACGAGAAAAGAAACTGAAGTATGACTAATTGGGCAGCCCTCTGCAGTACTAAAACATCCGTATTACCATCAGAGAAGGAAATGATGGCCCTCTTCATGCACTACAGAAATATTAAAAAGCGAGGCATTGGAGAATCATGCTACTCTACTACGGATGATGTGCTAGCAGTTTGGAAAAAAACAGGAATACCAGCAAAACAGAGTACATGTAGTAGATAAAATTCAAGGAATACTGAAGGAATGGCAGCTGCTTAAGAAAAACAAAGCAAACAAATTGAAAAGATCACAAAATTTAAATAATAAAGAAGAAAAATGGAAAGATAAACTGGAAAACTTATTTGACATTGCTCATGAGAATGCTATGCAGCTTATAAAAATAGAAGATGATAAGAAATTCTTGAAAATGCAACGTGAGAAAGGACGTCATGGAAAAATGGGTACCATTGATAAGGCTGTTGCTAAAAAAGAGCAAAGAGCAGCAGAAAAGCAACATTATGAAAAGAGGAAAGCCGAAGAAGAGATCAAAAGAAAGAAGAATGAAGAGGCTGTCATACTCACCAGTACATCATCAGAATCAGAATCAGAGGAGAGTAAAAGTGATGAATCTGGTTTCTCTGCTGCACAACCTTCAACATGGAAAAGTAAGGTAGGCAAACGTAGAAAATTGTTTGATGATAAATTATTAGGAAGTCTTGATGTTGCAAAAATGAGTGACAGAAATGCGTCTCTAGTTTTAATGCCAACAATCAGACATCGCTTGAATGGGGCATCTGCGAACAAATAAAATGCATGTGTTTCGATACAACGGCAGCCAATACTGGTCCTAGAAATGGTGCAGCTATTCTTCTAGAACAAAAATTCGACAACGATTTATTGTGGCTGGCATGTCGACACCACATATTTGAAATTATGCTGGAAGCTGTTGTTTCAAAGTCTTTATCACCATCTTCTGGCCCAGATATAGTCCTTTTTAAGAAGTTCAGAGAAAAATGGTCAAGCATTAATAAGGAGGACTACGAAACAGCATTATCAGATCCAGATATCTATGAAAATATTCATGACATCAAAGATGACATAATTATATTTGCAACAAATCAACTAGATACATTCCAACCAAGAGACGATTACCTAGAACTATTGCAGTTAACAATTATTTTTTTGGGAGGTGAACCAAAAGGTGGAATCAAATTTAAACATCCAGCGGGACTTCATCGGGCTAGGTGGATGGCCAAAATTACATATTCATTAAAATTTTTTGTTCAAATCTCAGTTCAAAATTTAAGTAAAAGACAAAAAAGGACTAAAAGAAATCTGTCTATTTGCTACTCGATTATATGTAAAGGCATGGTTTACAGCTCCTGTGCCATCTTGCGCTCCTCGTCTTGATCTGGAATTATTACAGAATCTTGTAGTCTACAAACAAATAAATGACACAATCGCATTTGTTGCTATTAAAAAACTGTTAGGTCACCTCTGGTACCTATCAGAAGAACTGGTAGCGTTGGCCTTTTATGATGATGAAGTGCCTACTGAATCAAAAAACAAAATGGTAAAGGCCTTGCAAAATACAACAGAAACTCTTCCTGCAAAACGGGCTTTTCTAGATCCTGCACTTATTCTAACGAAGAAATTAGAAGATTTTGTCACATCAAATACTCAAAGATTCTTTACAATAACAGAATTTAGTTCAAAATTTGTACTCAAAGATGCTAAAGAATGGCATAATGATGAAGAGTTTAACTCCGCTAAGAAATCTATCAAACAGTGGAAAGTCGTGAATGATATAGCGGAAAGAGGAGTAAAATTAATGGATGAATATAATAAAATACTAACACATGACGAAGATCAAAAACAATTCTTGCTACAAGTAGTGAAAAACTAAGTAGTGAAAAACTATACGGCTGTTTACCCTGATAGAAAAAAAGAAACATTGATGAAGTAAGGACAGCTAATGTCTCAAATATCATGCTAGTTTAATTATGCATGCTTGTGGTTATGGTAGGACCTACGGGGTAGCTTTCCACGTTAAAAAAAAGCAATGCGCCTTGTACTGTACCTCCTGGGTGGTGTGGAAAAATTTGACAATTTGAGTCGTTCTGTCAATTTTTAATTGCTGGTAGCAACCCTTAAAAATTAAAAATTTGCTAAAATATTTTAGGATAGTTATTTTTATGTTGAAATGAACCATTTAAAGGGTTGAACACATTAAAATATAAAAAAAAAATTTTTACCCCCATATTTGAATCACCCTAAATTTATTATATATATATATATATATATATGGGAATGAACTCAGAATGTATCATATATATATATATATATATATATATATATATATATATATATATATATATTATTATTAATATTATTAAAATTTTTATTAAAAATTAATGGCTAGTGTAATAAAATGATAATGTATGACTCAAAATATCTTTCAAATTTTACATTCAAACTTTCTTCCTTTCAGGTGATGCCCCCTGTCGCTCCATCTGACGTCTGATGTCGAACAACATGTTGACCATGGCTGCGCCAAGTGAACGTCAACCTATGAGTGATTCAGTTGATAGCACAATTCCTTCTCGGATCACTAATTGGAAACTTTGCTCTCTACAGGGTGTCCCGTAAGTCTGGACCCATAGGGAAAAATAATAAAATTACAAAATAGTCCAAAAATTTATTTATAATATATTTTTTTATTATTTTTATTATTATTTTTATTATTTTTTTATTATGATCTTACTCCGCTGGAGTTTTATTTGTGGGGCCACTTGAAAGCCAAAGTGTACGAGGTCAAACTTCAGAACATTTTCCACCTTAAAGCACGCATTGTGGAGGCGTGTCAAGAAATTTCTGCGACTGTGATTCAGAAAGTGCTGTCGCAGTGGAGATTGCGTCTTCAACTATGTGTGCGACACAACGGCGGACACTTTGAACAGATTATGTAATAAATTTTTGGACTATTTTGTAATTTTATTATTTTTCCCTATGGGTCCAGACTTACGGGACACCCTGTATGTCAAGAAACTCGGAATGATAAGTTGACATGCCCAGTTGAAAATGGGTATAAAGGTGTGTACAGAACATTGTCTGGAAATTTGACATCATTTGATGTGATCAAAGAGATGCCATCTCCTATGAATATTAGGCGTTTGGATGGTGGTTCAGGTATAGATAGTACGTTGTTGAAGAATAAGGCTGTCATTCACGGAAATTGCAGGAGAAAATATAATGCTCAAAAGCTTGATCGAGCAAAGAAACGGGCATTAGTGAAGTCAGTGTTCTAATGAGGAAGTTCCCAGTCCAAAAAAGACACGCAGTAGTTTTGTTTCATCTTTCAGTCGTCAGCAGCCCCAGTGCATATTGTGTGATACTGAATTGAAGGCAAAACTTATCAAAGCATCAACTGATGATATTGATATCACATTCAGAAACTTAGCCACAAAAACCAACAACTCCCAACTGTTAGCAAGACTAGCTACGGCATCTGATATGCATGCCATGGATGTATATTAAAATAAAACCTGCCACACAAAACTATACATCCTTGCCCGTTCAGCTGATCGACAAGCAGCATCAGTCAAATCTGAAACTTGTGGTAATGGTAACAATCCACTATCTTTTGATGCAATAGCTTTTGCTGAGTTAGCTGCTTATGTTAGTGAGTGTAAAAGACAAGTTCGCAAATTGAGGGAACTTTACAAGCTCTATGACGAAAGGTTGACACAATTGGGGTGTACCAGCACATCCACACGCAATTCTACAAGACTGAAGGTGCGCTTGATGGAAAAATTGCCAGGATTAGTTGCTCAACCTGCAAGAAGAGACGTGTTGATTACGTATATCGATAGCGTTGGATTTCTGCTGTCTCATTCCAGCGAAACCACCTTGTGCGATGACGAGGCGATCATCCACGTTAAAGCAGCAAATATACTGAGGAGACACATCTTTGAGAATCCGCTAGAGCCTTTCTCAGGTTCGTTCGCGGACGACTGCCTCCTCAAATCTATCTCTCCTCCACTGTTTGCACTCATGAAAATGACATTGCTAGGCCCTAGTATTAAGTCACAGAACTCCATTGAGGGTGCTAGGGCTAAGGTTGCATGGACGTTGTCTCACCTTATCATCCACAATACTGTAAAGCGTGTTGTTAAGCCTACCCGTAATGAGAAGCGTCATTCCAAAGAACGTGAAACACCCACACCCCTCCATGTTGGGTTGAAATTGCAAAACCAGGGTCGGTCAAAGCAGCTCATAAATCACTTCTCATCTCTTGGGCTGTCAGTATCTTATGATAGAGTATCGGAGGTCTCGTTGGATTTGGCAATTAGTGTATCCATCCAATTCCGCCAAGATGGTGTGGTTGTTCCCACGAATATGCGTAGAAATGTCTTCACTATGGGTGATGTGAATAATATCGATCAAAAGAAACGATCAAATCTGTTCCGTTCGGAGTTCCATGGTACGATGATATCCCTAACAAATCATCTGACCACTTCTATCGAGGAAGTCAAGCGTGACGTCTGTTCCGTTAATGCTGATACTCCCAATGATCGGAAAAATCTTACTCTACCAGCTTCCTATGCTGTAGTACCCCCAACTGAACTACCCAACACAGATATTTTCATGACCCCCTTGCAATGACCCGGATGTTCCATGAGCGTCCAGAATCCCAGGGTCCATCGTGAAGGAGGAGGCCTGGTTAGCCCATGTGTCTCACATACTAGACAAGGAGAGAATTGAGGTGGGAGAGTCATAACCTGGTCAGGTTATAACGCTAGCGTTCAGAAAGACAATGTGCGCCCTCGCGCAGAGATCGAGATTTTACCACTCTTTGTAGAGAAAGCGCAATCCCCATCCATGATCAAACATTCACTGGAGGTTGTAAAAGATGAAATCGACTTTTTAAATCCAGGGCAAACCCCCGTCATTGGCATGGACCAACGATTGTATAGTCTGGCAAAACGAATCCAATGGAAGTACCAAGAGCAACTTGGTGAAGACAGAGATCCTGGGCAAGTGGCTTGATGGCTCAGGGTGGGATCACGCGTTGGCTGAAGCAGGCGTTCTATCACCTGGTCGTGCTCATTCGGCGTTGAGTACCTCTAACGTGAAAATAACTCGATATGCACACCAAGTGTCCCTTGCTGCTCTTCACATATTGAGGGAAGAGGTGTACTCAGTGTCATAAGGACAAGCAGCATATCCAACAGTCCAGTACTGAACACAGACAGAGGATCTCCAACTAATGTACTGCAGATCCATCAGGTCTCAGAGAGAGGGAGATTTTGAACTCTATGTCCAAGTGTTTGGTAAGATAATCCCATTGTGTTTCGCTCTCGACCATCCAAACTACGCAAGGTGGCTGCCAATACACGCGAGAGACCTCATGCAGTTGAAGGACAAACATCCAACAGTGTACCACGAGTTTATGAAGGGCAACTTCGTTGTACAGAGGTCAGAGAACCGGTATTCCATGATGGCGAAAGCCCAATCACATGAACACTCAAACGATCACATCAAGGGAGATGGAGGTGCATCTGGCCTTTATGACGAGCCGATTGCTCTCCTCGTATGGATGTTAGCTCTCCTCAGCGCGCAGACATCATCACTTATGAGGACTTCATGTTATGGCACCACACGTCGAGCTCCTCCTCTCATCACGAAGAGGCACAGAGCCTCCAGATTCGTTTTCACAGTGACGTGAAGTCTCTGGTGCGAGTCCTAAAAGAGCATGGCAACCCATTCAGTGACACAAGTTCTTACCTTACTTCCCTTGACACTAAATTGGTCATGGATGCATGTGCGACCAACTCGTTAAGATATGCTCATGAGATCGGATCTGCCATGTACAATGATTTCGTCAAGACACGCTTCATTGATGCCTCAAAGGCCATCACTGAAACTATCCAGTGTAAAAGAGCATGGTAACCCATTCAGTGACACAAGTTCTTACCTTACTACCCCTTGACACTAAATTGGTCATGGATGCATGTGCGACCAACTCGTTAAGATATGCTCATGAGATCGGATCTGCCATGTACAATGATTTCGTCAAGACACGCTTCATTGATGCCTCAAAGGCCATCACTGAAACTATCCAGCGTAAAAGACTGAACACGTTCAAAAAAGTACCTGCCAAACAGAAAGATGCAAAAGGTCAAGCTCTCAAACACAGCTCAGCCCTGGTCACTCAGCTACTCCTAACTGTGCAATCACGACCAGATGCAGCTGTTGCTGGTCGTTTGCGAACTGGTACGTAGTCCGATCTCCTGAAATGCTCCGAGAAGGTCAATGAAAAACCAGATGGAGATTCAACAGTGAAAATCTTCGATGGTCCTGCTGTAGTCCATTTTATTCAACCCCCCCAAACCGTGAGCATGATCGGTGAATATATGGAGAAGCAACTAGTGCCATTTGCAAGATCTCATGCCTCTAGTTGTGTGGATCGTATGGACTGGATATCTACCCTGAGAGAAGCCTGAAAGACCAAGCTCATGAGAATCGAGGGGATGGTCCAAGGAAAAAAATTGACTCCAAGACTCCCATCAACCGAAATGAATGGAGTGCCATCCTCAAAAATGCAGAGAACAAAACAGAACTCTTCACACTCGTGAGTAAGCGGCTAGCTGAAGAAGACCTGGGTGTGCAACTCATCACAATACAAGAGGAAAAGGTCCTCACACAACCACCCTGTGACACGGAGGGTCTGGAACCGTGTAACCATCAAGAAGCTGACACGAGGATGATCCTCCACCTCAAACATGCAGCTCAGCACAGCCAGGACAAAGCATACCTCCGCACAGTGGACAGTGGACACTGATGCTGTGGTTGTCGCAATCTTATCGTTCCCTGAACTGTCATTGTCTGAACTATGGGTGGCTTTTGGGACTGGAAAACACTTCCAATGTTTCCCCATTCACGTGCTAGCGTCGCAGCTCGGCCCAGAGTTTGGACTTGCGCTTCCCTTATTCTATGCGCTGACAGGCTCAGACCATCGCACTTTGTAGGAGTTGGCAAGAAGACAGCTTGGGAAGTGTGGAAGCTCTTTCCGGAACTCATGGATAGCCTGCTCGCAATATTGCGTGATCCCGACTGCTTCACCATGGAATCTGTACCTATGCAGGTCATCGAACGTTTCGTTGTCCTACTTTACAGTAAGTCTTGTGGAGCTGCTACCGTGAACCAAGCCCGGAGGGAGATGTTCTCACGAGGGAAGAGAACCCTCGACAATATCCCACCTACGCAGGCAGTTCTATTTCAACATGTGAGACGAACCATTCTTCGGGCAGCTTTCATTTGGGGTCAGGTGCTGCGGCTTCATCAAGAGATCCCTGATCCTACTGACTGGAGATGGATGAGCTCAGCTCAGAAGGAATTGGTGCCGTTATGGACGACACTTGCAGATGTCAGTAAGGCTTGCACGATCCTCCGACACTGTGGATGTAAGAAATCATGCACTGGCAACTGCAAATGCAACAAAGCGCACTTACACTGCACCTCCTTATGCCACTGCCAAGGTGCTTGTTTTAACAATGATGATCTTACCTAGTGTTCTCATTGTATGATCAGTTTTGACACCCTCCCTGTGTCATAACTTGACTTGTAGTAACGATGATCTTGCCCAATGTTCTTGATTAGTTTTGTGTAACTGTAAATATAACCACTTTCAGATGGGCGGAGGTTGGGGAAAGTGGTTGATGGGGTGCATAACGCGTTGGGTCCTCGTTCCGCACCCTGGAAACACACTTGACTATCCAATAATGATTGAATTTGCAGTCAGACAGTGTGGCTAAAACGCGTTAATCTTTGATTTGCCGATATCGCTCTTATTCTCCATAAATTCACACAGGTTACAATGATAATTCAACTTTAAACCAAACAACCGCAACCACAACTGCAATCGCGCGGTTGTGACTTCCTGACAACCGCAACCGCGGAGCTATGAAATCTGACAGAAACAAACCCAAGATCATCAAATTTGGCCCAGCTGTTTCAGAGATAGAGCAATATAGGTGTTTTAGCTTAAAAAATTACCTTGATCATGACTTATCATGTGACCTTGACCTCGAAACATTCCGAAACATAGTTAGATTGATCAGGCATCCTCAAAAATATAAGAAACGAGCCCAAGATCATCATAATCGGCCAGTAATTCTTGAGATATGGCATTTTATGGTTTTGGCCGTGGAATAGAGGCAGCCATTTTGAATTTGCTTAAAATGGCCGCCAAAGTGAGGTCCCAGCGTGTCATCAACCTGGAAATGTTTCTATATGGCTAAAGGTAACTTCATGCCAAATTTCACACTTTCTGCCAGATCTGAACGATTTTTTGCATTAATCCATCCCACTATCTATCTATCTCTTACAACTTTTCTTCCCAGTAGCTGTCCTGTAACTCTTTTTGCCTCGTTTATCGTTATCTGAGTTTGTGTTTCATATTTCGCATCGTCCTTCATTATAATCCATAAATCTATTGTTTTCATGCTTCTCTGACTTTCCTGTCTGTCTGGGGCATAGTATGTTGTCTAAGTGCCTTATTTTTTCCATATCTCAAGAGCTGAAATTTCTCGGTGTTAAAATTCATGTTGTTGTCTTCTGATACTTGCTCTTGCATTTGCTCCCAAGTGCATCTATGATATTCTTATAGTGCTGTATTATTTGTGATAGGTAGGATCTTTCTGATGGGAATCCATGCTGGTGCTCATTGAACCTTTCCTATCTCCAAAAAGTTTTATATTTTCTTCCTGACTATTCTTTCAAATATTTTGGTGAGATATGATGTCAGTGATACCAGTCTATAGTTCTTTGCCCGAGATATATGCCCACCTTTTATATATAGGTACAATATTCGCTCATTTAAGTATGCTTGTCTATTTCCCCTGTGTCCAGGGATCTTCTCCATATTCAATATAGGGGTGTAGCTATTTCGTTCTTATAGTGTTTAATCAACAAGGCATTCCATTTGTTCGGACCTGCAGCCGAATGTGATTTCATTTGTCTTATAGCTCTCGCTATATTTTCTGGGATAAATTCAAAATCAGTTATATACCCTTCAATTAATTCCGCTTCAAAAAGTATTTCTGTCAGGTACTGCTTTGTTGCTTTTTCGGGTACTGAAAGCTGATTCATATCGAGTTCTCTATATTTCAAATATTTCTTTCAGATCGTTGGTTAGCTCATTATTTTCTTCCCTTAAGTGTGCGATAGTGGCCCGCGTTTTTTTTCTCTTTTCGCGAAGCTATAGAGAAGAATTTTGGGTCATCCTTTATTGCTTTCCATGCATCTTAGAGTCTTTTTTCTTTGTTAGCCTTAGCTTCTGTAGATCTGTAGAGTGAATCTTAGGGTCTTTGTTAGCCTTAGCTTCTGTAGATCTGTAGAGTGGATCTTAGGGTCTTTGTTAGCCTTAGCTTCTGTAGATCTGTAGATCTTTCTCTTCCCTCTCTGAATGGCCCTTAATTAGGGCTTGGATTTCCCTGTCTATACGCTCCAGTTTTACTAGTTTTATTTGGCATCTTTTCTGGTATTGGTGTCTGTGCAATTAACTTCGTAGCTACTCTCCTTCTTTTGTGGAATAGTGCTCGCTTTTGCCTCTCGAAATAGTTCCTCTTTCCCTTTGGCTGTGCTTTTAGAACATATTTTCCTGAGATTTCCAGCGTCTTCTCTTCCAAAGTTATTAGCATTTCTTCGGTTGTTTTATCCTCTAAGATTGTTTTCCACTCTATTTGTGCCATATGGGATCTTATTTTTTCCGAATTTATATCTTAGAGTTTAGGTTAAAAATCTCAAATATGCTTCTTCCTTTAGTATAAGTACTTTCTTTTAGTGCTTTCACCATATTAGTTGATACGTTGGGGTCTGAGATATTTATTGGTGTTCTTTTTATATCACTGAGTAAGTTGCGTTATTCGTGGACACCAGATCCAGCCAGTTATTTTTCTGGTGTTATCGGTAATCTTCTGCGTTAACATAAATTCATTTGCTATATCTATCAACATTTTTGCTTGTTCCTGGTCTTCTCTTGTGCCCCCTTGCCCTGATATATATATATACACACGCATTTCTTCCGATCCTTTTGTATTTTATAAATGGGAAATTAAAATATCCGCAAAGTATTATTTGGAGGATCGGGTGTTTAATTAGGACTTTATTATGATTTTGATGTCAGCAATGGCTTCAGAGAATTTTGCAGTTGGAGTGTTTGGAGGTCTGCAGATGACTATTAGTATCACGTAGTTGTTTCATTTACTTATTATTGTCTCTACCATATAGCTCCCTTGTATGTATATAGCACAGCCACCTTTTCGTCTTTCTGTTCTGTTATGTTGTAATCATAAAAATAAAATATGCAGCTATCGCCGAATTTACAGTGACCGTTATTATAATAGAAATTACACATGGTGGGGGGTGCCCATATATACACTGTCCTCCCATATGTCTGCAGATGCTCTTTGCATAGTATGTGCATATAGTTCTTTCCACATTATCACTCGTGGTCTTTGTTTTTGTTACTTTTTTCATTTCCTTTTTTGGAGATAACCTCCGTCTATTGTCGTGATTTCCTTCTTGGTTTTTGTTATTTACTTTATTTGCACTGGTGTTCTCCGTCTGATCTTCGTGTTACTTTTAGTGCCTTTGTTATAATGAATTTTTCGCCTTCTTCATGTGTTGGTACAGTGTTCCCATTATATCTGCTTCACTTTTCTTCGTCTCCTTTCCTGTTTCTTTCTGTTCGTCATTTATATTTTCTTCTTTGGCTGCTACTTCAGTATTTCTCTCTCTTTTATAAACTGTAAACGAGTTTATGTCCAGCATACATCTTTCACAGAAATATTTTACTCTATTTAGTTTCTGGCACTTGCTATAAGAGTGATATCTTCATTTTTCTAATTCAGGCAGTTAAAATCAAAGCGATATTAACAAACTTACTTATGTCCTCTTATGTCCTCTTCACTCCTAATTAGTAAGGATCTCCTCCAAGTCATCACCGGTCTACCCCTCTTCCTTCTTCCTTGTGGATTTCATTCCAAAGCCGTCTTAGCTATTTCTCCCTCTTCTCTCCTCAAAGCATGTCCAACCCATCTCCACTTCCTTCTCCTAATTTATTCTTCTATCCTTTCCTGATTTGTGATCTGCCAGAGTCTTTCATTTGAAGTTCTATCCGGCCATCTAATTCCCATAATCCTTCTCAGACATCGATTCACAAACACTTGCAGCTTCTTTGTCAGCTCTTTTGTTACTTTCCACGATTCACTACCATACATGGCGAATGATTTAACATTATTGTTAAATATTATTATTTTAACTCTCCTCGACAAATGGTTTGATTGCCATACTGGGTTTAGTAGCGCAAAAGCACCTGCAGCTTAGTCGACCTACTTCTAACATCCTCCTCCGCTCCTCCATCCTTTGCCACTACACTATCCAAGTAGACAAACTCGTCAACCTCTCCGAACTCAATCTCTTCAACTGTGAAGGCTCCATCTCTGCCATTTAATCTCAGTGTCTTAGTTTTTTCCTTTATTAATTTCTAAGGTAATTATTCGTTTTTACACCCAGTCTGTTTTTACGATGAGAACAAACTTTTCTGGTCAATTTTGAGGTGTTTTGCACGAATCTGCCATCCGTTTCCTGTGCAAATGCGTAGTTTTCGAGATATCGTCATCTCGAAAACTACGCATTTGCACAGGAAACGGATGGCAGTTTCGTGCAAAACACCTCAAAATTAACCAGAAAAGTTTGCTCTCATCATTTTCATTTGAACTAACGAAAATATCGCGACTTAACCTAACCAATCATCAAGGGTGTACAGTTGACCTAACCGGGCATTCAATTAACCTAACAGGTTAATATTGGTTATTTCACCTAAATATCTTCTGATCTTTTCGTATTAGGCACTCACTGTCACATTTCGGGCAAGTTAAGGATGAGAGAATAACGCCGTAATTGATAAAAACATCCAATCCTTTGTCTTCATCTTGGGCACATGACGAATGAAGTTCTCAAAGTCAAAATCACACGAATGGCACGTCATAATTCTATCACAAACACCACTAAACTGAATCCAATTAGAAAAAAAAAATAGCCAGAACAAAACCCAACCAACTAATTAAGTCGCAGAATAGCGAAAAAATAGCCTAATCAGGAAAAATATTTTATGAAAAAAGTACATTATAGCCAAACCAGGAACTATATTTTATTAAAAAAAGTACATCTGAACAAATTTGCACAACATAAGATATATATTTTCTTAGTCAGTTTTGAATGGCAATTCAATATATTGTACTGTTTTAACCGCGCGTGAGCGGGTTAAAAGACGAATATTAACCATTTCTAAACCTAACTTTCTTGGCTCTCTTCCCAGATCCTCCAGCCTCACTACCATATCCTCACGCGTCTGTGACAAAAGGCACAAATCGTCGGCATAGTCCAAGTCCTCCAAAATGTCCAGCAATCCCCAACCAATACCCTTCCTATCTCCCTCAACCACTCTCCTCATTATAGTATCCAGCATTAACAAAAATATCACTGGTGACAACAGACAACCCTGTCTAACTCTTGTTGTCACATCAAAAGCCCTGTAAACTTCCCGTTATGTTCGACTCTGCAAGAAAATCCTCTGTATGATTCTTTAACGATATTAATAATCTTTTCTGGTATTCCATAGTTTTCCATCACTGTCCACATACAACCTCTATCCACACTATCAAAAGCTTTCTCAGAGTCTACAAACACCAAATACAGGCTGGACTGTCATTCTAAGCTCTGCTCCACAATTATTCTGTGTATTGATCTGATCGGCACAGGATCGGGTCTCTCTAAATCCTGCCTGTTCTCTTCTTAGCCTAGCATCTACCTCCCGCCTTATTCTTTTCAAAATAATATGGGTCAGCACCTTACTAGGTACAGACAACAGTGTGATTCCCCTCCAGTTGTCACATCGCGATAGATCTCCTTTCTTTGGTATCTTCACCAGCAAACCCTCTTTACATTCCTTGAGAAACTTCTCTGTTTCCCATATTATACCGAAGAGTTCATGTAATTCGTCTGTCATCATCCCTGGGTCCACCTTCAACAGTTCTGCCTATACACCATCCATCTCTAGTGCCTTTGCTCCTTTTAACTTCTTGATAGCCCTCCGGATTTCAGCCTTACTTGTTGGTCTAATATCTATGTTCAGCTCCTGGTTCCCTCTCGCCTCTTCTTGAATTAACTCCTCGGGTGAATTTCTAGTCAAAACTTCTTTAGAATAGTCTTTCCACCTTTCCAATTGTTGCAACTCCGCAGTCAATATAGTTCCATCTTTTGCTCTTTCTAGTCTTGTCTCTCTATAATTTCTCCCTGTCAATGTTTTCGTTATCTTATATAATTCTTTCATATCTCCTCTCCCAGCTGCTATCTCTGCCTGTTGTGCCATCTCGTTCACAAATTGTCTCTTATCGTTTCTGGCCCTTCTTTTGACCTCTCGATTCAGTTGTTGCCAATTCTCCCCCATCTCCATCCTGTTTATCACGTCTTCACATCTGTTCATTCTTTCTTTTGCTTTCCTTCTTTCTTCTATCACATTCTGTGTTCTCAGTCATCCACTCTCTTTTCTCCTTTCTGAAACCGATTGTCTCCTTTGCAGATTTCCATAAGGTCTCTAAATCTCACCCACTTTCTTTCCACTTTTTTTACTCTATCCTCTTCATTTTCTTCATATATCAAGACTTCCTCATCTTCATCCTGGTGAATAGCAAATCTATTTCTCACAACCAATTTGTCTCTTTCCTCTCTCGACTCTTTCCTTGGCTTTTGCCAGTCTCAATTTCACCTCAGCTATCACCAGATGATGATCGCTTGTTACATCTGCTCCTCTTCTATTTCGCACATCCATTTATTTCGCACATCCATCCATCTCCACTTTTTTCTAATGGCTATATGATCAATCTGGTTTTCCGTTCTGCCATCAGGCGACATCCAGGTAATTTTGTAACATTCTTTATGTGGAAACAGGGTACTACCAATCACAAGCTCCTGCTCTCCACAGAAATCTGCGAATAATTCACCATTTCTATTCATTACTCCCATACCATGCTTGCCCATTACATACCCCCTGTCTTTGTCGTCTCTCCCCCACCTTTGCGTTGAGGTCTCCCATCAGGATAACAATGTATTTTCTCTTAACTCCCCCAAATTATGGGTCTAGCCTTCGTCTTAAATCATAATGTTATTATTCTTGAAGATATTGGCTCCCATTCCAATAAACTTTTCTCCACCTCTCCTGTGAGCAATATGCCTACGCCTTCTCTATGTTCTTCTCCGCTTAGTCTTCCAGAGTATAATAGTTTCTGGCAGGGTCCCACTCGTACTTCTCCGTCTCCTGTCCATCTCGTTTCGCTCAATCTCAGAACCGCCAGCCTCTCTTGCAATTTGCTTAAGCTTCGATGCCTCATACATAGTTCGTATATTACAACATCCAATTTGTGTCCGATATTTCATGCCAAAATTCGTCAACGTTAGATCCGTCCGGTTTTGCACAGTTTCAGTTTCTGTAATCGTAGTTTAGGTTGTGCAGGGGATTAACCCACAGCAGCCGAGTCCACGGGCGTAACGCCACTCCCGAACGGGGAGCTCCCCTATCCGCTACCTGGGGACGCGCCCGATGGGGGAACTGATAAGGACCCCTCACGGGAGATATTAACAAAGATCACATCTAATTGCCTTCGACTCAACGGTTGCATTGTTGCAGAACTTGCAATATTGTAGAAATCGGTTACCTATTTCCGTACTACTTATAAACAATAGTATATGAAGATTGGTGAGCGGCAAATTTACTCAGAAAGAAGAGGATAAGGTGGGGGGAGATTGTGGCTATAGGGGAATGAGGGAGAGTGGTCTTCGTTACTCTGGAGGATGGGAGATATTATGTGTTGTGTATGTTTACTGATTGGTGTTCGTGAGATCGGCCACGGGGGATATCGAGGGATATCTGTAGGAATTTTGGGGAAAAATCATACATCTTTTTTCTCTCCTATTACTCCAGTTCAGCATTTGGCACTTGGCGCGGCTGATTGGGAGGACATTAAGCAGTACTTCTTTGATTTCCCATGGAATGATTACTGCTTTCGTGACCAGGGCCCTTCCAGGTACGCTGAGCGCATCACGGAGGTGATTCTCTCAGGCATGGAAGCGTACATTCCATGTTCTTTCCTGCTACTGATGCAAAACAACAATGGTTTAACTTCGTTTGTTCTAATACTATCCGCAACAGAAAGGAAGCTTTAAGAAGGTACCGTCGCCATCCAACTCCTGACTCTCACTTAGCTTATATTTCTCTCCGGAATCGTACAAAATCTGTTCTTCAACTCACCAAAAATTCCTTCACTAAACGAAAATTTGAAGACCCATCTAATTCTAATTCTTCTTGCTCTTTCTGGCACCTAGCTAAAAACCTCTCCATCAACTTTACATCTCTTCTTTCCCGCTTATTTTCCATTCTGATGGCTCAGTTGCAGTCTCTTTTCCTTATAACCTGATGTTCGCTCAGACTTTTGCCTCCACCTCAACCCTGTACGATTCCGGTGTTGTTTCTCCATATCCACCTCCCTCCGACTTAATTATGTCTGAAATTAGAATCTCTTCCAAAGATGTTTTTTCTTCCCCATCTGAGCTCAACTCTAAGAAGGTGTACAGTTCATATGGGATCCTGCCCTCTGTTCTCAAGAACTGTGCTTCTGTGCTGACACCGTGCTCAGGCCTTGCCTTCGTTTTTGTCTTTCATCTGGTAATTTTTTTTCCTGCTGGAAGTTCGCTCTCATTCAGCCTGTTCCAAAGAAGGGTCACCGCTTTTAACCCCCAACTATCGTCCAGGCATCTTAATACGAAGATTTTTAAACGCCTCTCTTCTTACAACCTTATTTCAGAGGGTCAGTGTGGGTTCCGTGATGGGAGCTCTACTGGCGATTTTCTTGCATATCTCTGACTCTTGGTCATCTTCGTTTCGGGATTTCGGTAAAACCTTTGCTATTGCACAAGACATAAGAAAAGCTTTTCATAGTCTGGCACAATTCCTTAACTTCCAAATTGTTCTCCTTCGGTTTCCTTCCCTCTGTCTTTGACCTTCAATCTTTCAAACGCAGACTGTCCAGGCATCTCGAAAACCCTGGAACTTCAATTTAGGTCTCTTCTTCCTCTATGAGGGCGGGGAGAGGCGTTTTTTGCTAGCGTTTGCCCTTGGCCCTTCTTTCCTGCATAAAAAAATAAGTAGCGTCCCTAAAATTGAAAACACCTATTCGGAAGTTTTGGCTCCCGAGAAATGCCATCAAACTTACCTTCTCTATCATTGTGGTATCAGTTGAGAACTACCAGTGCTCTGAAGCCAGACCCGACCAGCGCCTCCTGCTACATTTTTTAACAAAGGGAACAGTACTACTTCTACTCTATTTTGACTAGCCTTCCCTCAAGCAGCCCCCTATTAATGATAAAAAAAAGGAAGGAGCAAAAGAAAAAAAGAAGGGGAGAGGGGTGGCTTCCCAGAATACTTTGATATAGCTCTTCTGAGTTTTTGACTCCCGAGAATTCTCATCTATCATATTAGAAACACGTAAATAAAAATCAAAAAGTAAAAAAAGTATCATTTGAGAACTCCCAGTACTGTGTACCAGACCTGACCAGCGCCTCCTACATTTACGATCAAGAGGGCACATCACCATCCCCAACTCCACCCCCAACAAACTCCCCTTATATCTTCCTTTGTAGGTTTACTCGGAGGTTTTGATTCCCGAACGTTCTCACAATGTCAGCACCCAGTGTTCTGAAACCAGACCAGTCTAGCGCCTCTTACCACATTTACATCTTAAGGGAAATCACTGCTTCTATCTCAATAAATAAACTCTATGTACTTTAGAGTAGCCATCCTTTATACTTAATTAACTATTCGGAGTTTTTGATTCCTTAGAATTTCCATCAAGCTCCCCATCTCTACCAGTGGGGTATCATTTGACAACGCTCAGTGCTTTGTAACCAGACCCGTTCAGCACCTCCTATTACATTTAAAACAAAAAGAAAATCGGCGACTCCCTATACTAACTAAATATCACATCCCCACTTTGCCCGCCCTTTAAATTATGAAAATTGATGCTACTAAAATACCTATTAGCCTTTTTTTAAACATATTAATTGAAGTGCCTGCCACGACCCTCTCTGGTTGTAAGGCATTCTCCTAACACGTCCCGTGCGGACTATATTTAAAACAAAAAAGAAAATCGGCGACTCCCTATACTAAATATTACATCCCCAATTTACCCGCCCTTTAATGAAAATTGATGCTACTAAAATACCTATTAACCTTTTCTTAAACATATTAATTGAAGTGCCTGCCACGACCCTCTCTGGTTGTAAGGCATTCTCCTAACACGTCCCGTGCGGACTACATTTAAAACAAAAAAGAAAATCGGCGACTCCCTATACTAAATATTACATCCCCAATTTACCCGCCCTTTAATGAAAATTGATGCTACTAAAATACCTATTAACCTTTTCTTAAACATATTAATTGAAGTGCCTGCCACGACCCTCGCTGATTGTAAGGCGTTCTTCCAACACGTCCCGTGCGGACGTAGTTTGAAACAAGCATGTAGACCGTCATTCTTTTAATGCGAAGTTGTTCCGCCAATACTAGGGCCGAATCCCGGTATTGAAATACCGGTATTCTACCGGTATTAGAAAAAAGAGACAATACCGATACCGTGGATGTCAGTACCGGTATTGGAAGTATATTTTTTATTTTTTTTTAAATAGTTGTTTTAGGCGAAATATGAATTTACATTTAAAAAATATGAGCTTAGGGGTTTGCTTTTTTCCTAAAAAGACAAATATTCGAAATCCTCAGAATAAAAAAAATATTTTAATGTATCATTATCATCTAAAACAGTGCTCAAGAGAACTGCAGAGGGAATTTTTAAAAGACTTTTCCCTGAAGATCAAGAACAATTAGTTGAATACGAGAAACACGGTGAAAACGAAGAAGCATCTTGCTGCCCTGAAAATCCAACTGAAATTGAAATTGAGAACAAGGATAAAATTGATGATCCACTGCTCGCTGAATATATGCAAGAAATGGAGAAATTAGAAAAGATCCCATTGAGAAGCAAACCTTCCACCTTTGATCCCAACACAGAATTTAAGAGTTTTGAAGTGTCTTCGAAAAGAACAGAAAATTTAGATAAGCTCTATTATGCATTACTTTCCATTAGACCTACGAGTGTAGAATCCGAAAGAGCGTTTGCTGCAGGGTTATACCTCACAAAATTGAGATCAAGTCTTTCTGAGAATTCACTGGATAGTCTTTGTTTCCTTAAGTCTATTTTTCAAAATGAAAAATGAATAATAATTTTTAATAGTAAATTTACTTTTCATTAAAGGATTTTTCTTTTATTATGACTATTTTTTTCCTTTTATAATGTTCGTTGATTGTTAATAATTCAATAATATTATAACTATATTAGATATCCTTAGTTATAGGATCTTTTCAAGACTTAATATTTGTGGCATATATTAAATGGCATAGTGGTTAAATAAAACACAAGGCTTACATTTTGAAGGACTTGGATTCGAGTTCGGGTGCTTTAAGCCACTAAACTGACTAAAGTCAACGTCGGTCGACAGGCTAGCTGGTATAAGAAGACATATATACATTCTTATGGCTATGGGCACTCAAGTGAAAGATGAATTTTTAACTTTTTTTCACTATTAAATTGGTGATTTAAAAATAAAAATATTTTAATATAAAACCGGTATCAATACCGGTATTGGCAAAATAATCGGTATCAATACCGGTATTGAAAATTTCGGCATTTTAACAGCCCTAGCCAATACCACAAAATACGCGCCATTGTAATAGCATTCAATAAGTCTTTTACTGTCTTCCGTGGAAAAATGGTTATATTGATGCGGTGGCATTCTGACATTCTAGTTCATTCACCTAAAAACTGGTTAATCGACTATATTTAATTCAAAGAAAATTCAAGTTACACGCATTCGCTTTGGATTGGTCCACGCTGCTTGCAGAACATGGTTGACGCAAGTATTAGTGAGCTGTGTTCAATAAATTAAGCATTTTTGATCTACAAAGTGTTTTGATTATTGTGAAACACGTAATAGCACTTGTCAATTACTGTATATAACGCTTTGTCATTTAGTTTCCTTCATAATATCTAAGAAAATACTACTTTGTTCATTTATTTATACTGTATATGAACTGTCATTCCTACTGCACTGTCGTCATATCCATTTTGTCGATGGTATGTCTGTTCATAAGATTTTTCTCTCGAAAACATTGATGCGTCGAGAAATGAAATGAATATTGTCGAAATTATTTGGGATTTGTTCAATAGCATTTGCAAAACAAGTAGTTTGGGAACTCATAAAATGGATCATATGTTGTTAGCCTCCTTTACCATATAAATTTTGAACACCTTCCGACTTTACTTAAAACAACTGGAATTAATATAGCTTTTAAGTATAAAAATACTATTAAATCTCGCCTTATAAAAAATAGCCCAGATAATGCAGCTGGTTGTGTCTATTCTATCGTAAACAACGCGATTGAAATGGGAAAAACTTTAGGTGCCAGAGTAAAACAGTATAAATATGCTTCTAGAACTGCAAATAATTTTAATACATTATTTAACCATATGCATAGATTTAATCACAGTACTAATTGGGAAGGCTCTCTAAAATTCTAGTAAAAAGGAACATTCTAGAATATATTTTGTAAATAATTTCAATAATATTTAGGGAACATAAAATGGACCATATGTTGTTAAAATACCTTTTTTCCCTTAATCAGCACTTGTTAATTTTTCATTATCCCTCCTAACTATTTTGTTTACGTTGTATATATATATATATTCTACTTCTTGCCTTCGCCCTTCATTCCCTGACGAAGTGCATTGCTACTTACACGAAAAGCCTTGGAATCGTTTTTCCATTTTTGTTTGTGGGTGTGCATCATTTATTAATTTCACGTTTAATCGTAAAATCCATCCCATATATATATATATATATATATATATATATATACACAATTTGTGTCTTCGGTTTTCCTTAATCCTTTCTTCCTACTTTTTCTCCTAATCCCCCTTACTCACTTCCCGTCCTTTTGCCTTTTAAATTGACTATCTCTTTCTATCTTTTATTTTTTTTCAATCGCATTTGATGAAGACCTTAGACAAAGTCGAAAGTTTGTTCTTCTAATAAATCCATTTCTTATTGTGGTTTTATTCCCTTATCTAATACTAAAATAAAATGAGACCACCATCATTATTTATTTGGTTTACTTACCACTTCCATGCCATGCATGCGGATTAGACGAATATTTTTTCAGGCATTTATAAAGAAAAGCATATTGATTCTGAAATTAATAATGGATAACGAGAAATTACAAAAATTATACAAAAACAGAAAAAAAATTGTATTAATAGTCCGCAAACTTTTTATTTATTGTTAACGAGAACTTTCCTCTTAATTTTGATATCCACCACTTATTGAAAGGATATCGAGACAAATATCATAAAAAGCTTTTTTGAGAAAACAATTTCTAAAAATAGCGAACGTAATTTCGAAACTTATTTTTTATTCCAAAACTATTTTACGCCCTTTATATTTTAATTCCGAACTAATGAGGACTACCGTCAAAAAGCTTATTTTACATTATATCTTAGTAACGTAAAAATAATCATTTAAAATTTTTTATTTATATTCTTACCGATGTCTGAACCATTCCTGGTCTTTCGAATCGTAGGTCGGAGACTATTTTCACCACATTCGGTTCATTTCCCTTTTGAAATGTTTCCATTATTTGCCATAGAGCAATTACAGTTCCTGTCCTACCAGATCCCGCTCTAAAAAACATTATTTAATTCTAAATTTCAGTCAGAAAAAACCTACGTACGTGCTTTAATTAAATAACCAATAGAAATTCCCATAAATTACAAATGTTATACGCATGTAGTATGATTATAATATCTCAATTTTAACATCTGCGTACCAGAGAAAATGCATAGTAATCAGTCAAGGAAATTAACAGATTTTAACCTAACGCCTTTAAGAATGGGTATGAAATGAATGATTAAAAAGTACGCTTGTAGTACCCGATATTTGAATATCATTTCAGTGCTTTCATTTCAAAAGCATCCACTATTTCCGCTGGAGAAAAAATGCTGGTACTTAAGTATTATACGGGGACCACTCAATATATTTTGCCCCACCTTTTTTTTTTTTCCAAGTTTCCTTGTAAGCTCCAGAAATTTTGTACACAAGTAGTTACATACCTTTTTTACAAGTTTTTATTTTTGCACAGTTTCCATCCTTTTCTACGGCTTTCCTCCACCTCGAAACAAGCGCTTTTATTCCTTGCTGGTAAAAGTCGGCTGAGGGAGCCACCTCTTAACCTCCTCAACAACCTCATCGTCATTCTGAAACTGTCTTCCACGAATAGCATCCTTCATTGGCCCAAACAAATGGAAGTCTGAAGGTGCCAGATCCAGGCTGTATGGAGGGTGGGGTAACGCAGTCAAGCGTATGTTTGTGATGCCTCTCTTGTTTGCAAACTGTTGCGTGGTCTTGCGTTATCGTGCAAAAGAAGGACGTCTTCCAGTTTTCTCTTCGGTCGAACTCGCTTTGTACGTCTCTGGAGTCTCTGTAGGGTAGCAATATATGCCTCTGAGTTGATTGTTTGTCCTTTCTTCATAATGTCCACCAGAATCACCCCTTTCATGTTCCAGAAGATGGTAGCCATAACCTTTCGTGCAGAGGGAGCCATTTTGAACTTTTTCTTGCGTGGGGAGTCTGTGTGATGCCACTCCATGGATTGGCGTTTTGTTTCAGGTTCAAAGTGGTGTACCCAAGTCTGATCCCCAGTCACAATTCGTGAAAGGAAGTCATCCCCTTCTGTTTCGTATCGAACCAACGACTCAGAAGCAATATTTTTTCTTTGGGCTTTATGATCTTCAGTCAGTTCGCGAGAAACAAACCGTGAACACACTTTTGAGTATCACAGTTGCTGAATTATCGTATTCACACTTCCTCCACTAATTCCTATCTCCAGTGATAGCTCCTTGTATGTGACGGGCCGATTTGATCGAATGATGCTGTTAGCACGTTGCACCGTGTGAGATGTGACAGCCGATGCTGGGCGACCGCTGTGTGGCTCATCATCGAGGCTGGCTCTACCTCTCTCCGATGATCTCTCACGTTTAGACCAGCGTCGAACTGTGCTTCGATCAACAACAGCATCTCCGTAAACGTTTTGTAGACGTTTGTGAATATTTCCAACTGTTTCCTTCTCTACGGTTAAGAACTCGATAACAGCTCTCTGTTTACGACGCACATCACTGTCAGACGCCATTTTTGAAACTGCGTTAACCATCGGTTCTATACAAGGGCGTTTAAAAGCGGTTTTATACAAGGAGGTGAGGTTCAAACTGGAAAAATCCAGTTATGTGAAGTGCAGAAAGTTCAAATTTACGTCCCAAAAGACATTTCAGCCCCATGGCCTATTATTTAACCAAGAAAAAATGGTAGCACAAAATATATTGAGTGCTCCTAGTACAAGTATATAAGTACATATGTATATATATTAGTGGTGCACCGATTAATCGGTATCGGCACCTGGCATGCCGATTAACCGATTAATCGGCCATGCCAGGTATTTTCCTAATATCGGCATGGCCGATTAATCGGCATGCCAGGTGCCGATACCGATTAATCGGTGCACCACTAATATATATATATAGGTATTACGCAAAAAGTTCACCGAAACATCTTTATAACATTCCTTTCTTAATATTTTGATGACCAGCAATGTTTCTTCTAATTAATTGTTATTTAAGGAATTTTACAACCCAGGCACAAAAAAATAAAATAAACTTATTACAAATAAGAATTGAATAAAGAGAATTTAGTCCACAATCTGTGTTTCATTAGTTATGAACTTAAATAAAAGAAGAGAGCTCTTCTCCTGTACTATTTTACTATTGTACTCTTACTACTGTATATAGTGCTCTTATAGAGCTACGTAGTAGCCAGTGCCGTAACACCGTTTCCCGTTGATCAGCGAAGTTAAGCGACATTAGGCCGGATAGTAGTTGATTAAGAGACCGTCCTCTGCGTCCAGACTATGTAGTAACCCGTGGTTCGGATCCCATGTAAAGCTGTAGGTCCCCTCAGTCATGTGACCTTAGATGTTGCGAAGGAGGTTGAATAACATCATTACATTTTTTCTTGTGCTCTTATATATACAGGGTGGCCCAAAAGTCTGTTGCCCCGACGCATTCTGAACTATTTTTTTCGGGGCAACAGACTTTTGGGCCATCCTGTACATATAAATATAATAGAAAATTACACGCCTACCGATTATGTCGCTTTCTTACCCGCAGTGGACGACAACCATTCCTCCAAGTTTTTCTCTTGCCAGTTGTGACAAAGCAACAAGTCGAATGGTGTCGGGAATGGAAGGGGTGCTTCCGGCTCTCCAGGACGTCAAACAAAACAGGACTAATCGCCGTTGCGTGGTTTCCTTTTATGGCAATATATGTGCGAGGAAGCAGGAAATAATGGGAACAACATTGTCAACAATAAGCCAACAAATTTATGGAAATATGTTATGCATTATTAGAGTGGCTTTACGAATCAAGTTAAATTTTTGGCTACGAAAATCGGGACAACACACTGGACCACAGCATTACTTTATCTTTCATTCGTATGTTTTTGCAAAATTATAAATAATGAAATTCAGACCGAAATAAAATACATTTTTGTCATCAGCGAAGTCCCATTATCTGTTAAATATTGATTTACTTTTCCGAAACTGAAGTTTACAAACAAAGAGAAGAATCAACACAGTAGCGAACGTTTGTTAAATTTATTTCAGTATCCTAAACGTTTCGACAGAACATTTGTCATCCTCAATCGGAATCTAAAATAATATAAATAATTAAAAGTACAGAGTAAAAAATAAAAATTAAAATAATAATTAAGAACAATTAATGTATTTTTATTTTACTCTGCATTTTTAATTATTTATATTATTTTAGACTCCGACTGAGGATGACAAATGTTTTGTCGAAACGTTTAGACCACTGAAATCAATTTAAGAAATTTTTTAATATATATATATATATATATATATATATATATATATATATACATTTTAACTGCAAACAACACACAGTATAATTAATGTAAAGAACGACGCTTGTGTAGAAGAGCGTTCCGCACAAGATGAGGAGGGAGGTACCCGGGTGGTACCTCATTTTTCATTTGTTCGTTCTCCCTCCTCATCTTGTGCGGAACGCTCTTCTACACAAGCGTCGTTCTTTACATTAATTATACTGTGTTGTTTGCAGTTAAAATGTATATATGTACGGCATGCGAAGGTGCCCCCTCAGGGCATTGGTTTCTGCTCGTATGTAGGAGAATTACGACTTCTGATTGATCGAGATCCATGGTGTAGTGGGTAGCATATCTGACCGGCAATCGGATGATCCCGGGTTCGATTCCAGGGTGGTACCTCATTTTTCATTTGTTCGTTCTCCCTCCTCATCTTGTGCGGAACGCTCTTCTACACAAGCGTCGTTCTTTATATATATATATATATATATATATATATATATATATATATATATATATATATATATATATATATAAGCTAAAGCGTACAGTAACCGTACAAAAATGTGTAAGTTAAATATCCCATTTAAAAGTAAAGAAACTTAATTAAAAACTAAAAGACAATAAAATTACAAAGATTTTCGAGGAACACTACTCCTCTTTGTTCAGATAAGAAGACTAAACAGAATAAAAGTTGCAGGGAAAGAGCAGTACATGAAACTCATACATCTAGTAGATGGAAACGGTGTTAAGAAAGATTTAAAAGGTTATTTCGGGTTAAAATTTGATTTGAAAGATGATCAATATAAAAGTTACTTCTACCTTAGAGTGAATCTTAGGATCTTTGTTAGCCTTAGCTTCTGTAGATCTGTAGGTCATTATTGAAATTAATGATATTTTCAATTAAGAAAAATTCAGTTAATTTCCTCTTATGTATGTCCTTTATATGTAAATGAAGGGATGAGTTGTTAATATCAATTAGATAATCAAATTTAGTCCTGTGTTGCTTGATACAAAGCTGAATGGGCTCACCGATTCTGAGACTGTATTTATGTATATAGCTTCTGTCAACAAAACTATTGTTTCCCCAGTATAAACTTATGAAACTTTATAAACCCCGACATTAGGTTAGGTAAACCAGAGCTTGTCGTTGTGAAGATAATTTCTAACAGTACAGTTTATCTTGCTAACAAAATTCATAGAGTTACTCAAGTATTTTTTTTTTGTCATATTGCATTCTGTAGATAAAACTAAAGTAATTTTGTGTTCTCGGGAATTTGTGGAGCATTACTATAAAGTTTCTTCTTGGTGAGTTTAAAAGCCTTATTTATAAAAGCCTGAAGGTAACTTAATTCAGTAAAAGCCTCTTTAATCAGCCAGACTCTGTACTGAACGGACGCATTTCCTGAGCTCTCTGATATTGCTTCTACTTTTGGATATTGCCAATAACTTTACTTTTGGAAAGTTTTGAATTTTATATACTTGCGTTTATATTCACATTGTTATAGTTAAGTAATTGAATATTAGTGGTTGTTAGCGACTTAGAAGTTCTCATAGCGTGCCGGCTTAATTTAACTTAAACTTGTGACGGTTATAAACTAATTTAACTTGCGCGATACCGTCGCAGAAAGCGTCGTGTGTTAGGTGTGTGGTAAACCGGTGGTATGCGAATTTTAAAGATTATAACGGCGGTCCTACGGCGATTACCGAGAGATCGGTTTGTTTCTTTTGTGATTTAAGGGAGGAAATAGTTGACATAAAACGTAGTATGCGTTAGGTAACGGAAAGACTTGCAACGCTTGATGAGGGCAGGGGTAGGGCTACAGTTAACGAAAGCCGAACCAATACTAACGTTGAAGACGTTAGTAATTTGAAGTTTAAGGTGCGTAACCTAGTTTCTAGTTTACGTAGCTTATCGGGAAGGTTGGATAGAGTTGAGGAGGGGTTAACCCTTTAAGGACTGAAGGTACAAATTGCTAACGTTTCAAATAGCATTCATAACTTAATCCTACAAAAAATTCAGGGCTTAAAGGGTTAAGGTTGGTCCGAGATTAGTAGATGGAGAGGGATTTAGAGAAGTTAAGGGTGGAGCTGGGCCGCGTACGTTAGGTGATAGGAATCCCCCCCCTATAGAGGTTTCGAACCCTTTCGCCCACTTGGATAGGGACGTGAACGAGAGGGAAACTATTCTAATTAGGAACTCTTTAGTGCGCCATATGGACAAAGAGTTCGTTGAACGGCATCCAACCAAAAGGAGGAGGGTCTGTCTCCCAGGGGCCAGGGTTGACAGAGTTAGAGACGAAGTGGATAGGACTGATGTTGCCTCCCGTCACTCGATGTTGGTGACGATGGTAGGAGGCAACGACTCGTATAGGCCCGATACGAGAGTGCCTGACCTTTTGGAGAAATATAGGGGGTTAATTAGGTCCCTGAAGGCGAGGTCAGATAGGTCTTTAGTTCTATGTATTACCCCTAGGCACGGTTTGAGTCTTAGGATTACGTCAAAAACGATATTTTTTAATACTAAATTAGAAGAGATTTGTGCTGAGGAAAATTTACCCTTCGTAAAGCTATGGTCAAAATTCAGTGATCCTAGCCTTTTTATAAAAGATGGGGTTGCATTTTAATGAAATAGGTAAAGCTAGGCTAGGTAGGTTAATTGACGAAAACGTTCGAAACCTGTATAGGTCGAAGCCTTCTTTAAACGTTGTGGGTCCGGGAAACGCGGGCCCGACGTGAAAAATAGTTTAAAACGCTGACCAGTGGTAAAAAATAACTTAAACGTCTTTTATTGTAACGCGCGTAGTATTAGAAATAAATTAAACTAATTTAAGGCGATAATTTATTCCGGTAACTACAATATAGTTGTTATCACTGAAACGTGGTTAAATACTGTAACTCGGGACTTGTTGGGGGAATTTGATATACCGAGTTTTAAACTCCCTACTAATGATAGGTTACATAGGATTGGTGGCGGCGTTTTGCTGTACATTCGTAATTCCCTTATGGCTATCGAGGTTAAGATAGATTTTCCGGCAGCAATTAATGCGATAAGCGTTGAAGTTAGGGCGCGTAGTCTTAGTTTCAATTTCAATCGGGATAGTATAGTTGTCGGGGACTTTAACTGCCCTAACGTTAATTACGAAACTTACTGGTAACGATGAGGGTTTGAGATTGAGTTCATGGAAGATAATTTTTTACGACAGATTGTTACCGAACCAACGCGCGGTGACAATATTTTAGACGTGGTGATGACGAACGGCGAAAATATAGTCGAAGATTTAGAAGTAGGCGAGAGTTTAGGATGTAGTGATCATCAAATTATTAGGTTTAAATTATTGATAGGAAACACTAAGGATAGTAACGTAATAGAAGGCCCCGATTTTCGTAGGACCAATTTTGATAGTTTTGCGGATTGGATGAGAGTGGTGGACTGGGATAGCTTATTTATGGGTAATGACGCAAATTTACATTGGGAGGCGTTTAAAGATAGTTTCTTGAATATCGAAAGGGAGTTTATTCCTCGTAGGCCCAAGCGCGCTAGAAATCATGGTAGGCCCAAGTGGTGGACTAGGGAAATAGGCGAGTTCATAAACGAGCGTAAGAGAGCATATAGACTTAATAAGCGCAATGACACGGTAGCTAACGTTAATAGATATTTTGAGCTTCGACGTCCGGTTAAAAGATCAGTTAGGAATGCTAAGCGTAATTTAGAGATAGTAAACATAACCCAAAAAAGTTTTTAGAGTACATGAATAATCGTAAGCCGATAAAAGATAATATAGGCCCTCTCGTGGACGCTAATGGCGCTTTGGCTTCCGACGCTCAGGCGATGGCGGGTATTTTTAATAACTTTTTTTCCACAGTTTTTACCGTAGAAGACGTCAATAATGTCCCCGACGTGGACGCTACAGTTCCATTTAGCAGCGAGACTATTTTGGATGAAATAACTGTTTACGAGGGTGAGATTGCGCATTATATCGATAGATTAAAAGTTAGCAAGGCTCCAGGCCCTAACGCGTTTTATCCTAGACATTTGAAAGATTTGAAGGACGTTGTTGTAGGCCCCTTAACGAAGATTTTTAATAAGTCACTGGAAACGGGGATTATTCCTGAAGACTTCAAATTAGCTAATGTCACGCCCATTTTAAAAAAAAGCGACCGCACAGTAGCTAGCAATTATAGGCCCATTAGCTTAACGTCAATTGTCGTTAAACTTTTGGAATCCATAGTTAGGGATCGTATCATCGAGCACTTAGAAAGTCGCGATTTGATTAATAGCAGTCAGCATGGATTTCGACGCCATAGATCTTGTTTAACTAATTTGTTAGAATTTTATAACGAAATAGTGCGCGAATACGATAGGCATAGAACGGCTGACGTTATTTATTTAGATTTTAAAAAAGCGTTCGATACAGTTCCGCATAGAAGATTAATTGCAAAGGTTAAAGCGCACGGTATATGCGGTTAGATAGCTAACTGGTTAGAGGAATGGCTTCGAGCTAGGAGACAGAGGGTTGTTAATGGTAGTGAATTGAGATGGTTGGATGTAGGTAGCAGTTTCCCACAGGGTTCAGTGTTAGGCCCATTTCTATTCGTAATTTACATTAACGACAAAGATGTAGGTTTGACTAGTAACGTATCAAAATTCGCGGACGATACTGAAATAGGCGGTAAGGTTGTTAACGAGGACGATAGAAATAGGCTCCAAGACGATGTAAATAGGATTATGGAGTAGACGGATAAGTGGCAGATGCAATTTAACATAGACAAATGTGAAGTTTTGCATATAGGTTCTCATAACAATAATTACACGTACACGATGGATGATAGAAAGCTAGCGAGCGTTGACGAAGTAGTAGATTTAGGCGTACACGTATCTAAGGATTTAAAAGTTAGGAACCAGTGCCTGGAGTCTTGCGCAAAAGCTAATAGGATGTTAGGCTTCATAGCGCGTAATTTCGAATTTAATATACCGTTCAGTTTTGGTGCCCGTATTTGCGTGAGGATTTTGATAGGTTGGAAAGGGTTCAGCGACGCCCCGTGAAACTAATTCCATCATTACGCAACAAGTCTTACGAAGATAGGATTAAAGAGTTAGACTTGCATTCACTCGAAACTGGGAGATTAACGGGGGAGCTTATTGAAGTTTTCAAAATCGTTAATAACATCGATAACGTAAATTTTGACAAACTGTTCACTTTCGATAATAGCAATACTTGTAATAACGGATTTAAGTTGCGTGGCAGACGCTTCATTACTAATATCGCTAAAAACTTCTTTACGTTTAAAGTAATTGATAAATGGAATAATCTTCCCGCGCCCGTCGTGAACTCTACCAGCGTTAATATGTTTAAGAATCGCTTGGATAAGCATTTTAAAAATATTAACGTTGTTTAACATAAAAACAATTAGTAACAGGAGCTCTGGGAGTGGTGATCGGGGGATGAGTCTGTTGACGTCTAATGCCAGTTTGTGCCATGCCAGCGTGTGATATGCCAGCAAAAAAAAAAAAATTAGACTAACACGAACTTAGATGTAGCGCGTAGCGTAAACTGACCCACTTTTTGTTATTCTTCTCTCTCTCTCTCTCTCTCTCTCTCTCTCTCTCTCTCTCTCTCTCTCTCTCTCTCTCTCTCTCTCTCTCTCTCTCTCCTTATTTGCATGTCTGTAATTCTCTTCATTGCATGTCTGTAGTTTGCATGGTATGATAGTGTTTGAATTAAGAACGTGTTGCATGGTTTGTAATGCGTTCTTATTTTACTTCTTTTCATCTTCCACCCATTTCCGGCAAGAGTGGGCTGCGTCCTCCACCTCCCTATGGAATGGAGGACCGGTCTGCAACAACTGGAAATATTCTCTTCGACTATTTTTTTTTTACTTGTCGGCAGTGGCCGGCGGATAATGATGATGGTGTGTCTCTTTTTCTGAATGAATTTTAACCCACGAGTGATAGGTTTTGCTACTTAACCCCTTATTCTCTTCTTTAAACCCCTTACTTTCTTCTTTCTCTCGGGCTAACCTTAGAGTGGATCTTAGGGTCTTTGTTAGCCTTAGCATCTGTAGATCTGTAGATCTATAAACTGACGGCGGCAAATTCTAAAAGCACGAAGAAATAGACCAATTAAAACACCTCTTTGTGTAAACAGTGAGAGGAAAATCAATGCACACATGTATTTGAACCTGTGTTTTTTCTAAACACTGAATAAGGGCTTATTCTGAGCTGTGCGAATAACCGAAATATCCAGAAAGGGAAATTGTGAAATTCTTCTTCGAGTGTAAATTTAATCGATGGTAAGATGCCATTTAGTTTGTTCAAAATCGAATGAGGATCTAAATTGTTTGGCTGGATAACAAACACATCATCAACGTAGCGTTACCAAACGACTGAATAATCAATTACATCGGGAAAAAATTTACTCTCAAAAAGCTCCATAAATAGGCTACTCAAAGTGGCAGAAAGCGGAGGGCCTTTTAAGACCTTCCTTTTCTCTCTAAAAAGAGCCATCAAATGAAAAGTACACTGTTCATGTGAAAGTTTTATTAATTCAATAAAAAGCAAAGTGGTACAGTAATCTGCCTGGGAATGGATCATACGTGTGTCAAAACTGTAATAGTAGGGATGGGGGAATCTAACATTTTTTTTTAGGACAAGTGGTTTCTATGGCCATTTTCGCTGCTGAATAAGAATCTAGCTAGTTAAAATGAATTTTTGACCTGGTTCAGTGGGTTTTTTTAAAAATGGCGGCCAAAAAAATCGATTTTTTGTTTTAATGATAAAAAAAACCGCTGCCCTTCACATGTAATATATCTTTTCATATGTTTTCATAGTCGCTGAACTCGAAAATGAACAAATGAGAGACATTAGGAGTGTGGTTAAGCAGATAGATGACGAAAAATTTGAAAATATGCCCATCCATGTCGAACATAGGGGATGAATGAGGCCTCCCACCTCCAAACCTTTATAACTGATAGAAAAAAAAATTAGTTGATAAATGCTTGCTATATTTTTAATCATGGTTATGTTCATTTTTCAGTGTTGTTAAGTATCTAGTATGTCGTAATACTGATGTTTTATTTAGGCTTACTTTAGTGTTTTGGCTTGTTCTGGTGTTTGGCTGCTTTCTCTTTTGTGGTTTCTTGTACTATCAATGTTGTGCTAATTTACTTTAATAATAATTGTATATATTACCTTAATAATAATATAGTATATACTTTAATAATAATAGAAATAATATATCAAATACAATATTTGATATAATCTTTAATTAATAATAATAATATATATGATACATCTAGCATGACTATAATTTGCATTACCTATCATATTTCGGTGTTATATGCCGACTAATGGGCAGATCCTAATGCTTAGTGACTGCTGATTGGTAATGATGGCTGGTGAAAGGAAATCACGCAGTGCCGCCAGAAAATAACTTTTTGGGGAAACCTATACAGAAGTGGATGAATTTAAACCGCCTGGAAAGTTGCCACCAGGGACAGTTGTGATTGGTAAGATGCTTGTACTTTGCAAAAAAGGAGTAAAAGGACAGAAAACGTCAATGATTGGAGATGATACCAGCAAGATAATTGCAAATGAACTAAGACGAGATTGGATTAATAAAAATGTCTATCCCATACAGTACATGAAAAAAACAGTGGCGAAAAAAATAAGAGACGATTATGAACATTTTAACAAACTGAGAAAGAATGAAAGCTGCCAACAAAAACCTAAAAGTGTCGAAGGTACCAGAAAGCGAGCGGCTTTAATGATCAGCTCACTAAGAACGCCTACAACATTAGAACTGACGATGAGGATTACGAAGTAGAACTTGCAGAAGAATTTGGGGTCAAAATGACTGATGAGGATAAGACTTTTTATTGGGATAATTGCTTTGGTGCGTATAAGGCCATATGTACAAATGCAGTACCAAAAGATTGGGTGAGACAGAAAAAGAGGAAAGAAACTCTTGAAAGATTAGCGGAGAAAAAGCGAAAAGCAACAGAAAGCAACTTGAGAGAGCAAAGGGAGCTAGAGGGATCAGAAATTATTGAAATGTTAGCAACTTCAGTCGATTCTGAAAACGATCAGAGTTTTGAAAAACTAACAACGGCCTAAGCAAGGAGAAGAGTAAAGAACAACAAGCTGCATTTCCGACAGTGAAAATCAGAACTGGCAAAAAAAGTCTGAACGAAAACTTGATACGGTGTATAGTCCATTGTCTTGCCGAGACAAGAACTTCTCCTGAAGAGCTTTCGAGAGTGATAGTAAGAGTAGCTAACATCGTTTTTGACCAAGATTGGACGCTGAAGGCAGATGATAATGAGAAAGATTGTGAGGGTGAGATGGGGAGTGAAGACGAAGAGTTATAAGTCCGTCACGAGTATTCAGACTTGACGTGTGTTTCCGAGCCGCAGATCAATAATGCAATACTTGGAAGATGTTTCATACTTGAATCTAGAGTATGTCGCTCAATAAATCCTCAAAAAGAGGATAACGTTGTGAGTGTAGGACTTGACGATACGACCAAGGCTGCCGGCCACCGGCTGTACGACGTGAAGGCTGACCACATCACCATCGTTGGTCCATCTGGCATGAAAAAGTCGCTGACAACTGGATATCTGGAAAACGTCAGCCATTCCGGAGAAGATGGAGTCAGAGCTTACAAATTCAAATTGAGTTGTCTAGCCGTACTAGCAAATTCTACCACTGACGAACTTAAATCTCAAATAGACTTCTGGATGTCTGATCGAGCTAGTGAGTGTGGAGTACTTTTACAGCATCTTGGAATCGAATCAAATAAGATCTTGAAGTGCTGCGCCCATATCATTTTAGGAGTAGATCACGCTATAGACAAAGTGTTTGAAAACACGGAACAGAAAATTGAAGTACATAATCTACTTCAAGTTACGGCAGGAGAAAGTTTTCTGTTCTTCTGGTTCTTCCATTCATACTTTGGGACTCATTGCAATTGCTAAATTGCTCTCTCTCACAGCCACGCCTCCCATTCGGTATCCCTCTATAATGATTATAAATCTTGGATGGTGGATATTGGACTCAAATGTGATGGATTCAAAGGATTCGTGGCAAACCGGTTTGGGAGAATCACCGAGTTAGCAAAAGAATATTTGGCGAGGCGAGACTCCATCCAAGCTTTCTTTGATGCCGTAGTAGATGTTAACAGTAACAAGCTAGTTCTGGCAGTGTCAACTTTCATCCAAAGTCAATGGTTCATGTGTTGCTCCCAAATTTACGCAATGATGGGTGAAGTGATGATTTTTCCCATGATGGAGCTTCTTGGAATTGACAAGAAAGGTAACGAGAAAAGTGAAAGAACTTGGTCTGGAGTAAAACGTTTCTTTGAAGGTAAGATGGTTGAATTGAATGACTTGATGGCTGTAAGGAAGGAACAAACCAGATCTGGTAAAGATAAACTTGAAACTCTAGTTCTAGAGGAAGTCACTGATACTGTAAATAATCAGCTGTCTTGTATGGACTATATAACAAGATCAGGCGATGACGCTAATCCAGACTTGATGTATGCCCCTCTGACAAATTTAGGATGCGAATCAGAATTTTCAAAACTTGACAACCGAATCAGGGCCAGTGGTGGTGGCACATCCATTCAAACGCACTCGATAAAAAATGATACTGTGACTAACGGACTTCTGATAGACTTCGTTCGAATCAAAGTCTCTTGAGGATAGGAAGGCATCCTAGAAATGGGCCAGGGGTTCAGAAAAAGTCAAGAAAGTGAAGAAATTAGAGGAAGAGTTTGTAGCTACTGTGCATGCTGCAAAGAAATTAACCCTCCTGAAAAAAGAAGAGCTCAAAAAGAAAAACTGGCAAAATATTGGCGGTTTTGAAAAGTTGCAAGAAACATGGAGGCCCTATGACTCCAAACAACCTGGATGCTCTGTACAAACTGAACGAAAAGCAGCTCCTCACAGAAATTGCCTATTTGACACTCACCATCACACCAGATATTCGTCAAATGAGACGTGTTAAAGTGAGAGACGGTAAATTCAAAATGGAAAAATTTATTGTAGATGAACTGAGAAATTCTATTAAGAATGCCTTACGACCAGAGGACAATGTTACTAGTGATATTGATAGTTTATTGAACAATGTGTTGTAAATATGATGATTTCATGATTTGAATTGGATATTGGAACTGATATGAATGCCTTGTGTTTCTTCTGTAAATGAGTTTTTAATAAAATAATACCTTTCTTTTCCATTTTTTGCCTATAACCGTTAAACCACGCATCGAATATCTCTGATTTGTTCATTTTCAACTTCAGCGACCCTGAAAACATATGAAAAGACATATTACATATGAGGGGTAGCGGTTTTCTTAAGCATCAAAAAGAGAAAACTATTTTTTTGCCCGCCATTTTGAACAAAAATCCACTGAACCAGGTCAAAACTTCATTTTAGGTCTAACAACCAGCCAGATTCGTATTCAGCAGCGAAAATGGCTATAGGAACCACTCGACTTGTTGGCAATCTCCAAAAAAAGTCATTATTCCCCTATCCCTAGTAATAGTGATGATCACATTTGATAATCCAAAATATTTAGTCTGAGAAATACGTCCTGCAAAGAGGCAATTTTTTTTGTGTGCATAATAAGAAGCCTTAAAAATAGCAGGACAAGAATAACACAAAAATGTTTGACGTTAAAAATTCAAGTTAAAGACCAAAAAAATATTTAGTGGCAGCTTTTAACATCCATGCCATGCATTACTTTTTTTTTTCTTCGTTATGAAATTAGATATTTCTACAAAATAATACTTATCTACTCTATTCTTAGACATATTAACAAGGCAGCAGGTTTGTGAGGGTGTTTTCTTTAATTGGATGTCTGTCATGTGTATGTGTATGCGTCTGCCAACTCTTTGAATGTCGCCGTTTTTTTTACTTGGCTCACCCGCCGTGAAAGGTGTTTATGCGACAAGTTATATATTGAGTTGTTCATACTTTGCGGTGTTGTGCCACCACGAGACTAGAGAAAATCTCTTTCGGAAGAAGAATACCAGTGGGAGGTCCCTGTATCTATCTTCGTGTACTTGTCCCTTATGAAGACTGAAAGTGTTTCGTGGGTATTACCCGTTGAGTTAGTCGATGGTTGACCATGCTATGTGGTTCACAATGCAACCAGAGACGTTTTCTGAAGTGTTATTGGCTGTCGTAGCGTGCTGGCTTAATGAGGAAATTGAAATAGGCCGAATTCCCTTAAATATTTTATTTTACTAAATCTATATCCAAGGTGCATCGAAAGTCCTTACTCATAGGATATTTATTTTACTGAATTAAATGTTCGAATTGCGTACCAGAAATTTGTTTGCGCATGACAGAAGTCCGTATCCATAGGATATTTACTTCACTGAATCTTACTTTATTGATCTGATGCCATTATATTATTTCCTTTGAGAGAATCTCAATTCACCTAATCATCAGTGATTACTTGAAGAAATGACTTCCTTCACGAAGAATGCATTAAAATTAATGAGAATGTATTCTACATTGTTGTATCTAGCATATACTTACCAGAATTCATACATGCAAACAAATTTCTATTTTGCAATCGGAACACTAATTCATTAAAATGTAGACCTACATTTTATCCGAATTACATTCTAATAGAGAGAGAGAGAGAGAGTTACAAGGAGTTACAAGGAGTTACAAGGAGAAGAAGTACATCAAAAGGCCTTGCGGCCCATACCGAGGAAGTATCACTGGCAACGGGTGCCAGGGAAAAATTCTACACCCTCAAATAGTGTGCAAGATTCGGGCTAACCTTTTCTTGAATTGATCCACAGAAGCACTGTTCACAACTTCTGAAGGTAGCCTGTTCCACGTGTCGCAGATTTTATAGGTAAAGTAATTCCCACACACACTAGTGCTAAACCGTTTCAAATCCAACTTCTAACCATTGTTGCGAGTTGAGTTATCATTTAAACTAAACATGCTTCTAAAATCGACATTGTTGAATCGAGTTTCCAGCGAAAACAAATTCAGGGTGCGTAAGCGTCGATTGTAGCCCATATACCTAACGGAAGGGATTAACTTTGGGGCCCTCAGCTGCACTCGCTCCAGTCTCTCAATATCTTTCCTGAGGATGGGCGACCAGAACTGCACAGCATACTCCAGGTGCGGCCGAACCAGGGAATTGTACAGAGAGAACACAATCTCCTTCTTCCGAAATCGAAATTGCCTCCTCATATAACCCAACAGCTTCTGGGCTTTCTTTTTCACCTCTACACACTGTTTGGTAAACTTAAGGTCGCTGCTAATTAGCAGCCGCCCCAACATCGAGTAGTCTAACTTGAGATTGGCGTAGCCATTGTGCATGACCTTGCAATTACCAAAGTTAAACGGCATTTGCCATTTTTCGGACCACTCTCCTATCCTACATAGGTCCGCACGCAGTTGCTCGATCGCGTCGGGCGTCCCAACATTGGCCCCAAGCTTCGTGTCATCAGCGAATTTGGCGATCCTACTGACGATGCCAGCGTCGATATCATTTATGTAAATGATAAACAACAGTGGTCCCAAAACGGAACCCTGAGGAATCCCGCTAGTGACCGAGGCCCAACCCGAGCTAGCCCCTTTAATTACAACCCTTTGCCTCCTATTCTTCAGCCAGTTTTCAATCCACATACCTACTTCCCCACCTATACCCAGCGCGCGCACTTTGGCCATTAGCCGGCGGTGAGGTACCTTTCAGAGGCTTTCTGAAAGTCGAGGTAAAGTATATCAATCGACCTACTCTTATCGTACTCACTCCACATGACGTGAAAAAACTCGAGCAAGTTGGTGAGACGCGACCTATGCCGCCTAAACCCATGTTGGGAGTCCCCAAGCAGCTTGTAGGAATCCAAATGGTCAACGATCCTATCCGCTATTATCCCCTCTAATAATTTACTTACGACCGAAGTGAAACTAATGGGGCGATAGTTCCCTGGACTTTCGTGATCCCCTTTCTTAAAGATAGGGGTCACATTGGCTTCCCTCTAGTCACCAGGAACCTGGCTCGTCTCCAACGATTTGTTGAAGACTGTAGCCAGGTGGGAAGCCACCTGGTCGCGCACCTCCCGCAACACTCTGGGGAGGAACTGGTCTGGCCCAGGAGCCTTAAACGCGCTCAGTTTGTCTATTCTATCGGCAACGACTGTCGCGGTACACCGAACACTATCCAGGCCAGCACCTTCGTGCCTGACGCCTGGCTCGAGGATGACGCGGGTGTCCTCCCTGGTGAACAATCCCGCAAAGTACTCATTCAGCACATTAGCGATGTCCGCGTCGGAAGTCCGCAGCGCGCCACTGGGGTCCTTTAACGGGCCTATCATGCTTCTAATGGGCTTTCTACTATTAACATCATTGAAGAACTCCTTGGGGTTCCCTGCATAGGCGGACATACGCCTCAGTGTTCTCATGGGAGCGATTGGCCTTCGCCTTCCTATACGCAGCTTTCCTATTTCGGATAGCCGAAGCGATGTCATGACTGAACCACTTAGGCTGCGTTGAAGCAGGGATGACCGGTTTTGAGGGTATGGTAGCAGACCGCAGCACCATAAACTGGTTCCGGAATGCACTCCACACTCCCTCAACATCGCCGCCGACCTCTAACCCCATCTCACCTACGCTATCCCTGAGGCCAACAAAGTCCGCTCGCCGTAGATCGAGCTTATTGCCTCTCGAGTTACTACGCTTCACCCGAGGGACGCAGACACAGAACCTAATCAGACCGTGATCACTCCCGCCCAACGATTCGTCAACGATGAGGCCAGTGACGAGGTTGTCTTCGGTCGTGAATACTAAGTCTAGAACGCTTTCGCCTCGTGTAGACCCATTGACCCACTGAGTCAGGAAGTTCTCATCAACAAAGTCAACTAGCCTCCTCCCTTAAGCATCAGCAGTCCTCTCTTCCCAGTTTATGCCGCGACAGTTGAAGTCTCCTAAAACTACACACACTCTGGCCCCTAGCAGGCTACGGAGTTCGGTGTACAGGGCTGTATCCTCCTCGAGGAGGAGCTGTGGAGGTCCGTACACCAAGATTAATCTATAGTTCGTCCCTCCCAGGTTCAGATCGACGCCAAGCAGCTCCCGTTCCGATCGGAACTGGCAGTCAACCGGACTCAACGTGTCCCTCACGTATATTAGTACCCCTCCCCCCTCCCCACGGGTGCGGTCCTTGTGAAACATTCTATACCCGGGAATCTCCCCACCGTAGTCCCTCCGATCAGTATGAATCCAGGACTCGGTGATAGCAACGATATCTTGGTATTCTGATGATAAGAGCGCCCGTAGCTCGCAAAACTTATTCCTAATCGACCTAGCATTAAAAAGCACTGCACGGCGGGAGCCTTCCCTATTCTGACCGCCCCATAGCACGACCCGTTTCCCGAACAGCCAGGGCTGTCGGGAGTTGAAGAGCCCCTCACGAACGAGAGGGCAACTTCCGCAGGAGTCTGAGCCCCCTCCAACGCGGAAGGATGGTCATCCACCTGTACATGGACGCACCTTTCAGTTAAAGGTACGTCCGCTAGCGGCTCAAGATCATCTCTCCCCGGTGGGGGCCCGTTATCAATCCTCCAAGAGAGAGAGAGAGAGAGAGACTTTGCTTACTTTAAAGTTTACAGTGTCAATAATGACAAAAACTCTACAATATCAGTACTGTATCGCGGAAAGCCTGGTTATTTGCCCCGGCGACGCACATTAGCTTCCTTGTCGAAAACCCTGTATTTTATCTGCGTCTCTCTGGTTTGTTACCTTTTGCTGTGATCATCTAATTGCTTAATTCTAACACAAAACTTTCTCTTTCTGAACTGAAGGTAAAACAACTCAAACAGTTAACATCATAGGCGTATGGGATGTTCAATTCCTAGTCCTGATGGGGTCTGCCCCCCAGACCCCCCGCCTCATACGCCTATGGTTAACATACGTATACTGTATTTTTTTCATTCAACAACAATATTCGTTAGCAATCATATTTAATTCCATTTCCTACACTTGATTCATAACTAAAATATATTTTATTTTAGTCTCAGTTTCATTATGTATTATTCCAAGAAAACAGATTTAAGAAAAAAAAAATAGAGTAATGTTTTGACCCAGAATATTTCGATTTTCGTAACCAATTTTACAGCATTGCCTTTTGCTGTGCAAACACTGAAATATCGCTAGAAAGATAACAATATTAGTAGTTAGAGTAAATTTTTAAAGGATTTAAACTAGCGATTCATTCACTTAGTAAATTTGGGCTTCTACAACAATGAGGTAGAAATATTTAAATTTAAGCTTCTCAGTAAATTTTTTAACCCGTAAGTGCTACTGACGAGTTACACGGACCATGCGCCAATTTCAACATACTGTATGTAATACAGTGGCGCTCATAAGTATTCGTACAGCGAAATATTTCAGTTATACTCGTTCTTATCTTTTCTACCATGCATAGGATAATTATGAAAAGTTTACTGTTTGTTTGGAAAAATTTAACACACAAAAAAAATTAGTTCAACTCCAACATATAATGCAAAATATCAAGGAATTTGAGGAAAATAATAAAATTAAAATGAAAAGGTTTTCGTATACTTAATTACAAAATTATTTAATACTTTGTGTGTCTACCTCAGGCTTGAAGAATTTACATTTTTTATCAATAGTTGGCTGTTTACTGATTAGAGACTGTTGGCAATTCTGAATTCTAGAATTTTCTCTTTGAATCTTCATGGAGGACGGATGACTGGACAAGTCATTAGTAAGCAATAGATCGTCGTGGTAAAGAGCTGTCTACAGATCTTAAGATACCTGTTATTGCTACACACGAACACGCAAAATATTAAATTTTTTTAAACTTTTTTTGGTTTCCTGAAATTCTTTGATATTTTACATTATATGTTGGAATTGAACGATTTTTTTTGTTTTTTAACTTTTTCCAAACGAACAGTAACCTTTTCATAGCTATCCTATACATGGTACAAAAGATAAAGACGAATATAACTGAAATATTTCTTTATACAAATACTTATGAGCGCTACTTTATTTATCTGTCGATAGTACTTACGGGTTAAATTTCTAATTACTGATCTACCTCATAGACGTTGATACATATGCATACTGCGAATATTGTTTATTATCTTTTTCTACCCTCTTGGACAGACGATTATGACTCGTCCGAAATTATTCCAAAATCATCAAGGGTTTCTGGTAGAAACTAGGAATAGAATCGGAATCAGGAATGGAAATAGAATTTTTATATTTTTTTACGTAGGTTGGAAATCAAAATTCCATATTGGATTACGATGTGGATATCTTCGTTTGGGCTTTTAAAAAGTAGTTTTATTTTTTTTATTTCTGCATTTTTTGGCCGAATAATTTGCACCTACAAATACAGTATATCGATTACTGCCAAATAGATAGGAGACTTTCTTGTTCAGAATTCCATCATGAATCCTTACCTTTTCTACTCTCAGATTTATTATTCTGATATACCCATGATGATGTACGGCGACTGTGGTTACTTTGACTTCTGCTCCCCTCCCGAACACCCACGTGTCATTCACGATGTCCGGCAGATACTGAGCCATTGGATACTGTACGGAATCCGAAGAAAGACGAATGATGATCAAAACGTTGTTTTCCCAAAGCATCGACCAAAATTCTTCGTCTTGATCTGGCAAAGGATCTTGCGTTGCTATAAATATTCCTCCCTTTGAATGATTTAAAAATGTAGATTAGATATCTGCTTTTCATTATATCACTATAATTCTTCAAGTTTATCAGTTTCTGCAATGACTAATCGTTTCTCTTTTTCTTTCACCTCAATTTCAATTGCATATTTATTGATTTAGAGATAGGCTTTAAGTAAAAATGTTTATAGCCTCTCTCTCTCTCTCTCCATATATATATATGTAATAATTATTTGTGTATATAGATTCTACAATTATTTGCTTATATTGCCATCAACTTACGACTCTGGACGCGTTAATGTAATCCCCATTTTTGGCGTGGTTGAGCACAATCCTGTTAATGTTATCTTGACGAATGAATATTCGGCAAGTAAAATTGAAAAAACAGTAGTATTAAATTTCTTATAATAAAATTGTATAAAGATATAGAAACATTAAAAATGCAAACTAATGTCATGCAACACAATCTGAAATACCAACATGGAATGGTGTCCTTGTATCTGTTTTTGTGCACATTTTGAGGATCTTTGGCATCACTGCAAGACAGTTGCACATCCAACTGACTTATCATTCGAAATTCTTTGTCATATTGCTTTAAAGAAAAGAAAAACAAGAAAGATTATTAAGTCCGTCCAGATTTACATTTTGTTTATTATTATTATTATTAGTAGTAGTAGTAGTAGTATTAGTAGTAGTAGTAGTAGTAAAGGTATGTAGTAGTAAAGTAGAAAAGTTGTTATATTTAAACTAGGGATGTCACGGGTACCCGACCCGATCGGGTAATTGCTAAAAACTCGGGTACGGGTAGTAAAAACCAAATTCTAATTCAATTTTAATTTTATTGTTTTGCAGATTTTCTTGATATATTTTTTGTATAATATTTTTTAACAAAACATTCAAAATGGCAAATCGTAGTATGGTTTGGGACTATTTCGTCATTGATAAATTAGATAATAGTAAAGCCAAGTGCTTGACCTGCACACAGTTAATAAGTCGCGGTATTAAACCAACAAATTTTGGAACGTCTTCAATACCCGATCGGGTATTACACTTCGGATACCCGTACCCGATTACCCAGTAAAAGCGCTACCCGTTGCATCCCTAATTTAAACTTAAATTAACATTATTTTGTATGGTATATATCAGCTTGTTACTAAACTTTCATAAAGTTATTTTTCATAAGTTTAAGAGAAATTACAAAAGTTGAAAGAAAAGTAATCATATTTATTGTTAGTAATAATAATAACTGACTTCTCTATCATTAAAAAAAGAAGATAAAATTAAATAATCTCTAAAATGAACGTTAATTTAAAAAGTTTTGTTTTCTCCTTTAAATATTTTTTTTTAATTGTTTAATTTATTTTGTAATTTATCTTTGGTCGGAAAAAACAATTAATTCCCATACTGACATCGAAACCCAAAAAGTTAGAATTTCACGATCATTTTTCAGTGTTTTTAACATAATGCTTATAATAGTGTCAGATTTTTAACTTGCAACTTTTAAAATTTGTACGCAGAATAAACAATTTACAGATGGGTCAAAAGGAACAATGATGAATGTGATCTCAAACTATTCAATATTCAAGAACATGCGGGTGTGCATTGCCTTCTTTACGAAAACAAAAGAAGTGTTGCTTCTCTTATGAATATTTCAGTATTCTTTAAATTTCTAAAGTATCTTTATTTGCTCCTCAAAATTTTCAGAAGGTAAAGAGAATGATGTAAGTATGGAGAATGAAATCAACATTCAATTATTTTATATTTAAAAGTTTTGATATACTGTATGTTTCCTTACAAAGAAGATACACACCTGAATATTACAGTACATTTCTAAATTAGATGTATCACTTTTCTTCGTGAACCCAGTCGCAAAAGGGGTCATTCTCCGCATATATATATTTAGACTGGTCCAAAAAACAAAATTTTTGAAATCATAACATGGTACCTCAAATTATTGTGAACCTTTATAAGAATAACTTCTGACAAAATATCAGCTCATTTGAAGTATATTTCGGGGTGCCGCACTACTGTCAAAAATATCAGAAATAAAAAAAATTAGTAATATTATATGGATTGTGGAGTAGTTATCTTCTGTAGGTATGTTACTTGTGTTGTGAGATGATAGCATCATAGCAGTGTAGGAGAGTGTCAAATGGCATCATGCACAAACAGGATGTAAAATATGGCAAGTTCAGTAGCGACTAGAAAATCAACAGAAATGTGGCTTATTGGACAAACAATTGAGACAATATGTGGAAGAAAGCTACCATCCTATGGTGACGTTCTGCGGCTTATTTTTCATCATCTACATGCCAAAAAGACGTTGAAATATGCATCTAAAGCTGTTTGCGCTGAAGTATTGAAATTTTGGGAGATGGCAAATATACCAACTGCTGACTATCGCAATGTTACGAAAAAAATAGAAAAGGAGTATTTTAATTATAGAGGACTTCAAAAATCTAAATCTAGACGTTTACAGACACAAATAGATAAAGAAACTTCTTTTCAAGAACGTTTGGACATTTTATTCGATATCGCCCATGCCAATGCTCTGCAAAAAATGACAGTAGAAGAAGACACAGCTTTTCTACAAGCTCATCGAGAGAAGGGGAGGAGAGGCTACATAGGAAGTGTGGACAAAATATGTGCTCTCAAACAATCTAAGAGATCTAGAGATGAAGCATTTCAACGCCAAGTTAAGAAAGAAACTATGAGAAAGAAAATGAACACAACAGTGACTCAATTTTCGTCAAATAGTAGTTCCTCCGAGGAAGAGCCAAGTACATCAAGTACACCAGTCACCATAAAGAAGGAGAAACTTGGTAGTCATAAACCAGCAATGGTTGTATCAACAGAATTAGCAATGACACTGGACAGAAACAAATTAAGTGATCGCCAAGCAGTATCAGTAGTAGCAGCTACTGCATCTTCTCTTGGATATGAAGTTGATGATATTGTTCTGAGTAGAAGTTCAATACGGAGAAAACGAATATCAGTTCGTCAGCAAATTATGGATGACATCAAGCAATCATTTGAAACTGATATTCCTCTAACAGTTCATTGGGACGGAAAGCTTATCCAAGATCTTACTGGTGATGATAGTGTGGATAGACTTCCAATTATTGTATCAAGCGGAGGAAATCTAAGCTTCTCTCAGTACCTAAACTTAAATCTGGCACAGGAAAAAATATTGCAGGTGCTGTGGTCGAAGCTTTGGATGACTGGGGGCTACGAGATTGTGTGCAGGCAATGTGCTTTGACACAACTGCAAGCAACACTGGCGATAAAAAAGGAGCATGTACTCTTATTGAAAGTATACTTGAACGGCCGCTCCTCGGACTAGCTTGTCGACATCACATTCTCGAAATAGTAATAGCATCTGTCTTTGACAAATGTCACGGCGCTGCCACTGGTGGTCCGGATATCTTGTTATTTAAGCGTCTTAAAAATAAATGGAAGACTTTTAACACAAACAAGTTTCAAATTGTTCAAATCGATGTACCGGAAAAGCCCAGTATAATTGAAAATTGCAAGCAACATTTGACTAAATTACAACCTCGAGCAGATTACCGAGAACTCAGATTTGACAATCATATACCTTGGAGATGTTCCTTTTGATGGCATTAAATTCCATCAACCCGGAGCGTTGCACCGTGTGCGATGGATCGCGCGAGTGATATATGTAATAAAAATTTGTCTCTTCCACAAACAAATGGAAGTCATTAGACGTGAACTAGAAGGGATGCAACGTTTTGCATTATATGTTGTTCGATGCTACATAAATGAATGGTTTTTAGCACCCATTGCTTCCTCTGCACCAGCTAATGACCTATCTCTTCTCAAGAAACTTCAATCCTACGATGATAAAGAAATATCTGTAGCTGCATCTAAAGCGCTCTCTGGCCATCTCTGGTATTTGAATGAAGAGCTCATCGGACTTCTTTTTTTGATGAAGAAACGTCACTGGAAGTCAAGCGAGAAATGGTGAAGGCGCTGGATGTGAATGGCTCTCAAAATCCTCCTAAACGGATAAATTTGAATGTGAATGATCCTAACCTACGAGACAAAACACTAGCTAGCTTCGTCAGTTCAACAACTCGCAACTTCTTCACAAAATTAGCATTGCCAATGGACTTTTTGGACAGAGATCCTGCTGATTGGAACGCTAATGACTACAAAGCTGCTAGCAATTATATAAAAAATATGAATGTTGTAAATGACAACGTTGAGAGAGGTGTTGCTTTAATTAAGAACTTCAGTGGCCATCTTACGAAAAGTGAAGAACAACAATATCTTCTACAAATTGTAGAGCAGCACCGTAAGCGTTTTCCAAACGTAAAAAAATCTACAATAAAAGAGGACTTAGATAAAGGAAATAAATGGAATAGAAACAAAATTAGAGGACTGTGGATTAGGCCTATAGGAGATACCACATTAAAAAACACGCACCGATAACAGCTACCTCAAGGGTAAAAAATATTAATATAAATAATCCGATTGGAGAATAAAATGAAATGTTTGACCTCCGTGCGGCACCTCTAAATATTATTCGATTTGCATTAAAATTGGTATTTATAATTCTTTAACCATTCTTCACAATATCCAAGGATACCATATCAAAAATAATAAATTTGAAAAATCACCCTTACAGGTTGGACCAGTCTAATATACAGTGTATATATGTATATTAGAGTGTCCCAATTTTTTTTGTTCCTGAAGTTTGTCATGCACACCCCCCTAATTTCTTCCACTCGTGAAAACATGCCAGCAAGATGAATTTCATTTGTGTTCTTTAATTTTAAGGGTCCCCTCAAACCATGTGTTACTATTGCTGAACGGCTACTCTCTACCTTATACTAATTGTAGCATATTTCTTTTCAGGTTATGGATACAAGAAAGCAGGAGACTGTGTGGTTGGTGGGGGTGTTGCGAAATGAACCCCTGGAAAAGCTGTGTCAACTCCCGACACTGGGAAATGTTCTTCGACGTCTGTTGTTCTTCACTCGGAAGAAAAAAATGTCCACGGCGGAAGCTGCCAATGTGGTAGCTGATGAGGTTATGGCGGTGTGGGCTCGGGCATCTATTCCGACCTCCCACAAGCCCAAGTGCGTCGAGAGGATCAAGGCCCTCTCCACGGACTACGAGAAGGTTGCCAGAAACCGAAACCATGGGGGAGAGAAGCAACTGGAGCGGGAAAAGGGATTCCAAGCCAACCTGAATACACTGTTCGAAACAGCTCATGCCAACGCCATGAAACTCATCAAAGTCCCCGAAGATAGAGACTTTCTGAATGACCAGCGAACCGTGCGGAAGATGTACATCGGAGGAGAGGACCTGGAGTTTGCTTGCAGGGCAGCGGAGCGGGAGAAACGCCGAGCAGCTGAAGAGAAGAGGAAGAAGAAAAGCCGCGAAGAGATGGACTCACTGCAAGCAAAAGGAACGGTGAAAAGTGGGTCTTCTTCTTCGGAGTCCATGGAAGAAGCATCCAATGATGATGTCCAATATTCCTCTCCTGGTCCTTCGGCTCCTCGATCCGCTCCCAAGGACGGCCAAGTGTTGGCAAGGAGGATCATCCAATATCCCAATTTTGCTGCAGCCCTGGATCGAACTGGAACCTCAGTATGCCAAGCGATGCACATTGTGGCTCCAGCACTCGCTGCCGCGGGAGTTGAGTTATCCTCGGTCACCTTGTCCAAATCAAGTCTTCACCGTTCACGGCAGAAGTCCAGGAAGGACTTGGCAGCCGGAATCAAGACCGAGTTCAATCCTGATACGCCACTTGTCGTCCACTTTGGTGGCAAACTCCTCCCTGATTCGGATGGAGGGAAATCGGATCGCATACCAGTGCTGGTTAACGGGAAGAATCTTGAGAAGTTGTTGGTGATCCCAAAAATCCCTGACAGCACGGGACAGCGGATGGCTGGAGCTGTTCTAAAGGTGCTGGACGATTGGCCGCAAGTTCAACCATGGATTGCTGGTCTCTGCTTCGACACAACAGCGGCGAATACCGGTATTCACAGCGGCGCTTGTACGATTATCCAGGACCAAATGGACCGCCGCGTTCTTTTCCTGGCTTGCAGACACCACATGATGGAATTGGTAATCACTTCAGTCTTTGACCTGTTCTTCAGGTCTTCTGGCCCCAAAATTGCGCTGTTCGCTCGCTTCAAATCCCAATGGGAGTTCATCGACCAGAAGCAGGCTTCTCCGTTGAACAGCGATGGCCCAAGCGACATCCTTTCGGAATGGGTGGCATTGAAAAAAGAGCAGATTGTCCACTTCATTGAAGACCAGCTTGAAGTTGGCCACCCAAGAGACGATTACCGGGAGTTCCTGATCCTCGCTCTGGTCTTCCTCGATGGTCATGGCAAACGAGATCTCCGGTACAATCGTCCTGGAGCATACCACCGGGCCAGGTGGATGGCCAAAGGCATTTACTGTCTTAAGATGTTCATCTTCCGAAGCCAATTCCACCTGACTGCTCACGAGGTCTGGTCACTACGCAGGATAAACGTCTTTGTCGTCACCATCTACCTCCAGAGGTGGTTCGAGGCTCCATTGACGGCGGACACGCCAGTCAATGACCTGGAGCTGTTGGAGGACCTAGAGCGGTACAAGGCGGTGGATCATGATGTAGGTACCGCCGCATTGATGAAATTCCGGGGCCACCTCTGGTACCTAAGCGAAGATTTAGCCGGACTCGCTATGTTCTCCTCCAAAACCACCGATGCAGAGAAGACGGCCATGCTCCAAAACCTGCTCAAGAAGACCGAAAACCCAAAAGATCTGCGTCGGCTGGAGGGAAAGAGTGTCTTGACCGTGAGATGGTCAGATTTGAGCACCTTGGTCACGAAAAGGACTCAAAACCTTTTTCATTGTCTGAAGCTGCCAGTTCCAAAAACCCCCAAAGATCTCGAAGGATGTGCACCATCGTTGAAGTCTGTGAACGACGCAGCAGAACGGGCGGTGAAACTGGCGCAAGATTTCAACGAGGGCCTGACAAAAAATGAGGAGGAACGGCAGCTCGTGTACCAAGTCGTTGAATACCACCGCCAGCAGTTCCCCTCAGCAGACAAAAAGATCCTCTGTCCCCCGAAATGAAATGTGCCATTAGGAAGAATTTCCATTTCCTTTAATTTAATCATTAGAAAGAATTTACATTTCATTCTTCCATTCTAGAATGATTAATGCTGAGCATTTACGTTTGTTCATATAGGGTCGAATAAACAAGGTCAATGAGGGGACCCTTCCCCTCCTAATAGGCCAATGAAATTTCGCCCATGTTTTCCTTTCTTCAAGTGTAATTAATTAAAGGGGTGTGCGATTTGACTCTTGCAAATTTTTATTTTCACATGTGCGGCTGGGACACCCTAATATATATATATATATATATATATATATATATATTAGTGATGTAGCGGTTGTCCACATATTCTCAGCTCCGCAACCGCATTTATCAGTGCGGTTATTGCGGTTGTTTGAGGATATCTTCTTACTAGAGCAACCAAATGCTATAAATGCTAGTGTAATGACTATAAATGATATAAACGTCGCCAAATGCTGTTCCTGTCATGCCTCATGCCTTCACTCACGGGTGCAAAAAGTCCTTGGATGTCTTACCTCGAGTGTTCCGAGTGAACATTTATTTAGTGGAGCAGGGATCATCTACGATGAAAAAAGGAATAGGCTGAAGGGGGACAAAGCTGAAAAATTTTATTTTTGAAATAGTCTCCCAGCAATTCAATTTAAATATAAGGATTAAATAGTGTGTGCGTGTGTGTAAATATATATATATATATATATAATAAATATATATATATAATTATATAATATATTATATATATATATATATATATATATTATATATATATTATAATTATATACACCACTTTCGAATGGCCGATGGTTGGGGAAAGTGGTTGGGGAAATACAAAACACGTTGGGTCCTCGTCCCGCATCCTGAAAACACACTTTTTACAGTTTAGATTACAGTCATTATATTGTAGACTGTGAAAAGTGTGGCGAAAACGCGATATTTTATTGTGTTGTTTATTCTTAGGTAATATTATGATGTTATAGGGGACATAACCGCAACCGCAACAGCAGAGCTATGAAAAATGACAACCGCTACATCACTAATATATATATATATAATAATATATATATATCTGTGTGTGTGTGTGTGTGTGTGTGTGTGCTTACGATTGGAATGGGTACATTTGTGTTGCTTTGGGGAGGAAATACAAAAATGCAAAATTACGGTGCATCTTGCTTTTGATGAAAGATTATGGAATGAACTATTCACTGAATTATGATAACTCAAAGCATTGCTGCTTCCACTGGTGATGAGCCAAGTACGGAAGTCTCGTTAGTATGTTCACCCTCTATATATTTTACAATGATGCTGCGAACTACTCATAACCTGAATGGGTTTAAGGGGTTTTGTAAAAACCAGTGAAATCTTTACTCTATCTTGTATTTAATCTAGTAAGATGTGTCAGCAATATAATATATATATAATATATATATATATATATATATATATATATATATATATATAAAGGAAAAAGTTTAAATGACAATAGGAATAAAAATAACAATAGGAACAACAATAGGAACACAAAAGCGAACAAGAAAATTTTTTCAACATCGCTGACACTTACGATGCTAATGTCATCCACATTGTAGTTGACACAGCTGGAAACCCCCGAGCCAAATCGCTACCGGGCAAGAAGCTACCAATACAACTAGAGGAAGCGGATCTCTTTCGGAGGATCATAGGCAACGAATCAAGCGATATCGAAGGAAAACGAACTTGAAATGCGCAAGGGGCACGAAAAACAGAGAACATAAAAATTGTCCTGGCTAATATTCAAGGAATAAGACCAAACCAATCACTCAATAAGGTTTCGTACCTGAAAGGATTTATGGACGAAACAAGGGCGGACATCGCATGCCTCACAGAAACTCATCTTAAAGATTGCCAAGGAAATTGTGAAAACTGCGAACATGTATTGATAAGAAAGAGATAATATAGAGGGCTTCAACTTACTAAGAGCGGATAGAACGACGAGACGGAAAGGTGGCTGTGCTATATATGTACAGGAAGGTCATATGACAGAGAATAATAAGTAAATCAAACAGCTATGTGGAACTCCTAGCAGTGAAAATAGAAAAACTAAACTTGATAGTAATAGTCATCTATAGACCTCCAAGCAACCCGAACCGAAAAGTTCTCGGAGGCCATTGATTACATCAGAAAGCTAATAAAGGCCATAAACCCTCCATCCCCCAATATAATGATGCGGAGACTTTAACTTCCCATCTACAAAATACAAAAAGGTGATAGGAATATATATATTCACCAGGACAAGGGGGCACAAGAGAAGACCAGGAAGCAAGCAAAAATGTTGATGGCTCTCACAAATGAGTTTATGCTGACACAGGAGATAACAGAAAATACCAGAAAAAATAACTGCCTGGATCTGGTATTCACGAAAAACACGAACTTGATTGCTGATATAAAAATAACCCCAACCATTATCTCAGACCACAACTTAATGAGATATCAACAAATATGACGCAGCATTAAAGACAATACACATATTGTGGAAAGAAGTAAATTCGGGGCCTTTAACTTAAACTCGAAGACTATAATTTGGGAAGCAATCAGATCGCACATGGCCCAAATAGAATGGAGAACAATTTTCGAGAATAAAACAACTGAAGAAATGCTAACAAGCTTGGAAGAAAAAAACGCTGAGAATTTTAGAAAAATATGCTCCGAAATCACAGCCAAAAGGAAAGAGGAGCTGGCTAGAGAGGCAAAAGAGAAGGCTATTCCGCAAAAGAGAGTGGAGGCGAAGTTAGTAACTGCGGAGATAATGACAGGAAGGCAATAAAAGAAAAACTGGAGGGTATCGATAGGGAAATACAAGCCTTGATTAAGGACCATACAGAGAGGGAAGAGGAAAAGGTGGTAGAAGCAATAAAGGAAAATCCAAAATACTTCTATAGCTATGCAAAAAGGAAAACAAAAACGCGCGCTGCTATTGGGCCCTTAAGGACGGGAAATAATGAACTAACCGACGATCCAAAAGAAATATCTGATACATTGAGAGCTCAATATGAATCAGTTTTCAATACCCCAAAAAGTGACAAAGCGATACCTGACATAAATGCATTCTTTGAAGACGAATTGCAAGGAGAGTATATAACAGACTTTGATTTTACCCTAGAAGATGTAGCGAGAGCTATAGAACAAATGAAACCATATTCAGCTGCAGGTCCGGACAATTGGAACGCATTATCGATTAAAAACTGTAAAAATGAAATAGCTACACCTTTATACTGGATATGGAGAAGATCCCTAGACACTGGGGAAATACTGAGCATCTTGTAAAGAGCAAACATTGTCCCTATACAGGGTGTACATAAAGTCAGGATCTATTTTTGTGAAGCACTTGGAAATTATATGGAATTCAATCATAAAATGATAAAGTGGTAACATTTATTAAATAATTAAGAGTAGGATTCGACGTGACGCCCATCAGTATCCCTGCACAGCTCAAATCGTTCCGCAGCATTTCTAAACACATTCTGGAGCATTTGCGGGGTTATGTTATTTGCACAGTTCGTATACGTACGTAAGTTTTCAAGACTCGTAATCTTCGTCTGATAGACGTGCGACTCGATAAAGCCCCATGCAAAGAAATCTAAAGGGGTTAAATCTGGTGATCTCGCTGGCCAAGGTCTGTTGCTTCCGCGTCCGATCCAGCGATTTGGAAAACGTCCATTTAGATAATCCTGAACAATTTTGGCATAGTGACAAGGAGCACCATCATGCTGATAGACGACGGTACTAACAATCCTATCCCCGTCGTCTATCAACATGATGGTGCTCCTTGTCACTATGCCAAAATTGTTCAGGATTATCTAAATGGACGTTTTCCAAATCGCTGGATCGGACGCGAAGCAACAGACCTTGGCCAGCGAGATCACCAGATTTAACCCCTTTAGATTTCTTTGCATGGGGCTTTATCAAATCGCACGTCTATCAGACGAAGATTACGAGTCTTGAAAACTTACGTACACGTATACGAACTGCTGCAGATAACATAACCCCGCAAATGCTCCAGAATGTGTTTAGAAATGCTGCGGAACGATTTGAGCTGTGCAGGGATACTGATGGGCGTCACGTCGAATCCTACTCTTAATTATTTAATAAATGTTACCACTTTATCATTTTATGATTGAATTCCATATAATTTCCAAGTGCTTCACAAAAATAGATCCTGACTTTATGTACACCCTGTATATAAAGGAGGGGACAGATCTCAAGCAAAGAACTATAGACCAGTGTCATTGACGTCCCACCTCACCACAGTATTTGAAAGAATAGTTACAGAGAAAATTTATGATTTCCTGGAGACACGGGAAAGATTCAACGAAAATCAGCATGGATTCCGATCAGGTAGATCATGCCTATCACAACTAATAGAAACTACAACAATATCCTAGATGCATTGGAAGGCAATGACAACTACGATGTTATATACACAGATTTTGCTAAAGCTTTCGATAAATGTGACCATGGTATAATAGCACATAAAATTAAATATATGGGAATAACAGGCAAAGTGGGAAAATGGATCTACAACTTCCTTAGAGATCGTCTGCAGGTCGTCAAAATTCAAGGTATATCCTCATCAGAATCGGAAGTACGCAGCTCAGTACCACAAGGGACAGTACTGGCTCCACTCCTGTTCATTATCATGCTAACAGACATAGACAGCGGAGTAAACAGCAACAGTATAGTAACATCCTTTGCAGACGATACAAAGATCAGCAGAAAAATCAGCGATGTACATGACGTGGAGGCCTTGCAGAGGGACACGAACAAAATATACAAATGGTCAGAAGACAACAACATGTCATTCAACGCCGAGAAATTTCAGCTCTTGAGATATGGTCGAAAACAAGAACTTAAACAGACTGCATATTATGCTCCAGATAGACAGGAAATTCAGAGAAGCATGAAAGCGATTGATCTCGGGATAATAATGACAGATGATGCGAAATTCGAAACACAAAATCAGATAGCGATAAATAAAGCAAAAAGAGTCGCCGGACAGGTTCTAAGAACGTTCAAGAGAAGGGACAGGACAGTAATGATTCCCCTGCTAAAAACACTGATTATACCAAAACTTGAACACTGCTCAGTTTTAACGTCCCCATATAAAAAGGAAGAAACTAATAAACTAGAAGAAACGCAAAGGCATTTCACAGCCAAGATTGATGTATGCAAAGAACTCAACTACTGGGAAAGACTACGTAAACTAAATATGTACTCACTGGAAAGAAGAAGAGAGAGGTACATCATAATCTACATATGGAAAATGATCGAAAAACTGGTACCAAACCTAAAACTAAACCCAATTACCATTCAAACAACACTGGAAAATAGGAAAGGCATAATGTGTAGTGTTCCCAAATTAAAGGCCCGACAAGGGACCTCCTTAACCCTGAAGGAAAATAGCTTGGTTGTCAGGGGGCCAAGACTTTTCAACCAGCTTCCTAAGGACCTCAGAAACGTAACGGGGGTCAAAGTTGAAGTTTTCAAGAAAAGACTGGCTCAGGACAGTACCAGATGAGCCGGGCGTGCCTGGCTATGTACGGTTAAGAGCGCAAGAAAGCAACTCGCTCCTCCACCAGGCCAGACCTAGAGGCGGGGCCACCAGCTTGACCTCCGTGTGAAGAGAGACCAACGCACGAAACAACATAAGGTTCATAAGGTAAGGTGTATATATATATATTTTAGGGTGCTTCTTGGCTATAAGAGTGAAATTTGTTTTTTAATTTAAACGTCCTATACCCCCCCCCCCCCCCCAAAAAAAAATTGTTCCATGTGATGAAACAACTATGTGTGTCAATTTTCTTTTAAATTAATTAATATTTAGAGGTCGCTCAAGAGGGCTGCAATTTTAGCTACTGCTTACCACATCATGTGGCATCATATGACATTGTCCCAGTTCGAGCCGATTTCTTTGTCGTTCAATTTTACATAGCTCATTAGTTCACATGTTTTATAATTTTTTTATTTTCTTCGTCTTTTATATACTAGGGGGTGGGGGGGGGGGGGTAAAACCAATAGCGGATTAATGGCCTGATAGGCCTGGGGCTGGTTGATCCAAATGGGCCTATAGTTACGTTTATTCATGTTCATTACGTTACATATATGATTCTGATCCTGAGTATGAAAACATAGGCCAGTAAATTCAACAACGAAAGCATATATTCTGTATCAAGTGACAAGTAACTTGCTACAGAATGTATACTTGATACAGTTCCTTGATACAATTCCTATGTTCCTTGCTGGGCCCACGTTGTTTGGTGGGCCTATGTTCCTTGGTAGGCCTGAGGCTGCAACCCCATCAACCTCCTGTCTAATCCGCCACTGGGTAAAACTTCAAGGTTATTGAGCGACCTTTAAATCTTACTCGATTTGTAAAATATTTCACGTACATTATTTTTTAACAAAAGGAACGATTCTTGAGGGTAGGAGCATAAAATTTCCAACTTTAGAAAATAAGGAGCACCCTAATATATATAAATTCCGGTGTCTGAAATTAAGAGGCTGATTAAAGAGCTACTGTAAAGACAGGCGCCTCACCAGGGATAGATGACGTATCGAATGAGCATTTAAAATTTGATAATGATGTGAGCAGTCTTCATACCTCATTACTGTTCTCAGCCATGTTTGCCCACAGTTATATTCCTACAGAGTTTATGAGGGTTTATATCACACCCCTTCTTAAAAATAAATATGGGGAACATTCTATCCAGCGATAACTACACGCCTATTGCTGTTGCCTCCTGCTTCTCAAAACTACTTGAGAAACTTTTGCTGCGCCGACTAAATGATTATTTATGGACGCCTTCTAACCAGTTTGGTTTCAAAAGGTCCCATTCAACTGACCTGTGTATTTATGTTTTGAAAGAGGTTGTATTTAGATATACTGTTAGTAATTCAACTATTTATAGTTGTTTTTTGGATATAAGCAAATCATATGATAGAGTGAATCACAATTGTCTATTTAAAAAATTAGAAGACAGTAATGTTCCACCAAATGTTTTAAATTTATTGAAATTTTGGTACACACGCCAAACTTTTACTGTTAGATGGGGCAATGTATTGCCCGAATGTTTTGGTTCCTCATGCGGAGTTAGACAAGATTCCTTACTTTCTCCTCTGCTGTTTAATATATATATATATTGATGGTTTAATTGCTTCTGTTAATGAGGTAAGAGTGGGATGCTGTTCAGATGACATGAGGATAAATAATTTGGTCTATGCCGATGATATGGTGTTAATAAGCCCTTCGGTATAAGGTCTGGATCGTCTTATAAAAATTTGTGAATCATATTCTCAGAACCATGACATTAATTTTAGTGTTACTAAATCGAGAGACGAACCAATAGAGTACGTGATAAGAATTTAAGCATCTGGATCAAACTATCACCAACTCCTTGAGTGACGACTCACTCAGACATAAGGAAACAATATCGAAGTTACTGTGCTGAGGTAAACATGATTATAAGGAGCTTCAAATTCTATACTAGCGAAGCTAAAGGCACTCATTTTCGCACTTTCTACACTAATATTTATGGGCAGCAACTCTGAGTTAAGTATAAGAAGGCTCCTGCAGAACCCTGAATTTGCTTTACAACAGATCCTATAGACTGCTACATAAGTTACCTTCAAGATGCTCAACTTCTCAAATGTTCGCTAACCGCAACGTTCCGAGCCTCCCTGAGGTAACAAGACGTGCCCAATACAGTCTAATACTCAGATAATCCAACTGTCCAAGCTATCCATCGGTCCTGCTTTATGTCTTCTAGACTGTAGACCTATTGGTATGAAAGTGTATGTCTATAGCTCCCCTTAACTCCTGCATTAGCCATACCATTACATGTACTTTTTATTTTAATGAAACTGCTATTACTAATTTTTTTTATTATTTCTTGTCTCCTTACGTGCATCATTGTTATTGCTTTATTACCGTAGTCCTTCTTGTTTTTGTTTTCAAAGTTAGCGTTTAATTAGTTGTATCATTGATTACCTTGATGGATACTGTAATTTTTCTTTTTAGGTTAGTGGATCTGTCTTCTGCCAATAAACAGCAACATTGCCACTATCATTATTATAAAAATACTACATTTTCATGTTGGTGCATATTCCCTATATGTTTCGTCCAGCACTACCGAGTCGTCGAGTCACCAACAGGGGGCACACCTCAATCCTAAGACGCATGACTCACCACCAGGTCAGCGTCACAAACTGAAGCAAGCAACCCACCTCACACCAGTATCTGAGCTTGAAGCACCGTGGCGTGCCATCCAAAAGCCTCCTCGCTGAATCACCAAGAAACACCTACACCTACAGTAACAAGGGAAGACGGAACTACCACTAAGTAGTATCCTTAACGCTCAATACGCCGTGACATTTTCTAAATCAGTAAGAGTGTTTAAACGTAGCAATGGTGCGATTAATTATGTGCTCGAGACAAATTATAAGCGCGCAGACTCCCCCAAATATAGTGTGATTTATTTGACTGTTGATGAGATGTCGAACTTTTTTGTGTTGGTTGAAAAGTGGTCGACTGAGTTATAACGTACCAGTTTCCGCGAGTGCAACAAGAGCAACGATTAGTGACACCTCCTCATACTGTATTATTTGTAGGTTAACTGTGAGTCGTGATGTGAATCATCCGTTCGTTGAAATACGTTTGTTGTGGGAAAACAATTTTCCAAAAACAATCTAAACACATTCAGGTAAAACAATGGTAATAACGGACTGGTGCCTACTCATTACCGACTCATCCTCGATAGATTGTTTGAAGTAGCAACCTTCCTTAATCTGAAACCTGTATTATAGTAAATGTGCGAGTTGGTGATATACGTTATTTTGACACCGTTCTTGAGCATGCCTATACATTTTTAATTTACGATTTTATGAAGTGTAGAGAGGAACAAGGTGAGAACGGTTTGGAGCTAAGGAAATATTTAGAAGACATCCCCTGAGAAGTACCACTCGCTTTGGGACGTTGGTCGAGAGCGTTACAAACCATCCCTCACCTTCACCGTTCATCCGCAGAAACTCTTTCTTTATACAGGGTGATTCATATATGTGTTTTATAAATCGCAGGGTGTATTCTTGAGACAAAAGTAAAGAAGAAAGACTATATAAACACAGGTCGAGAAACCCGCAGGTTTCGAGCTACAGCACGCGACAGAAAAATGAAACGCCGAAAGATTTTTTTACATATTAAATAGTTATATTACTCAGTAAAATGACAAAATAATTTTATTTTAGTTTCCTAAATTGAATACCAATATTTAAAGTAATTGTTTTTCCTTATGTTGAACGTATTTTGGATCACCTGAAGATCAGGGCCCCCAGCCTCAATTACCAAATGATATCTTCTTAAAACTAGCGAAAATATCACGACTTAACCTAATCAAGGGCGTACAGTTGACCTAACCGGGCATTCAATTTAATTTATTATATTTGGTACTGTAAAGCAAAAAAACAAGAATAAATGGGGGCCCCTGATCTTCATGTGATCCTGTATTTTCTTTCTTCAACAATGTAAACAGCAACAAAATTTTTCATTAAAATTTAGAGTCCCTGGTGGCCAATTTGAATAAACAATGTGTATATACAATTTGGGTTTATAAAATTATTAAAATACTTAATATAAAGTCATGAATTATAAAGTACAACTTAATATAGAATTATTATTAATATAGAGTCGGAGATTACAATAGTTTATATTTAGAGATTAGCTAGTTAGAGAAAATGTAAATTTATGAGGAACTTAATTTATTAAGCTTTGCCTTTTTCATGAATATAAAATATATTTACAGTATATAATTACACTTTGAAATGCGTATAAATTATCATAGTGTTTTTGGATCACCTGAAGATCCGTCACCTCAGCCTTTTTTAGTTAGCTTTATAAGGCTAACTAACGAAAATATCACGACTTAACCTAACCAATCAACTGTACGCCCTTGACGAGTGGTTAGGTTAGGTCGTGATATTTTCGTTAGTTAGCCTTATAAAGCTAACTAAAAAAGGCTGGGGTGACGGATCTTCAGGTGATCCGTGTTTTTTGTATGTTCAATTTTCGGACGTTTTCCAGTTTATGTACCGTTTTCTACAGTTATGCAACTTTCTAGTGTTTCTTTGCTTCTGTTAGGCACAGCATAGAGTAAAACAGAAGGTTAGGTTAGGTTAGGTTACGTTAGGTTAGGTTAGGTTAGGTTAGGTTATCAAGAACTTACCTCTCTTAAAAAGTTGTTATAATCGACGGCAGTTGTATGACCAATCAAAAATAAATTATATGAAAAACGGTACACAAACTGGAAAAGGTCCCAATTTTCTATAAATATAGATTTTTTTTAATAAAAATTTCAAAATTTCAAATAATCGATAAGAGAATCGGTTAAATTTTGCCGATGCCGGTGCTGATGTCCAAAGAGTGGCCAATTCTGCCGATGCCGATTAATCGCTACACCACTAGTTAATATGTATTGTATTTTTCAACTGTTTGTTCGTTTGTGTATTCCAAATTTAGTAATAATTCTTATTCATAAACTTATATATTTTTTAATCATAATTTAATGGTAGCTTATATATTATATTTTAAATATCATATTTAGTAATACTCATTATTCATGAATTTATACATTACTTTATCCTGAAATTAACATTAAATGTCTGTTTACGAGTGACCATACAAACAGATCGCTTTTTAAAGTAAAGAGAAGAACTCCCATCACATGCAGGCTCTTTGTACTCATTGCCCAGGTACGCGTGTGATGAGTGCAATTCATCCTATAGTTTGGGAAAACAGCCCGCTAATTCTGCAATAAGATCTCTATTTCTTCCTACGTAAGGTTTGAAATCCCGTATAGAGAGGTAAGGGCGACTGCTCGATGGGATTTTAAATCTTTGGTCATGCGATAGAAGAATGGAAATTTTTTCGAGACACTTGTTTATAACTTACAACATATTTAACCTAATTTAATATTTTGCGCTGAGGATGAAAACAGCTCTTATTCAAAGTTCTGAGAAATAAGAGTTTAAAAGTATTGCAGTTCTACTATATATATATATATATATATATATATATATATATATATATATATATAGGATCGACAAGAAATAGACCAACAAGTAGACAGACAAATTCTTCCTTCCATGCCTTCATCAAACATTCTTGGAAAACACACGTGGGCAAAGAATCAAACAATGGAACCGTCTGTTTTCTTCCAAACAAAAGCGAGCCCTTAACAACAAAAGGACCTTTACGAGCAACACTCGTCCGTCAACCGCCCTCCGGCTTCCTGCCGGAGGAGCGGCCTGCTGTTTCCCTCAAGGCCTTCGATCTATCATCAAGCAAAACCTTCTACAGACCGCCTGCAGAAGCAATCCTTCGAGGCCCAGCGCCGTTTCGACTTCCGCCGGTTTGCCTCTCAAGCATCACCTCAATTCTACAACAAGCGAATCAACACTGGAGGCGACCGGCGACCGGCATCTCCTCAGGCCTACAGTTTACAAGAGATATTCATCTCCTCAGGCCTACAGTCTACAAGGCCTGACCGACACGACCAACGCGTGAGCGACCAGCTTCCATAGGACGATCAACGACACTTCGAGCCTACAGTAATAGGTTCACTCGACACTTCAACAAAGGTTCTCATCGTCCCGGTAAGATACGTCCATCCTTTCTAAGTACTTTCGTGAAGCCTACACTATACCCCGAACGGTAGACTATACCCCAAGTGTAATTAAGCATTCCAACTAACTCTCGTTAAACGCAGTAGGCCTATTTCCTATTTCCTAATTCCTATTACCCAATTCAAGTGTCCTTCCGAAAAAGTAATTCCGCGTATCATCCGCTATTATGTTCATTTATATGTTTATGTGATAACTTAATTTCTCTTACTGCAGGCCTGATTCATTTACAGTGTACATCCCTTCAACTTGTCATTAGGCAACAACATCTTGTTTCTATAATCCATTTAAGTACATTATTTATATCACTTACTAGGCCCATTCAATGTACCATTTTGCATGCCATTTTCATATCATCAATGAATGTATTACGTGTCAATTTAAGCTATTAACCATTCATCTTACTAGCTAAGTTCCATGTCATCAGCATAACGTAAAGGCTAGCCATAATCGCTGTCAATTCTCTGTTAAACCACTGTGACAATTAACGTATTTGTTTTTATAATAAACTACAAAACTATAAGGTGTCTTATATAACCTTACATTAATTTGTTCAGGAGTAATCTGAACTGGCGATCCCGAAACAAATTCGGATCACTCGGCATCATTATTATTATTATAGTAGGCCTACGCCTTAGCCACTTTCAAATGGTGATACTTAACATCATAAATAATTATTAACCCAGCCAATCATTAATACTCAGTCATTGCATCAATTAATCATTAGCATACAATCAAATCATTATCACCTTAAACGGCTAAAACTAGGTCCACTATATATATATATATATATATATATATATATATATATATATAATGTATAGAAACGACGTAAGTATAGAGGAGTGTTTTGCACACGAGGAAGAGAAATAACGAACAAATGAAAAATGAGGTGACCGTTATTTCTCTTCCTCGTGTGCAGAACACTCCTCTATACTTACGTCGTTTCTATACATTAATATACTGCGTGGTCATTGCAGTTAAATGTATATATATATATATATATATATATATATATATATAACGTAAAGAACGACGCTTTGTATAGGAGAATTATCCGCGCAAGATGAGAGCGAAAGAACGAAACAAATGAAAAAATGAGGTAACCACCCGGGAATCGACCCGGGATCTCCGATTGCCGGTCATCATATCTGACCGGCAATCGGAGGATCCGGGTTCGATTCCCGGGTGGTTACCTCATTTTTCATTTGTTTCGTTCTTTCGCTCTCATCTTGCGCGGTAATTCTCCTATACAAAGCGTCGTTCTTTACGTTAATTATACTGCGTGTTTGCAGTTATAATGTGTGTGTGTATATATATATATATATATATATATATATAGCTACAACGACATTGTCACTTTCGAAGATTCTCCATTTGCCTTCTGAGAAATAACATTCTAGATGAGGACGGCGTTCGAGCTCTTTCCCGTTCGACTTTTTACCCCCCCCCCCAGGGCACGACGCCTCAATCGCACCTCGGCCAGGAAACTAGAACATTAGTTCTCAACCGGTGGGTAAATTACCCAACTGGGGTAATGACACGCGATCCAGAAATTCTAAAAAATAATATTGTGATAATGCAGAAATTATAAAAAAATAATATATAATGATTGGGGTAATCGGGCTGGATTAGAATTGGTTTTGGGTAACCATACAAAGCGGGTTGAGAACCACTGGTCTAGAACACTACTCCTCAGTCGATCTGGCACTTCGCATCATATCACAAGCAATCAAAGGACGCCCACCACAGCCGCGCGCGTTATTACATTAACTATTGTGCATTTCTTCCTTTTTGTTATCAACCTCAATCAGTAGTTCAAACATTTTCTTAAAAGTAATCATTAAGCATTATAACGTCATTTATTGCACAACATTAATCAAACGTTAATGTCACTTTAACCATTCATTATTTTCTTTAATAAAGGAAAAAAATTCACTCCATTAATTTCCTAGTTAATAACATTATTATCATTATATTGCCTTGGACAATATATATATATATATATGAATAAAACCACGATGGAAAGGAAACACAGAATGGTGCTCAAGCGCTTTCGTCTAATGACATCCTCAGGAACACTGAAGTAAATAAAGAGTTCAAGACTATATACAGGTTACAAAAGAAATATATATATTATATATATATATTTCTTTTGTAACCTGTATATAGTCTTGAACTCTTTATATATATATATATATATATATATATATATATATATATATATATAAATTGTGGAGAGCATACAAAAATTGTAAGGAAAATTACCAATTTTAGCACTTTGCCCGAATTCAACACAAGATCAAATTATTAGAGGAGCATACATATTTATAAGGGAAAACTACTCACGTTTTAGCACTCTGCCCTTCTTGTCTAAATCCTTTCTGAACGAATTCAACACAAGATCAAATGGATTGTTTACAACCAATTTTATAGATAAGGCGTGAATGATATATATGTCACAAAAAAAAATAAAAAATATAAAACTAAATTGAAAAATAAAATTTGTAAGAGAAGCATACAAATTTATAAGGAAACACTACCAAAGCTTTAGCACTCTACCCTTCTTGTCTAAATCCGTTCTGAACGAATTCAAAACAACGGGATTTAGTTGAAAAAGACCTTTGCTCATGTTAAAGTTATTTGTAAGTTGGATAATAGCAGACTCAAGAATATTTCTATTAACAATGTTGCTAGAGTGAAACAAAACTGAAGCATTCTGTGTTTCCTTTCCTTCGTGGTTTTATTCATCATAAATGTTTTTCATGTGTTACTTTCGTGAAATAATTTTCATATATATATATATATATATATATATACCGGGTGTCCCATAAGTCCGGCATCATAGGAAAAATAATAAAAAAACGCAAAACAAAAGCTTTTATTTACAGAATGTGCTCAATATGTCCACCATTGTTTACAATACACAAATTCAGACGTGATACCCAGTCAGCAAGCACACGGTGAATGATGTCAGGAGTAATGGTGTTACATGCCCCAATAATGCGCTGCCGCAAATGTTCAACACTCCTAATTTTCTCTGCGTACACCAGCGCTTTCAAGTGGCCCCAGAGATAAAAATCTAGTGGCGTGAGATCAGGGCTTCTAGCTGGCCATTCCACGGGCCCTCGACGTCCTATCCAATGACCAGGGAATTGTTGGTACAGGTATTCCCTTACTTGGGTGCTGTAATGTGCAGGAGCGCCGTCTTGCTGGAATCATGTTGGGAAATTTCCTTCTTCGTTCAAGACACTGGGAAATGCTTCTTCCTTGAGTATATGTAGGTAGGTGCCTCCAGTGACATGTTCATCGAAAAAGAGGGGGCCTATGATGCGATCCTTCCAAATGCCACACCATACCATCACCCGAGATGCACCTTGTTCCTTTGAAGAGGTATGCCAGTGAGGGTTGTTTTGAGACCAGTAGCGGGTGTTCTGTCGATTTACCTCACCATTTCCATAAAAAACAGCCTCGTCACTGAACAGAATGGTGGACGGGAAATTGGCATCCCCAGCATAAATTATGGTTTGTAGAAATAGAAAAATATAAATTTCTCCTATGATGCCGGACTTATGGGACACCCTGTATATATATATATATATATATATATATATATGTTGAACACAGACCGTGCATGGAACAAGGAACTCTTCTGGGAAAATTAAATCCACTATAGTCCGAATAAGTAATGGTAAATGACAAACACCATAGTTTTTCTTTTTCATGATGCTAGCCCGACGTGGGCAACGGGTCTCTCGCAAAGAGGTCCCATAAATATAGCTTCCCTCACCAGCTATCTGCAAAGCAGACAGGATCCAGCTGGATCCAGCTGGATCCTGTCTGCTTTGCAGATAGCTGGTGAGGGAAGCTATATTTATGGGACCTCTTTGCGAGAGACCCGTTGCCCACGTCGGGCTAGCATCATGAAAAAGAAAAACTATGGTATTTGTCATTTACCATTACTTATTCGGACTATAGTGGATTTAATTTTCCCAGAAGAGTTCCTTGTTCCATGCACGGTGTGTGTTTAACATATAAGTTTCTCAGGGGACCATTCTGAGTTTGTGTGTATATATATATAGGGTGAACCAAAAGTAGGTGGACAGTAGGTTGAATAGGGTTTGTGTTATATTATATTATAACTATGGTGTTCATTATAACTATGGTGTTTGTGTTATATTATATTAAATATTATAACTAAATTTATTTAAATTTAATCTTTTTTCTTTTCAGATAGTTCAGAGAACCCATAATGGCAAATAATCTAAATACTGATGCCAGAAAATGGGTGTTAAAAGAGTATTGGAAATCTCAAAATACTGAAACTGTTAGAACAAAATGGATTGAAACATTTGGTACTCAAGCCCCAAAGAGACAAACCATTTACCGCATTCGTGACAAATTTGATGCCACTGGCTCAATTCTTAATGCCCCAAGAACTGGTCGACCCAAAACAGTTTGCACAGAGGACAATAAGCAACTTGTTGCCGAAGCATTTGTTCATAGTCCCAAAAAGTCCACCAGAAGAGCCTCAGCAGAACTGGACATTTCACAAACCTCTATTATACGAATTCTGAAATCTATTGGGTTGAAAGCTTATCGTCCACGGCTAATTCATGGCTTATTGGAGGATGACCCAGACAGGCGGCTGCAATTTAATGAGATCATGCTGAACGAAATTGAAGGAAATCCAATAATTTTAGATAACATTGTGTGGACCGATGAGGCTTCTTTCGAATTATCAGGTCATGTTAACCGACATAATTGTGTTTACTGGTATAGTGAGAACATGCATTTAACATTAGAGACGCAACTAAACCAGCCTGGTGTCACTGTTTGGGGTGGTATTTCAAGTTCTGGTGTTTTAGGACCAATTTTTGTTGATGGAACAGTCACAGGTGATAAGTATCTCGAAATTCTAATGAATGAAGTTGTTCCACACTTACAACAACAGCCTAATTCACATGACCTCTATTTCCAACAAGATGGGGCCCCTCCACATTATTCAAGAGCAGTCCGTGAGTATCTTGAAACATTTCCCGAGAAATGGATCGGCCGAAGAGGTCCAATTGAATGGCCTGCACGTTCACCTGACTTTACCCCAATGGATTTTTTCTTTTGGGGAGTACTCAAGGACAAAGTTTATAGTCGAAAACCACGAAGTGTTGGTGATTTGAAAAATTACATCAGAGATGCATTTCAAGAAATTAATGCACAAAGAAACTTCTGCAAAAATGTTTGTCGAAGTGTGAAAGGTAGACTTCAAAGCTGTGTAAATTGTGATGGACAGCAATTTGAGCACCTGCGTTGATAAAATTTTCAGTGCTTTTGTATTGTATTGGTATAAGTTAATTTTTTTTTTATGTTGTATTATAGTATACAAAAAAATTAAATATAATTGTATATGTATTCTCAAAATAAACGTTATCATTTACTGTCCACCTAGTTTTGGTTCACCCTATATATATATATATATATATATATATATATATATAGAGAGAGAGAGAGAGAGAGAGAGAGAGAGAGAGAGAGAGAGAGAGAGAGAGAGTTACAAGAGGAAGCCTCAAAACCTTTCGGTCCACTCAGGGATGTTCCTGTTATTAAACTACTTCATTTTTAAACTATTCTAGTAGTAGTAGAAAACTGGACAGCAAAGCATAAGGCTCTCTCCCCACCCTCCGCTCCCTCCCCGCCAGAGGCGGGTACGGGAAAAGGTTAAAAAATACCTTGACACTGGAAAAGTAGCCAAGGAAATTTCGCAGGAAAGAGAATATATAAGCTAGGTTAGCTAGTTCTACAGTTACGCCATGCATACAGAGATCGTACACTAGAATCTAGTGCACCGCTATATAAACTAACCAATAATATACTTGTGCCGATCGCACATCAACCACTTGGTACCGTCACAAAAACTCGAAGATGTGAAAACACGAATTAAGAACAGAAATCAGATTTTCCACACCATGCCCTCACCCGTCATGTGCATCCAACCAACAAAACTAAAAAACTTGTGTCAGCAGAAATATGAGAGAGAGAGAGAGAGAGAGAGAGAGAGTCTATAGAAGCGATTAAGGATAGGCCAAAATATTTCTACAACTTTGCAAAAAGAAAAACAAAATATCACCGAAATATCACGCGACCACCGGACTTTGAAAAATAAAAACAGTGCATTAATTGGTGATCTAAAGAAGTATTTAAAATATCATACTAAGAGCTCAGTTTGAATCAGCTTTCAGTATTGCCAAAAGTGATGTACTAATATACGTTCTTTGAGGAAGAAATACAAGGGGAAAGTATAACGGACTCTGACTTCATATCAGATATCACACGAGTTATATGAAAACTAAAAGCAGCAGCAGCAGGTTCGAACAGACGGAAAGCTATTGGGGGCTGGCCGCTTTTGCGGGCATTCGCCCTTGGCCCCTCCTTCTTGCATAAAAAAAATGAAATCGCATTCAGCTGCAGGTCCGGACAAATGGAATGCCTTGTTGATTAAAATCTGTAAGAACGAAATAGCTACACCCCTATATTGGATATGGAGAAGATACCTGGACACAGGGGGGAATAGACGAGTATGGAGAAAAGAGCGAACATTGTCCCTATATATAAAAGGGGGGGCATAGATCTCAGGCAAAGAACCTTAGACCGGTGTCACTGACATCACATCTCGCCAAAATATTTGAAAGAATAGTCAAGAAGAAAATATATGACTTATTGGAAACACAGGAAAGATTCAATGAGGACCAGCATGAATTCCCATCAGGAAGATCGTACCTGTTCCTATTTATTATCATGCTGATTAACAATGAAGCAACCAATTTTAGTAGAGTAACATCATTTGCTGACAATGCAAAGATCAGCAGACAAATCGGTAATGCAGAAGATAGAATCCTAGTATAGAGGGACACAAACAGAATATACAAATAATCAGAAGACAATAACATTTATTTTGACATAGAGAAATTTCAGCGCTTAAGATATGGAAGAAATTAAAAACTTAGACAGCATACTGTGCCACAGATAGACAGGAAATTCAGAGAAGCACGAAAACAAACGATTTTGGTGTAATAATGATCGATGATGCAAAATTTACAACACCGAATCAGATAGCGATAAACAAAGCAAAAAGAGTTGCGAGACAGCTACTGAGAACCTTCAAGAAAAGGGATGAGAAAGTAATGATTTCTCTGCTGAAAACACTGATTGTACCAAAAATTGAATACCCTCAGTCTTGACGTCCCCAGACAAAAAAGAAGAAATTAATAAATTAGAAGAAATCCAAAAACATTTCATAGCCAAAATTTATGACTGCAAAAAACTCAACTACCGAGAAAGAGAGAGACTACTCAAATTAAATCTATGTACGCTAAAAAGAAGAAGAGAGAAATACACCATAATTTACATATGGAACATAATCGGGAAACTGTTACCTAACCTCAAAATGAACCCAGTAACCATACAAACAACATTGAAAAATAAGAAAGGCAGACTGTGTAATGTTCCCAAACTAAATTCCAGACAAGGGACACCTTCAACACTGAAGGAAAGCTTGGTTGTCAGGGGGTCAAGACTTTTTAACCAGCTTCCAAAGGACCTCAGGAACATTACAGGTGTCAAAGTTTAAATCTTCAAAAGAAAACTGGATGACTCGCTCAGGAGGGTACCGAATGAGCCAGGGATGCCTGGCTATGTGCGATGGAGCTCGCAACAGAGCAACTCTTTCCTCTGCATCAGGCGAGGCCTAGAGGTGGGGCTTGACCTTTGCTTGAAGAGAGACCGACGCACGGAACTTTTACCAGGCTTACCAGGTATAGATATAACTTTTAACTCTTCATACTTTCACTTAACTACGAATGTATCGATGATTGTTAATAGAATTATATATATATATATTATATATATATATATATATATACATAACTTTACCTTACCTTACAAAGGTTCCGCGCGATGATTCCTCATTTCGCAAAGGTCAAGCTTGTCGCCCCTCCTCTCGAGTTGGTCTGGTGAAGTAGTGACTTGGTTTCTTGTGCTCTCCACCTCACATAGCCAGGTACGCCCGGCTCATTGTTCTGAGCCAGGCGTCTAATCTTCTTTTGAAGATGTCCACTGCAACTCCCTTCGTGTTTCTTAGGTCTTTGGGCAGCTGATTAAACAGTTTTGGTCCTCTCTTAACAAAACTATTTTCTCTCAGGGTTAAGGATGTTCCCTGTCTCGCCTTTAATTTGGGAATACGATACAGTCTCCCGTTTCTACTTTCCACCATTGTTTGGGGAGTTATAGGGTTCAGAGTAAGATTAGGGACTAGTTTCTCCATTATTTTCCAAGTGTAAATAATGGTGTATCTCTCTCTCTCTTCTCCTTTCCAGTGAATATAGGTCTAGTTCGCGTAACCTTTCCCAGTAATTTAGTTCTTTGCACCCATTGATCTTGGCTGTGAAGCTTCTCTGGATCCCTTCCAGCTGTCTAATGTCAATCATTACATTCCTATCCCTTCGTTTAAAGGTTCTCAATATCTGCCCCGTTGTTCTCTTTGCTCTGTTTACTGCTATCTTATTTTGTGTTTCAAATTTCGTATCATCTGTCATTACAACCCCTAAATCTTTTGCTCTAGAATTTCTCTGAATTTCCTGTCCATTTGAAGTATAGTATTACATGGATTTTAGGTCTTCTCTTTTTCCGTACCGTAACAGCTGAAATTTCTCTGTGTTAAACTTCATATTGCTGTCTTCCGTCCACTTGTAGAATCTGTTTATGTCGGTTTGTAGAGATCCTATATCTTCTGGGTTTCTTATTTTTCTACTGATATTTGTGTTACCCGCAAAGGATGTTACTGTGCTGTCTCTGGTAACGTCCTCATCTCTGTCAGTTAGCATGATTATGAAGAGTAGTGGAGCTAATACTGTTCCTTGTGGTACTGAGCTGAGGACCTCTGATTCTGATGAAGATACTCCTTGTACTGTAACGACTTGCCGCCGTTCACTAAGGAAATTATATATCCATTTCCCTACTTTTCCTTTTATTCCCATATATTTCAGTTTATGTATTATGATTCCATGGTCACACTTGTCGAACGCTTTGGCAAAGTCTGTGTATATGACATCATAGTTTTCATTACTTTCAAGTGCATCAATTATGTTGTTGTAGTGTTCCATTAGTTGTGATAGGCATGATGTGCCGGACCGAACCCATGTTGGTTATCATTTAATTTTTTCTGAGTTTCTAAAAAGTCATAGATTTTCTGTCTAACTATTCTTTGAAATATTTTAGTGAGATGAGATGTAACCGACAGTGGCCTATAGTTTTTGGCCTCGGATCGATCTCCTCCTTTATATATTGGGACTATGTTCGCGTTTCTGTCGCATATCAGTTTGTCAGTTTTTGGAATACTGAAAGATGATTTGTTCTGAGCTCTTAATATTTCGAATACTTCTGTTAGATCATCAGATAAAGCACTGTTCTCGTTTTTCAAAGGTCCGATAGTCGCATGTTTTTTTCGACTTTCTTTTTGCAAAATTATAGAAGTACTTTGAGTTAACCTTTATCGCTTCTATAGCGTCGTCTTCTTCTTTTTCTGTACGCTTCTCAATTAGTTCCTGTATGACGTCATCGATACTCTGCAGTTTATCATTTAATATTTTTTTGATGTTATCTTTACAGTTACTTAATTTTGCAGTCACTCTTTATCTCTTTCGGAACAATGACCTCTTTTGTCTCTCGGACCTGGTTCTCTTTCCTCTTTGTTGTATTTTTGGGACATGTCTTTCCACAATTTCTAACGTCTTCTCCTCTAAAGTCATTAGCATCTCTTCTGTTGTCTTGGCCTCGAAAATGGTTTTCCAGTCTTTTACTTCCATGCTGGATGCAACATCTTCCCAGTTTATAGCTTTGGAGTGAAAATTAAAAATTTCGAATTTGCTTCTTTCTGTTGTTCGTGTTTTTTCCTTTCCTGTTGCTTTTATATTGGTTGTTATTTCAATGATGTGGTTCGATATTATAGTTGGGGATATTTCTACATTATCAATTGGGTTGCTGTTGTTTGTGAATACCAAATCTAGGCAGTTGTTTTTCTTGTGTTTCCTGTTATTTCTTGTATTATCATAAATTCATCAGCTAGAGCAAGTAGCATTTTTACCTGCTCCTGGTCTTCCCGTGTGCCCCCCTTGTCTTGGTGTATACATATATTTTTTCCTATCCTTTTATATTTCATGAATGGGAAATTAAAATCACCACAGAGAAAAATATTTGGGGTTGGAGAGTGTAGATCTTTTATCTAGTTTCTTACCTCTGCAATGGATCTGAAAATTTTGAGGTTGACGTGTTTGGGGGTCTGTACATTACTCTACAATTAATACCTATTTAATTTTTCAACTTTTGCTGCTACACATTCTACATAGCTGTTTGAAGTACTTAGTCATTCCTGCCATATGCCTTTCGCGTGTGTAAATAGCACATCCTCCTTTACGTCTCACTGTTCTGTCGGCTGGGAGGATGTTATAGTTGTCAATTTGTATTTATTTTTTGTCAACACAGAACTCACAGTTTTCACAGTTCGCCTGGCAGTCCTTTAGATGAGTTTCCGTGAGGCATGCAAAGTCTGCTCCGACTTCTTGCATGAGTCGTTTCAGGTATAAAACTTTGTCCGGGGAATGATTTGATTTAAGGCCCTGAATGTTAGATAGGATTATTTATATTTTTTCTCTATCGTTTATGCATACAGGTGGTTCCGATTCGTTTTCCAGTGGTGGTGCCGGTTTCGTTGCCTTGTGGTCCTTCGAGAATTTGCCACTTTTTATCTTTGTCGGTACCTGTTGACCTGATAACGCATGAAGTGTCTTTGTGTGTGCCTTCTGTCCGGCTCTCGGATTCCTATATTTGTCAGCTGACTTTGTATTTGCTGGATAGTATTTAGCAGCTGAATTGTGTTGCTACGTCTAAAAAATTGGCACCCTTCTTTGATATTCGTTTTTCCTGTTCACCCGCTGTGTTCCTTTGAGGGTGGTGGTAAAGGCATTTTTGTCTGTATTTGCACCTCCCATATCTTGCATAGGTGTTGCAGACTGTAAGATGGTGGAACTTGCATTTCTTATCACATTTGCAATATCCACTATATCCAATATATATATATATATATATATATATATATATATATATATATATATATATATATATATATATATATATATATATATATATACTTTTCTTCTGCTATAGTAAAGTTTTCCACTATATATATATATATATATATATATATATATATATATATATATGTGTGTGTGTGTGTGTGTGTGTGTGTGTTTGTGTGAAAATTCACTTAAACACGTGAAATGAATGAATGACGCAAACCCACAAAGGCCTCTGAATCATTTTCCTTTTTTCTTGTGGGCTTTTATCATATATATATATATATATGTTAACCCCTCCGCCTATGGCCTTGGGTGGTTCGAAGTTGACGGGGGTTCTGGTTAGATGGCAGCAACGGATTTGTTACTCTGGAGTATCTGGTACCGAATAGGGAATCGCAGAAGTTTCTCTTATCCTACTTTCCGATTTCTTCTTGTAGTGGATCGGAGGATTCTGTGGAGCTTACTAAATTCTCTGAAGGTTCCCCGATTCTTCTTGTAACGTATCGGGAAATTATTTTTCTCTATTTAAAACTAAGTTCTCTGAAGAGAGCAAGACTCGAAGAAGACAAAGATATTCTCTTATTGTAGTTTACTGCTAAAATGTTACAGGTAATGCTCAGCCTCTAAGTTAGATCAGACAATCATAATGAACCCTGGAGAAATTTTAGGCGGTTATATACTACATTTTTTAATGACATCATTATTATTTAATGCTGACCTGTTTTGTTTTTTATTCTCAATAGGCTGAATTATTTTGCAAAATATTTCGTTAAGGTAAATATTTTAGCTGTAGCAATGCCTAGAGAGATAAGCAAGATATTGGAAGATGAAGCCATATTTTTATTTTAAACCGCATAATGACAGATCTGATGTTATCATGATCTGCCGAGTTAACTAAAAATGGAAATTGAAATATGGATTTTATTATGAATTACAATTAAACATGCATATGAGCAAATATTAAATGCTTAAGATTTAAAATTAAACGTTAATCAAGACATGACTTCATCTTTTACAACGAAGAGAGAATGCATACAGAAAATGAACATTTCAGAATTTAATAAGATTATATTATTAAGCTAAATGTAAAAAAATTATTAAGCAATTTAAAAAGAAATAATTCACCAAGTGTTCAGCAGAAATATAGGAATTTAGGAATTATTCGTTGTTCATTTTTACACACAACACACACACACACACACACACACACATATATAATATATATATATATATATATATATATATATATATATATATATATATATAAGCGTAGAAAGCGTAGAAAATACCGTCTGTAAATACTACGAAAAAGGGTACTGCAGATATCGGGACGGACAATGCATCTATGCACATTAGGGTGGTCCAAAATTTGGGCTAAAAATTCAAAATAATTGGAAATGCTCTCCACATGGCTGCTCTTATTCCTTTAGATGTGAAGTGATTTTGATTTTGTGCAAAATATCTGTCGAGTCAGTACGTAATAAGAGGTCGCTATGATTTTCACATTTTCAATTAATTAATTAGCTAATCATTTTCTACCTGCTTCATTTTCAGAGGAGGCAGCAGTCACGCCACATTAACTCCGCCCACCTTTCAGAGGTTGATGCAATTGTTCGATTTCTTGTATAATGCTGTTTGTGAATCAGACAATTCATTTACTCATGCATTATTTCAAGTTTAAACTTGTTGGAGGACGGTTTTAAGTTCGTTCAAACTTCAAGAGCTTAGGAATAGTATCTCATGGAAGTATTAATTCATATATATTAATTATTAATTCGTATATGTAATTATTAATTCATATATATTAAGTATTAATTCATATGTATTATATTTATTCAGTATAAATATATATATGTATAATTATGTTCTTTATATACAAATTTATAACTGGTAAGGATGTTGCTATTAAATTAAAGGACTAAAATTGTAAGGTATATATCTTATGTCTCTTGAAGTTTATTATTTATTTATTCTTAAATATATTTTTAAAAATTTGGCTATCTTCCTACCCATCAACCACTAAACACTGTAACCAACTTTTTCACTTTATTTATTTTGACTTTGTAATTTTTTACTTTAACACTTATATAATTGTGCTTTGGTGCTAAACGATTAATGCATTATTTTCTCTCATTTTTCAGGTTATGGCTAGAAATACTCGCTCACATGCAGAAACGTGGGTTCTAGAAAAGCCCAGCAACGAGTTATCAACTGCAAGGCTACCCACATATGGTGATGTACTTCGTTTGGTTCAGTTTCACCACCATGAACAGTCCAAGACCTTGAAAGAGAGCAACAACCTGGCCTGCAAAGAGGCCCTGCAAGTATGGCAGAGAGCAAGGATTCCTACACAGCGAGTCAATTCCTGCGTTAGGAAGCTGTCAAAGCTGTACGAAGAGTTCCTTGCGTTGAAGAAAAACCTCAAGACGCAACTACAAAGCTGCAGAGTGAAAGAGAGCATGTTCCAAGAGACTCTCTCAGAGCTTTTCGACGTTGCCTCGAAGGACGCCTTGAAGGTGATAGACAATGAAGAAGAACGCCAATTCCTGACGATGCAACCAGAAGACGTTTTTTCCTGCAGTATGGCAGCCCCTGACAAGATTAATTTTGCCAAGGAATACCGCAAGAGATGTCGACAGGAGAAAGATGCTGACAAAGCTCTAAGGTACGAAGAAAGAGAGCGTGCATTCCAGGCTGGAGCTGCTGCTCTTCCATCATCCAGCATATCCACTTCATCCTCTGAAGAATTCAACGCTGAAGACGATGATTATCGTCCGTCGACTTCGACCGGAAGAGCAGATGTACACTCTCATCCTCCGAAACGAAACAATATCTTCACATCACCAGATGTGGTTGCTGCTCTTGATCGCGTCAACCTTCCCGATCGAGGAGCAGTCTTCGTTATTGGATCAGTCGCTCAAGCCCTGGGCTATGATATTTCTACAATGACTCTTTCACGCAGCTCCATCCGTCGTTCAAGAAGGCAAGCAAGGCAGGCAGCAGCCAAAGAGGATCAAGCTTCGTTTTCTGTCGAAGGACCCCTTCTTCTTCATTGGGATGGGAAACTATTTCCCGACATCGGCGGCGCAAAGGAAATAGCCGAACGAACCGCAGTAATCGTTACGGGAAATGGGATGGAAAAACTCCTGCCGTGCCAAAAATACAACGAGCTACAGGAGAAGAACAGGCCAAGGCTTGCATTTGGACGATTGATGACTGGAATCTTCGCGGTGAGATCCAAGGTCTCGTATTCGACACAACTGCGTCTAATACTGGCCTTCACAGGGGAGCCTGTACCATGATTGAAAAATCAGTAGGGAGAGAACTTGTCTGGATCGCTTGGTGTCTTGTCAAACACCTGCAACACACTTCTTGGACCCACAGGTGGCCCGGAAATGACTCTTTAAACATTTTCAGAAAAAATGGCCATCACTTCAGAAGGATTCCTTCATGAAGGCTTCAAACAACCTATTCAGAGATCCAAAGATGTTCCAGCTTCGAGAGGAAATGATCCAGTACTTCACAAAGGCACTGGAGTCTAAACAATCGCGTGATGACTACGAGGAATTGCTACGACTCTGTCTCACCTTCCTCTGGTGCCGTGATGAGAAAGAAGTCAAAATCCGCGCTCCAGGACCAACTCACCATGCACGCTGGATGGCCAAGGCCATCTACGTCCTCAAAATTTATCTGTTCAAGCATCAACTACAGCTGACAGCACGTGAGACGGAGAATATCACCATGCTCTCTCCGTTTATTGCCTTGGTCTACGCACGTTTATGGAACGAGGCCCCCGTCGGAATCAACGCTCCTTTCAACGATATTCTGCTTCTTAAAATCTTGCAAAAGTACAACAAATCAGACCATTTCCAAAGCAGCATCCACAGCTCTTCAACGGCACCTGTGGTATCTTGGAGAGCATCTCATCGGCCTTGCATTCTTCGATCCTAGAGTCGATGCCGAGACCAAACGGAAGATGGTCGTAAACCTCCAATGTAACGAGAATACCACTGTTACTCGTCGATTGAAGCTTGAAGGAAACATTGAAGATTTGAATTTGTATGAAATGGTCACCAAAAGGACCCTGGGAATCTTCAATCTGTTAAACAAAAAAGGAAGGAAGGCAGCGGAGGATACCTTCCTGAGGACCGATCCCAATTCCTGGACGGAGGATGATTGCTTTCAAGAGTTTCGACGCATAGCGATCAACCTAAAAGTTGTCAATGATTCGGCGGAGAGGGGTAGCGCCCTTATCAAGGTATATAATACATCTTTGACGAAGGATGAAGAACAAAAACAATTCATCCTCCGATTAGTAGCAAAACATCGCCAAGACTACTATGAAGCGTTAATCTAAGTAATGATGTATGATATATTATAAACGAATGATAAATGTAATTCTCTATCAAACATATCATTTTTGTTCTTTACAAATTAATCCTTTTTCTTTAAGAGTTATTCTGTTTTCTAAAAAAAATAAGCTGTTTTGTTTGAGATTTAATCTGTTTTCAAACAAATAAACTAGTATTTGCCCTTGTTTTTTCATTTTTTAACCCAGAAGATCAATCTATCATACTAGAAAATGAGTAGTAAAATGAAATTCATAGCGACCAGTAAATATCATTCAATTAGGCTGAAATTTGGCATAGAGATGTTTAATAGATATAGGAACAGGAGCAGCCATGTGGAGGTCAAAAATTACAAAATTTTATTTTTTGGACCACCCTAATGCACATCCACGTTATGTAACACAAATTACACCAGAGGATATTGCAAATTTGAAAAAAAGTGCAAATTCCACGATCTTACTGTCTGCAACACCTATGCAAGATATGGGAGGTGCTAATACGGACAAAAAATGCCGTTACCACCACCACCCTCAAAGGAACCCGACAGGTGAGCAGACGAAACCAGCAACAAAGAGGGCTACCAATTTTTTAGATCTAACCCACACAATTCATCTATTGATTACCATCCAGCAAATACAAAGCCAAATGATAAATACAGGGATCCGAGACTCGTATAGAAGGCATACAAAAAGACATTACATGCGATATCGGGACAACGGTTATCGAAACAGATAAAGAAAGGAAAATTCTCGGAGGATCACAAGGCAACGAAACCGGCACCACCACTGGAAAACGAATTGGAAAAACAAGTATGTAAAAACGAAAGGGAAAAAATGAAAATAATCCTAGCCAACATTCAGGGCTTTAAATCAAACCATTCCCCGGACAAAGTTTTATACTTGAAAGGACTCATGCAAGAAACCAGAGCAGATTTTGCATGCCTCACGGAAACTCATCTAAAGGACTGCCAGGCGAACTGTGAAAACTGTGAGTCCTGTGTTGACAAAAAAGAAATACAAATTGACAACTATAACATCCTCCGAGCCGACAGAACAGTGAGACGTAAAGGAGGATGTGCTATTTACACACGCGAAGTTGAAAAATTAAATATGGTACTAATTGTAATGTACAGACCCCCAAACACACCAACCTCAAAATTCTCAGATTCCATTACAGAGATAAGAAATTGGGTAAAAGATCCGCATTCTCCAACCCCAAATATTTTTCTCTGTGGTGATTTTAATTTTTCATTCATGAAATATAAAAGGACTGGAAAAAATATATGTATGCACCAGGACAAGGGGGGCACACGGGAAGACCAGGAGGCACGTAAAGATGATACTAGCTCTAGCTGATGAATTTCTGTTAATACAAGAAATAACAGAAAACACAAAAAAATCAACTGCCTAGATTTGGTATTCACAAACAACAGCAACCTAATTGATAACATAGAAATATCCCCAACTATAATATCGGATCACAACATTATTGAAATAACCAATATAAAAGTAACAGGAAAGGAAAGAACACGAACAACAGAAAGAAGCAAATTCGAAATTTTTAATTTTCACTCAAAGCTATAAACTGGGAAGATGTTGCATCCAGCATGGAAGTAATACACTGGAAAACCATCTTCAAGGCCAAGACAACGGAAGAGATGCTGACCTTAGAGGAAAAGAGGCTGGAATTTGTGGAAAGACATGTCCCAAAAATACAACAAAGAGGAAAGAGAACCAGGTTCGAGACAAAAGAGGTCATTGTCCCGAAACAGAAAAAGAGTGACTGCAAAATTAAGTAAATGTAAAGATAACAACATCAGAAAAATATTAAATGATAAACTGCAGAGTATTGATTGCGTCATACAGGAACTAATTGAGAAGCATACAGAAAAAGACGACGACGCTGTAGAAGGTCGACGAGGGTTTTCTGACCTTTGCGTTTTATGACCATTTTTCTGCCTTTCAAAATTTCTCGAATGCCAACCGTATTACGATTTAAAGATATACGTTATGGTGATAATTTATGTAAATTGTATTGCACTTTCTTAATTTTAATGAATTTCACTTTATAATTTATATGCATGGACTCACTGATACTTTATACACTTTAGAGTGTAAACAGAATAAACCGCCGAGTAGTTTATTCCCTTCTTATTTGGGTGTTAATACAGAGAGAGACACAACACGCTCATTACCCACAAGGTACAAGCAGAGTTAATATATATATATATATATATATATATTATGAAAACTTTTGCAGTTGCTATATATGATACATACCTGTAGGTCTTCTCTGGTTGTATTTTGACGATTGTTTGGTTGTTGTTGGTAAATCTCTTGTTGAATGAATCCTTGGCATGCTTTTAATTCTTTTTTCTTCCAGCAAACAAGAAATATGAACCAGAGCAAAACTGGGATAAAAACAGCCATACCGATGACTACACTTGAATTTCCATGGCTGTAATATCCTGTAATTTAATTATAATTAGCGCAATGTCTTATATTTTGAATAATTTCTAAGTTCAAAGCACAAAGTCTATAAAATCACATGTGGATGAATCCAAATTTAAACTCAATCGGTTTTTCCGCATTTAAATTTTGGTTCTTTTTTTCAATTCTTTTAGTCTAGGCAATCTAGAGCAAAAATAGCTTCAACCTGGGCAAAATTGCTTGAGAAGCTTTCTAAACTGTTTCCAGCTCAGGAACCATTGCAGAATAACATATCCAAAATCCGACAAAATTGGACCCCGGGAACACCCCCAAAAATGAAATTCAAAATGGCGGACTGGCAGTTTCCTACGAAATACAATAAATTTTAATTTCGCTTTGTAAAGAGAGTTATGACGTTTTTCTTGATCAGTAAAATGTTTTAAAACACATTTTCGTTTCTAAATTAACCTATATGACACTAAAAATTGTATTAGGCGGCTAGTATTAAGCTATGACGTCACGTAATGTAAATAAAATATACTGTATGGAGTGTATGTGAGAATGGACATTGCTACATCTTTATAAACTTATATTATATACAACTCTTTAATTCCTACTACCCACTATCAAATCTGCGTATTTGTGCTTGTCATTTTTTTAAAACTGTTATTATGTACTCCTTTTAAATACTGCAACACAGTTTATTAATTTGTGTTTTCTGTTTCAGACTGACTCGGTGTACGGCTGACTCGGTGTGCGTCCGCCTTCAAGAATGCAGACCCCTGAAGAATTGTGCGTGATTTGTAAGGAGAAATTGGACAGCGGACAGGAAGTGGTTCACATCTCGCAAAAAGGAGCAGATGGTATAAATGCATCCAGCCGCAGCCGTGGAAGCGATGTTGTTGCAACAGCTGGAATAAGTGTTCACGTTGTATGTAGGAAAAGGTTTACGGATAAAAAGACCATTGAAATAAAGAAGCGACAGACCGCAGCCGAGGCAATACCAAGGAAAAGTGCTCGTTTTCATGAATACGCATTTTCCAGTGCTACTCACTGTTTGTTTTGTGATACCTTTGTGGACTTTTTTCCAAACACAAACCAAAATCAGAGCATGTCAAAATAAGAACTACAGAGTTCTCCGAAACCATAAAAAGGTGCTGTGAAAGCCGCTGCGATGAATGGTCGTTTAATGTAAAAGGCCGTCTGGAGTATTATCTTCGTGATCTTCCTGCTGCAGATTGTGTCTACCATCACACCTGCAGCGTAAATTTTCGAAGTGGAAAAAACATTCCTCCAGCATACTCCTCCGACGATCATGATTCGAAGAAAGGGAGACCAACTAATGAAGAGCAACACCAAGCATTCCTTCAGACCTGTGCTTACCTGGAAGAGAATGATGATGAACAACTGTTGATTGGAGACCTAATTTCCAAAATGGAGGAATATCTTCAAGGAAGTCAGAGCTCTGTCTACGAACGCAGGCACATGAAGAGAAAGCTTTTAGAACGTTACGGAGACAAGATCATAATATCAGGTGAAAGTGGGAAGGCAGATGTAGTAACACTACGAGCGACAGCTAATGAAATTCTTATAGATTATCACAAAAAGTCGAAAGAATGTGATATAGATATAGAGCTACAGAAGATTTACCTAGTAGAAGCTGCTTCAAAAATAATCAGAAGTGATATCAAGTCTGTCGACTCGCCTAGAAAAGATGTGTATCCATCTCCAAATGACATCACTGCAGAAAGTGCTCTTGATTACATTCCCAACAGTCTGAAATTGCTATTATCAAAAGCATTTGCGGGACAGGATGCTTCAAGAAAAATAGGTGCAATTGGGCAGAGCATTATGCAAGCAACCCGTCCTAGAGGATTACTATGTCCACTACAGATCGGTTTGTCGGTTCAGCTACACCACAACTTTAGGTCAAGGTACCTTATTGACGTTCTCCATCAGCTGGGTTACTGTTCGTCGTATGCAGAAGTAACAAGATTCGAAAGAAACGCGGCGCTGGCAAGTGGGTCTGGCTCTTTTACTGTTGATGAAAACACTGCAGTCCTTCTAGCAGCAGATAACGTCGATCATGATGTCTGCACTTTGGATGGGAAGAATACCTTTCATGGAATGGGTATGATTGCCGCAATAACTCCGAAGATCAAGATCCACCCTTCTATTCACAGGCGTAATGTTGGTGACAATGACATTAAGAAGATTGCAACCGTTGACATTAGGGAATATAGACACGCGAGAAGCATGTTGAGGGACATCTCATTCCGCGAACTTCCAGTACCCACTGCCACCATAAGTCGACTTAGTCTTCTCTGGCAGATATCTTCAGCAGAAAGATCAGGTCCAAGTTGGTCCGGAAGATGTCATGTGTTACGAACTGTGTGCATATCCTCCTGCATTGTTCGAATCACGAAGTATCTTGAGGAAACCCGATAAGTCTCAGCTAGCTCATGCAATAATCAAATACACTGACACTTTACGCATGGAAGAAGTTCAAGAAATTCAGTGCACAGACCAGTACGTATTGGATGGTGGATCTCTACTACATCGTGTTTCCTGGCGTCAAGATGAAACATATGACAGCATCGCCAACTCATATGCCGATTTCACTCTGAAAACATATGGAAAAGCAATCATTGTTTTTGATGGCTGCAGCTCTCCTACGATCAAGGACATGACCCACAGAAGACGCAGCACCAAGACAAGCAGAAATGTGAATCTCAGTCCAAGCATGAAGTTTGTTGGCCAGAAGGAACACTTCTTGGCTAATGAAAACAACGCAAGCATTTATTTCCCTCGTAGGTGAGATGTTGAAGAAGCACGGGTGTACTGTTCACAACGCAGATGGGGATGCTGATGTGGACATCGTTCGTGCAGCAGTTTCCTCATCAGAAAATGCAACTACAACAGTAATAGGGGAAGACACCGACTTGCTGATTCTCCTTCTGTACCATGCCAAGGACAGTGGTTTCAAGTTGTACTATCGCAGCGATATAAGACGGGGACCATCTCCTAATCCTGTGTATGATATTCTCAGCATTCAATCATTGTTAGGCAATGACATCTGCAAGTATCTCCTGTTTGTGCATGCTTTCACGGGCTGTGATAGCACATCCAGATTTTTTCGATCGGTAAAGCCAAAGCATTCGACACACTGATGAAGGTGGCTGAACTCCGTTCAGTTGCAAATACATTCTGTTCTGATTGTTGCCAACACTCTGACATTGAAGCCGCTGGAAGAAAGGCAATGCTTCTGTTGTATGGCTGCAAAACACTTGAATCCACTAACGCACTACGTCATCGAATGTTAGTTGAAAAGGTAGCTACAGCTAAATCTTTTGTTACACCCGAACGTTTGCCACCTACCGATGCGTCCACAAAGTACCACAGCTTTCGCACATACTTTCAAATACTAATCTGGAAGTCTACAGAAGAGAGATCGATGCAGAACAGTGGGGTTGGTATGTAAAGAATAATTCCTACTACCCTACAGCCTGCGACAAGCCACCAGCTCCAAATTATCTACTCAACATGATCCGCTGCTCCTGCAAGACGAAATGTGCTACTTCAAGATGTGGATGCAAGCGTAATGGAATGCCCTGTTCAGCCGCTTGTGGCGAGTGCCAAATCAGTGGTTGCGATAACAACCCAAGTACCGGTAATCTATCCGATGATAGTGATGAAGAGGATTAATTTCTGTATGTTTGTGACCAGGTATCACTTCTTCTGTAATGAACATAACTTGAAACTGGGAAAAAATAATTGTTGTATTATTGATTATAAAAATCTGTAAAAAGGTATATAACATTATATTTGCGTAATACTGGTTGTGTTGTATATTGTTGAATTATTTAAAACATTACAACTGAAAGAAAAAGCATCAAATGTATCTATAAATAAAAGCGTAAATTATATATATTTTTTTTTTCGTAGGAAACATCCAGTCCGCCATTTTGAATTTCATTTTTGGGGGTGTTCCCGGGGTCCAATTTTGTCGGATTTTGGATATGTTATTCGGCAATGGTTCCTGAGCTGGAAACAGTTTAGAAAGCTTCTGAAGCAATTTTGCCCAAGTCTAACTACAAATTGCCTGGACTATTATGTTTTAAAGGGTTGGAGTGAGATTTGGATTCCCATTATGGGATCTTTTCCGTTTGACTGCCGCCATTGAAACATACCCGAAAATATCACGACTTAACCTAACCAATTATCAAGGGCGTACAGTTGATCTATTATTAATTATAACATTGTTTGTTTCTGGAATAGTATTTACTATTTACTAATAGATCAACTGTACGCCCTTGATAATTGGTTAGGTTAAGTCGTGATATTTTCGGGTATGTTTCAATGGCGGCAGTCAAACGGAAAAGATCCCCATTATGTTTGTTGGATTAGAATTCAACATATATTAGAGTTATTTTAAAATTTTACAAAGAAAACAAAAGAAGAAAATAAAATAATTATTTGAGGATTAGGTTTAGGTACAGGTTTAATTTTAAAATGCTCTCGTTTGAAAAGTTTACACCTTCAGAGTTAAAATTATTAAAAATAAAAGCCAACCAAATTGACACATTTTATTTTAAATTATTACATATGTGTTATACATATTATTATTATTATTATTATTATCATTATATGAATAAAATGATTAACGTTATGTGGATAAATATTTTGTAATTCATCAATTAGAGATTCGTCATACCAGAGTAGTAGGAATTGAAAATAGGCATGTTACTCCTCATCTTAGATTGTCTTTATCTTAAAAAATCACCCGTTTTTGTAGGTTTGATTATAGAATGATTTAAGCACTGATCTTCAAAATATTTCTAACGTAAGTGCATTTAAAAACAAACGGAACTTATTTTAATAAAGGAATACTGAAAGGGTATTCGTGCATTAGGGATTAAGTACTGTACTACTCGCCTAATTGTTGTATTTACTATCAACTATAACTATTATAATGACCAAGATATAATGTGTATTGCTAACCAAAGTCATTTTTCTTATGTCAACTACAAGTTTGTTTGTGTCTTAAAAAGGTTCACCGTACATAAGTCTCGTGTAATCTTATATGTAATTATAATCATCACTACGAAGTTTATATTATAACTAGTACAGTTCCCGCCGCTTCGCTGACGGTTAGACAGGCTAAACTACAAAAAAAGAACCCAGCCGTGAAAATTTTGAGCTTCACATTGTGTCAACATTTCTGAATCTGGTATCTCCCAAAACCTCCTCACCCCATTCATACAACTTGGGGGCTAACCCCTCCCCCATTACCCCCACCCCTCCCAATTACCACACCCATCCCCATTACCCCCACCCTTCCCCATTGCTAAACTACAGAAAAGAACACAGTCATGAAAATCTTGAGCTTCACATTTCCGCCCGTAATACAATTTCTGAATTTTTTTTACAATTTCTGAATTTTTTTCTTACAATTTTTTCTCACAATTTCTGAATTTTTTTCTTACAATTTTTTCTCACAATTTCTGAAAGTGTGACGGACAGACGGACAGACAGACAGACGGACAGCTCTCTTATTATAGTATAGATTATTCATAATATTTATGTTACCAAATCGTGACTACCTACTGTATGTATGAAATGCTTTTTCTTATAATTAATCTAAGAGCCCAGTAAAGCCTAATAAATTCTGTTAAAAAATTATTGTAAACTGTAATATTGCAACATTTATTTTTACCAATAAAGATTGAATTATTATTATTATTATTATTATTATTATTATAATTTGGTGTTAAACAGATGACACTCAACTAAAGGAGCTATTGAAGAACAGGGACCCCAGCCTTCTTTAGTTAGCTTTATAAGGCTAAACTAACGAAATATCATGACCTAACCTAACCAATCGTCAAGGGCGTACAGTTAACCTACGATTGGTTAGGTTAGGTCGTGATATTTTCGTTAGTTAGCCTTATAAGCCTAAGTAAAGAAGGCTGGGGTCCAGTAGTATAGCCGCAAAAGGGGAGAGTGCAAGAATGTTGCAAGTTATTATGTAATGTTGCAATGTTGCAAATGTGTTGTTGCAAAGGGGGTGGGGTGTTGCAAAGAGGGGGTGTTGCAAAGGGGGGGGGGGTGCAAAAAAAAAGTAAAAAAAAAGAAAAAAAAAGAAAAAATTCCCCCAAAGGGGGGATGCTGTAGGTGCAACAAGGGGGGGTCATGAAACTTGGAGGCGGCGTTATCCCCCAAGAGAAAGGAGAGAAAGGAGGAGGAGAGGTGTTCACCTGGCAGGTGCATATTAAGACTTCAGCCGAGTAGGCGTTGTTTTATAGGCTCCTAATCAGCCAGTTGGCTGTAAATGGCTTGGGTTGCCAGATACCTCTTTTTAGCAGTATTATTGTATACATTATTATATACGCCTAATCAGCCAGTTGGCTGTAAATGGCTTGAGTTGCCAGATACCACTTTTACCCATTATTATGGTGAGTTGTCTCCAATTAAAAGATTTCGTTCCATCAGATACCATTGTATACATTATTATATTTCTTAAAAGAATACCGGTAGTAGGTTTAGAAGGCGTAACAATTAAGTAAAACAACATTGCATCATTCTGTTTATTATAAATATATAGAAAATAAATATACATTTCAATTGAGGAATATGCATATAACAGTACAGGAAATATATACACACAATTATGGATATATATAAAATAAAATATACATTTCAAATAGAGATAAATATACATTTCAATAGAAATATGTACATAACAGTACAGGGAAATATCACGCAAAATATATATAAATACAATTCAATAGAAATATGCGTATAATCAGTACAGGAGAAATGTCAAGCAAATATATATATAAATACAATTCACTTTTTTTTCAAAATACTAAACTCGGTCTTAATCGAGTTTACAATTACATCATTATTGCTCTGCATTACGCAGTATATGCGGCTTAATAATATTTCACCGCTTAAAGTATAGGGAAACCTGTACTCGATATGAAGGGCTTTCATATCGTTCAGTACTATTTTTGTTCCCACTTTACAACCGGTTGGTAAGTCATCTTTAAATACGTCTAGAATACAATCAAAAGCACGCACAAAGAGTTCATCGTTAGCTACATTATTAAACACAAGTTTATAAACACGCTTTTCCAATCGAGGGTTTATTTCTACCGACTCGAGCTTTTCAATCGTGAACTCACTCAACATAGCGGCAATTGAAATAATCTTCTAAATCGTTACGACAACTGCGCGTTATATAAAGAAATAGTTCTTCAGGGTGAACGGTGTAGGTGAGCTCAGCCTTGTACCGATCAATTGCTTTGTACCAAAGTTCATGGTATTTCAAAGAGTCTAAACTTTTTAAATAAACGTCCAGCTCTAGACCATTCTCACCAGCCCTACACTCGGTAAACCCATCGAGCAGAGCGGTGTAGGCGTATTCAAGTACTGTATCAAAATAAAGCATGTCCGTAACACGCGCGTCTAATATAGGTTTCAGTTTACGGAATCCGACGATTTCAAACATTCTGTCGAGGATGAAACGGTTTCGCGTAGGAACAAGAGCGTTATTATCAGAAGCATTCTTCCACATCAGCCGTATATCAATGCACGGCCGATCGTTATTTATACACAACGTACATACAACGGCGTATGAGGGTGCGTCACTAATCTGCTCTCTTCTTGTACCTACGTTAGCAGGTATTTTATAACGATCTTCACTCCACTTCTCAACTATCACGAAGATTCTATTCATCTCCTCGATACTTAAATAAACCCGTTTGTTTGTCGGTCTACATTCCGTTTCCAGTACATAGCTAATGGTACCGGAATTACGCCTGAACACGCGCAACGATTTCGTCACGGACACATCGTACGAGGCGTTGAGAATGCTGCTCAAAGGAAGTTCCATCGTATTCGAGGAGCGCACGTCCACTCGGCTCAAGCTCTGAGATAACTATGAGCCGTGTGAGGCACGCAGGTAGGCAGGAATGGTTCGACGGGCGGCTGACTCGATGATACGTGAATGGGCTTGTTCGTATGACCGCGAGTCGAATTGTTGTACATATTTCGGTACAAGAATATCACTACCAGCCTACGCACCAGACATTTTGGATAAGAACTAGGAACATTTTATGTTTTACTAAACATCTCCACACTCCGGCGCACTATTTGAGAGGAACATATGTTCATATTTTTCCTTTCTGCCCATCAAACGATACTCGTCTCTAAACTCTGTTAAAAATTCACGCAGGGCACTAGCCACAACCTCACTACGAACCTCATCATGATATACGTTAATATAGTGATAAAAATACTTAAGATTGTCCATGATCACGAGATTCACATTTTCAGTCGTAGGGTATGAGTAATCGACATGGTGTAGCATGACGTAATACCGCTTGTCACACCACCCATCAGCAAGACTCATTATCCATACCTGCTGCTTCTCTTCTGCACGCGTTGTTTCTTTTACTTCACGGTGTATGTGAGACTTTATAAAGTTTAGCTCTGCAGTATACTTCAGCACATCGTCTGTGCAACGAAAGCCTTCAACGGTCTCACCAGAACATCCGTAGAGTATTTGTACATCTTGGAACTTCGCACAATCCAATGTGTTTTTAAAAGAGGCATAGGAGGGAGGAATAGGAAGTTTTTCGGTATCCACCACATCCTGGCACTTTACTGAATACCATTTCGTAAACGTTGTACAAGCAATATTAAAGGTAGCCATTTGAATACACGTCTGATCTGAATACACGTCTGATCTCTCGGGCTTACTGCGGTCGACTGACCACGCAGGGACTCCAGATAGTAGCATGACTCACGGTCTTACAGTGGGCGGAGCTTAGAACTTTCACCTGCACACACACACACACACACACACACACACACACACAAAGGAGAAAGTGAAACGCTATTTGAAACATGATTTATTTAACAAACGAGATATTCAAGTTATATATATTTACAAATACGATTTAATAAACGAGATATTCAAGTTATATATATATATATTTACAAATACGTGTAATAAATCAATTTTACAAATACGATTTAATGAACGAGATATTCAAGTTATATATATATATTTACAAATACGTGTAATAAATCAATAGATACGATTATATACAAGACGTGTGAGTTAGAAGCATCATTGGTATCCAAAGGGTACGGTATCATAGGTACCAGGTAACTGGTAACGTTTCCTATAGGTGTTACGGCACACCTTCGTACCCCTAAGTTCCTTCACGCCCCCCAGCTTCTGCGCCCGAAAATTGTGGGTGCCTACAATTAGTTGGGGAGGTTGTTCATCATCGTCCAAACATACTAGATCCTTCAACGACTCAAAGTTAACAACCTCCCGATTCGCATGGTTGAGCGTAATACCCTTTGCCTTCACGATATATTTCATTTCCTCCCCCACCCTGACCCGTACCCCATAAGTCTTAGGTCCTGTTGAGGCAAAAGAGTCGGCGTATGCGTTGTCCCCATACTCATCCTTGATCTCATCAGTGAGCTCGCCGAGGAACTCCCCAATAGTGGGCATGTATTCACCCTCCCTCTCTGTGAATATCACGCTATCTGTATCGGCATACAATACTCTCCGCCCAAGAGAATGCAATAGACCCCAAAGTTTTATACGGGCGTAGGCTGTTGTGAAGCTGGCCACAGGTATGTTTGTAACCCTTGAGGTATCTGTGGCAAATTCAGTGTTGTTGTACTTTATTACGTAAGTATTACCTACATTTACGATCTCCATGACCTCTTTATCGGGGCATTGGCATAATCCCAGACATCGCTATAACTTTGTGCCAAATGAATGCTCCCTCTGCCGGTATTCTGCGCAAATTTTCCCCATAGACTGTTTAGACACAACTTTGCACTAAAGCGCTTGCCAGGATTCTTTACAATTTGGACACGATCAAGTTGTATACCTTCGCGGTCGCGGTAACGTTGAATATAGGCAGACTTTTCATCTTCGGTATCAACTCCTCGCGGATACCCTGATGCCTCAACCTTATCCTTCAAAAAGGTGTTTATATATGGTGTGAAAAGGTTGGGTAGCTTCTGAAACCTCCACACCTCATGTATCTTCAGTATTCTATAACCATGGCGTACGGCTAGGGCCAACTCAGGACTTGTATATACGCCTCTGATCTTACGCTGGTGGGGTATATGGTTACATTCGCCGTTATCCTCTTCCGCGCACTTCACGCACAGGGGAAACATGAGCTTGTCGTCGATAACGACAGGTAAGATCGGCATCCATAAATTGCGTGGGGGGAGTACGTCTACGAAAGAGAGCCCAAAGTAACGATCATTCAAATTTTTTGAAAATTCATTGATGGAGGGTAGGCTAGGTCCCACCAGTTTCTCAGGAGCGCCCACGGGGTACGGATTGCTCTTCATCACGTATGGGTATAAAGAACAGAAATCGTAGTAATGGAGCTTCACGCCCTCCGTAGGTGGAAAGTATAGTCTGAAAGGATTTGTACGTCCTCCAAACAAGCTATCACCACATTTGAGAGGATCCAGCACCATTGAACGCTTGATCGTTTTTATTTCCTCACGGTACACCTCGTCTGTCTCCATCCGTGCATCATATTCATGCTCCCACAAGACTTTGTGAGTGAACTGTGATCCTATAAGTTGATCGCGGGTGCGGGTCGATGCAAGACAGTCGGCAGGAGACCTACCGTGGATATCTCCGGTGATTCCGCACTCAGGACGGGGGCATCCATGCCACCAGCAACCGTTAAAGGAGTACACAGTCTTCACACCAGTGACACGGTTTTCACTTAACCCATCAACCCAAAAAACACGTCCATTAATCTTAATGGGTACTTCACCCGTGTTGCGGGCGTGCTTTATGTATACACCTGTCTGTTGCTGTAGGTGTATGAGCCAGTAAATAGCCTTGTGCCCGTAACTGCGGGGATTGTTTCGGTGAATAATGGCTAAGGTGTCTTTCGGCATGAAGTTATTCTTGAACACCGTAAAACATAATGATGCGATGGTGGTTGCGACTTGCAGTGGATCGCATTTGAAACGGGCTATGTACATCCTTCTAAAGGCCTGGAAACATACTCTAAGCACGCGCACATCATTCACGCAATAACGCTCACATTCATCAGCTATATTATAAGGGTTACTTTCATTAAAACTGTCGTAGTATCGATCAAAGTCTTCACGTTCATCCATACAGTCAAAATAATGTTTGGGGGTGGTGGGCCTACGTAGTTTAAAGTCTCGCTGGTGAGGAAAGTGTAAGGGAAGTATCCTTTGGAAACTTCAGCTGCTACTCCCATCACCTTGGGTAGCTTTGCTAATTTACAAGGTGTGAATAATAAAGTATCTTTAAATTGTACATTGCCTCTTATCTGCATCTGTATTAATTTGTTGCCTCTTTTCAATGGATCACCTGTAAATATCTCAGAGGATTCGTGTTCAAGCAACTCCTTATAAAGGAACTGCGTGTCAAACTTTGCCCCGTTATGGGCGAGAATATACACAGTCATTTTTTTGAACTTGTCGGCTAACTTGACAATATAGGACACAAATAGTTTCACAGGACTATCGCTGACATTCGTTTTAAAAACGTTTGTCCGTTTACCACATTTGGGGCACTCGTCACATTCGATATCCATACACTCATCACAGATAGTCTGGCTCACAAGTAAATGTGGAATTACCTCTTTTTCAGCGTTCGTATATGTTTCTATATCGTAGTATACAGTTATACAAGGGTTATTTTTAGGCTTAGCATCTTTCATATAACACACATGCTTTACTCCATCCGCCTTATATTCCTCCTGGCATGTAGGACAGTGAATTACGTCACACTTGTGCTTAAATTTTCCCCAATTATCCATTGTGTGAAACATACCACATTCACAGATTCTCATTTTCCTGCACGTGCCAATTGATTTATGGAAATCAAAACAGCTATTATTGAAAAATGTGCGTCTACACACATCACAGTCTCTCTTCTCAGCTTCAACTACACGGCTTTCACATTTGGTGCTTTTACACTGCTCACATACCATGTGACATTCTTTACAATGTCTCACTATATCATCCGCAAACTCGAGGCACCCCTTACACAAATCATGATGTCTCCCATATTTTCGACTTTTGTCATAACTCGCGTAAAGCCACCTTATATTACGGATGGGGAGATACGTTGTCCCTGACAATCCTAAAATAAGTAGGGGTCTTGTACGATCTCTCACACAGCTTTTAAAAACATACACAGTCCTACGACGATCATCCAACCCAAACACAACTATGCGGACATTCATTTCCTGTTCTACCCTTCTCAGCTCTTCAGGACCCATATTACAGTCAAATTCAAGTTCACAGTCTACAGCTAGTTTACGGGCACGCTCCACGACTGTAGGCAACCAAATTTTTTGAGTTCGTGTATTTTGTACAGTAAACATACGTGCTAAGAGTACTGCTATAAAGCCGCAACCACGATCGACGTTTATATGCCGTCATAAATAGCTTGAGAATTGGTTAAGAGTATACGGTATGGCACTATGACCCGCAACACGGAATACACGGTCAATATTTACCGTGAAGTTGTCCATATTGAAGGCTATACTACTTTGGGCGGCTTGCATTATACGTCCTAATATATATTCTACATCTTCAGCCGCCAAACGTCTAAATGGCACTATCACCCAATAATCGTCTACATCACCGTCATCTGACCCGAATCCAAAGGACAGACTCGTCCTGACTTCACGCTCGTCGCGATTCTGAAGAGCAAACTCTATAATACGCTCTACAACCCGGCGTAGTCCGCGCTCAATTCCATTGCTATACATGACTCTAGGGTCGACCCTGACTCTATACCGATTTCTAGTCAAGGCTGGGGTGGGGGCTGCGGAGCGTACCAATTCCAGCGTTATAGCATCCTCAACAGAACGGGGGGCGGCGGATGAATTAGGGGGTATATTAGCGGAAGGTGCTGCTGATGGGGGGCCTGTTGCGTAGGAGGTTGATGGTTGGGGCTCTATTATTGTAGACTTAACAGAATGGGGGGCGGCGGATGAATAAGGGGATATATTAGGTGCTGCTGGGGGGCTTGTTGCGTAAGAGGTTGAGGGTTGGGGATCTATTACTGGTGCAACAGGCGCGTATTTCGGTCGCTTTATACCTGACGTGGGTATTTCATACCTCCGCTTTGGACGTGTTACCGGTATCGCTGGTGAGGGTTCAGGGGAGGAGATCACAACTACACTGTCGTCGAGGTCATCCGTAATGATGGGCTGCTCTACCTCATCGTCATTCACGGTTCTGTGGGAGAAGAAATATAAGGAACAGCACTCAAAATTTGTAATATTTTGTAAATGACCCACTTAGGAGTGTGACGTGTTAGAAATGGACTCTGTAGAAAAATTCAGATTCACGAGCCCATCCACATGTATTATATCTGGACCTACAGGATGTGGTAAAACTGTGTTTATGCTTAAAATCATTAAAGAAAAGGGGAGATGTTCTCGAAATTTGTGCATAAAGTATATGGTGCTATTCGACGTATCAATCAGTGTTCAACGAGTACCAAGATGATATTTTGTTCCACAAAGGCGTATATGACGTTAATTCGTTAAAGGGAAATGAACATACAATCATTGTAATTGACGATCTCATGTTGGAGATGGATAAAACGTTTGCCGAGACATTTACAGTATTCTCCCACCATCTTAACATAAGCGTGTTCTTCATCAATCAGAATCTATTTTTCAAAAATAGATACATGCGCGATGTGTCGTTAAATACGCAATATCTAGTCTTATTCGCGCAACGTAGAGATGTATCACAAATTGGGGTATTAGCCAATCAAATGTTCCCGAATCAGCGTAAGGAGTTTTTGGAAGTTTATAAAGAAGCTACAAGCACGCGTTACGGATATTTGCTTTGCGACCTTCATCCGCGAAACACGTTTAGAGTGCTTCTGCGAACGAATATATTTCCAAACGAGCCTGAAACGGTGTATATTCCAGAATGACAAAGAGACTAAAGAAATACCGTGAATTAATAAAAATATCATCGACTGCCCCGGGCAATGCAGCAGATGTTTATTAAAAATATCGACGCCGACTTTTTAAAATGCATCTGTGAAATCTGTCTTAACGTTATAAATTGCAATGTATCAATGAAAACCCATCAGAAGGCTCGCCTACGCCGCTACAAGAACATAATACGTGCACTCGCTCGTAAAAGCCAAACTGTAGCGAAGAAAAAACGAATTATTGTACAAACAGGAGGGTCATTTCTCCCCATCTTATTTTCAGTTTTGGGTCCTTTACTGACTAGATTAATATAATGAAGAAAGTGGTAGTGATTCCCCACGAGGTGTACGCTTCACTGCAAAGGAATCCAGACACGTATCTAGATCCCCGTAAAAGCAGACTTAAAAGAATGGAAAGCGAATTGTTAGCCCTATTAAACAGTGAAAAAACACCTGATGAGAAAAGAATCTTATACCAAGAAGCTCTGCAGAAATTTCTTCACGAGTACGAAAATTATAAGAGCCCTACAGAGATTCCTGTGGTTATTAGGCACAGCACGGGGGACGATGGCGACATAGGATCTGTGCCCGACGACACAGCTGACCAACCAAAAAGATTAGCCACACAACATATCGAACATGTATTAAAAAATACCCTCCCACTTACATTGAGGAGTAAAGGCTTAAGTCTTTATAATCTATTGAATGAGGATCCCGCCATACAATGGACCGATACAGGGGAGATCATTGTGGAAGGATCAAAGGTACAGGGATCGAATATCGTAGACATTGTCCATGATCTGGTGAGAAAGTGGGATAGGCCATCACATCAGGATGGAAGCATATTAAAGCAAGACTACAACAAATAAATGTCCCTAAAACGTTGATAGGAAATCTGAACAGGTTAAAAGACTTGGAACATGCAACGCCTGTGACACAATTGAAGGCGCCGTCACCCCCGGCGGTAACACCTTTGAAGAGGAGCAAGAAGAGGTTAAACCAACCCTACCCACGTGCCTCTAAAATACGCAAATGGCTAACGTATTAACTAAACGCTATTATGACATTTCTACCCCATCCTCTTACGGCGGCGTAGATAGACTGTACAGAAGTGTTTACGGAGTAGGAAAAAAAGATGTTGAAAGATTTTTGAGGGAGCAGGACGCTTATACGCTTCATAAGCCTGTGAGAAAAAGGTTTAAAACAGCCAAGACAACGGCTTCCTCGATTGATTCTATTTGGCAAGCAGATTTAACAGACATGCAAAGATATTCTGTGTATAACGATGGTTACCGCTACATTCTATTCATAATAGACGTATTCTCTAGATATCTGTGGCTAGTTCCTCTGAAAAATAAATCACCTGAAACAGTTGCTAAAGCCACCAAAACGCTAATGTTAAAAGAAAACAGGGTTCCTGGCTATTTTTGTACGGATATTGGGAAGGAATTTATAGGCCGTGCTTTTCAGAACATGTTGACAGAGTTTAATATAAGCTATTACACAACCAATTCTATACATAAGGCTTCTTTAGCTGAAAGAGTTCAGCGCACCATAAAGGAACGCATGCACCGTTATTTTACACATAAAAACACATACAGATTTCTAGACATTCTGGAATCATTGGCATCATCCTACAACCGCTCACACCATCGCACGATTGGGACAATGATTATGTAAGGCTGTCGCGTTCGGGGAATAAATTCGCAAAGGGTTTTGAGCAAGGATGGACACGCGAGATTTTTAAAGTTAGGGCTGTGAGACCTAAAGGTGAGATAATGATGTATTACATTGAAGATTTGAATGGGGAAGAAATCTCAGGAGGCTTTTACCGCGAGGAATTGCAGAAAGTTGCGTTTAATTTAGAAAAAATGTGTTTAAAATTGAGAAAATTTTAGGAAGCAAAGGTTCAGGAAGGAGAAAAATGTACCTGGTGAAATGGCTAGGGTACCCAGAAAGCTTCAACACCTATATAAAAGCTTATGCAATAATGAAGCTTAAATAGTATGCAACATGGCTCCTAACCATTTCTACGTCACACTCCCGTCCTCCTCGTCCCTGTCTGTACACCCTAACAACACACTAGCCAACTTTGTAACAGAACTCCATGGTCACATTGAATTGGGTCGTGATTCGTATGAGGTGGGGATATGCGAAATTCAGCTGGACACCGTCTTTTTAAATATTGAGCATAAAGAAACCGTTTTTACGATTCTTAGAGACATTGACGAGTGTGAAAAAGCTGGGGTAGCTATGGATGAAACTATGCGCATCGCTCGGACTAAGATTGCACGGTATTACAGTACAGAAGTAAGACTAGGGCCGGGTCAATATGGTTCGGCCGAGGATGTTGTGAGAGGCTTAAACGTAAGTTTAAGAAACTCAAACCTTACGAATGATTTAGTATACGAAGTCGTAAACAACCCTGCACATACACTAATCCTAAAATCAAAGACTAACAGACGTATTAAAGACCTTAGAAAGTTCAAAATTCTAACCAACGGCCGATATAGCGCAGCCTTCCAAAGAGACACATTTCACGAGACACAGTATAACTTGTCCAGATTAATGTATCAATTGAAGATGGAGAAATTGGCTGAAAGGTCCCCAGACATGTGCTATATTTACAGTAATATAGTGGAGCACCAGTTTGTTGGGGATACCCAGGCACGCCTGCTGCGCATTGCTCACATCCCCAACCATAGAGGAAGGAGTTTGAGTATTACATATGACAGACCCCATTATGTGAATGTCGCAACTAATTTAATAACCAATATCACAATATATATAAGAACGATTGAGGGTGAAAACTTCCCATTCGGTAACGGGAGCTTAACAGTGAAGCTACACTTTCGACGCACTGAGTTATAATGGATAGAAAGCCTTTCACCGTCTATCGAGGGATGCGATACCAGCGCGGTAGTGGACTTGGATCCATTTTTTCATCCATACTACGTACGGCTGTTCCTTTGCTGAAGAGGGGTGCCAGATACCTTAAATCGGAGCTGTCCCTTTTTGAGCTCCCGCCAACCCAAGTTTCTATTGAGCACAGTGACTTTATTACAATTAACCCTTTAAACACAATTAGTTCCCCGAGTGCACCTATAGAATTCGTGATACCCAGCTCAGGTCCTTACTTTTTTGATCCAAGCTGTGTGCACATGTATGCTAAGCTACGTATAGCCCATTCTGATGGAACGGTCTGCGATGACAAATATGCTGTAGACCCTGAAACAAACGAGCCTATTTGGAAAATGTCCTCAACTTTTCCAAAGAAGCGAAGGCTACCTTTTTAAGTGCGGAGGGATATTATCAAACTAAAGATGAAAATAGTATAAAGGACAAATTTAAAAATTCTAAAAAGAAAATATACGAGTGTTTTGGACGGTTGCACACAGATTTCACTTTCCAGGAGAAGTTGCTTGTGAACGGGTGGATATGAAAATAAAGCTCACCCGCACGAGTCCTGAGATCTGCTTAAATCTGGATGCGAATCAAGAAGAGGGTGCAAAGCCCGTTGTGGTTCACATTATGGACACATACCTCCGCGTACGGCGAGTGAAATTAAGTTCACCAAAACAACTAGAAATTGAGAAAAATTTACTAAACGCTACAGTGAAATATCCTATTAACAGAGTGCAGATCAAACTATATACGGTTCCTGCAGGGTTGGCATCGAAGCAGATAGAAAACATTGCCCTGGGAAATCTTCCTAAAAGGATATTAATCGGCATGCAGGACCACGCTTCGGTGAATTGAAAATATAAAAAGAGTGCCTTTAAATTCGAGAATTTCGGAATTAAAAATATAACTCTATACGTTAATGGCACTGCTTTGGGTGGAACAATGGGTACGGACTATTTATGAAAATATATTGTCTTCTTATCCCAAAAAGATCGAAAAACACTTACATTATTTCGGTGTGATATTGTTGACTGATCAGTATATCCTCCCTATTCCGAGATTCTTCAAAAGATTGTATAACACGTGTCAAATCCTCATCGGACCTTAAAGGAATAATGCTTTTAAAACATATACAGAGTATACAGACAGATCCCCATTATGTGAAGATATCTTTGGTTCGAGGAATAACATTGAATGCCATAAAAATTTCGATTTTAGCATAATGGGGATAACCAAATAACATTGATTGACATTTTTGGCGAGTATCTATTTGACGAGATACTACAACTCCATATATATATAAAATTCTAATTATAGACACTTACATTTCTATGGTAGTCCCTTGCGTCGGATTGTAAGGAGCGTCACTGCAAATATCTTCTACGGTTTGCGTTGAAAATAATTCGCCACGGTCAATCGCATTGAAAAGACTAATTGCGGTTAATGCTGCAGTATCACGTTCTTCATACAATTCCGGGGAGACGTACAGGTCCATGGTGGAGGATGTGTGACATTGTTGACTGTTCAGTATATCCCCCGTATTCCGAGATTCTTCAAAAGATTGTATAACACGTGTCAAATCCTCATCGGACCTTAAAGGAATAATGCTTTTAAAACATATACAGAGTATACAGACAGATCCCCATTATGTGAAGATATCTTTGGTTCGAGGAATAACATTGAATGCCATAAAATTTCGATTTTAGCATAATGGGATAACAAAATAACATTGATTGACATTTTTGGCGAGTATCTATTTGACGAGATACTACACCCCATCCATATATATATAAATTCTAATTATAGACACTTACATTTCTATGGTAGTCCCTTGCGTCGGATTGTAAGGAGCGTCACTGCACATGTCTTCTACGGTTTGCGTTGTAAATAATTCATCACGGTCAACCGCATTAAAAAGGCTAATTGTCGTTAATGCTGCAGTATCACTCTCTTCATACAAGTCTGGGGAGACGTACAGGTCCATGGTGGAGGGAATGATTATTCACTGACGCGAAAATAGCTACTGTTACTCCAAACTAAAAAATATCCCCTTTTATATGCACAATCGCCAAGCTCCGCCCCAAAAGGCCAGATGTTCGTAGTGATTGGCTGCCGATGTAGCTGGGTGGAGCTATGACGTGTACCAATCCGCTATAACGGGACCGGACGAGTAACATATATATTTTTCACCAATAGATTTAATGCTCGTATTCTCCTTTGAAAATTATTTGGTGATTCATATAGCACTTTTGATACTGATTCCAAATATGGTTTCAGAATGTTTCTATCACCCATAGTTTTCGAGAACATATTTACTCAGAGTTTCCCGCATCATTAGTCACTAATGTAATCGAGAGGATATAAAGAAATATATCCTAATTATATTTTAAAAGAACATTCGGTTTCAACGTTAAACTGTGGGTCTAAGGTGGGGTGAAAACCTTTCCAATTGCGCTAGGGGACGACGAAAATTATTTGGTGTTTCTTATAAAACTTTTGGCACTGAGTCAGGTTTCAGAATTTTCTAATGTTAAACTGTGGGTCTAAGGTGGGGTGAAAACCTTTCCAATTGCGCTAGGGGACAACGAAAATTATTTGGTGTTTCTTATAAAACTTTTGGCACTGATTCAGGTTTCAGAATTTTCTAATGTTAAACTGTGGGTCTAAGGTGGGGTGAAAACCTTTCCAATTGCGCTAGGGGACAACGAAAATTATTTGGTGTTTCTTATAAAACTTTTGGCACTGAGTCAGGTTTCAGAATTTTCTAATGTTAAACTGTGGGTCTAAGGTGGGGTGAAAACCTTTCCAATTCAAATTGCGCTAGGGGCAACGAAAATTAATTGGTGTTTCTTATAGAACTTTTAGCACAGAGTCAGGTTTCAGAATTTTCTAATGTTAAACTGTGGGTCTAAGGTGGGGTGAAAACGTTTCCAATTGCGCTAGGGGACAACGAAAATTATTTGGTGTTTCTTATAAAACTTTTGGCACTGAGTCAGGTTTCAGAATTTTCTAATGTTAAACTGTGGGTCTAAGGTGGGGTGAAAACCTTTCCAATTCAAATTGCGCTAGGGGCAACGAAAATTAATTGGTGTTTCTTATAGAACTTTTAGCACAGAGTCAGGTTTCAGAATTTTCTAATGTTAAACTGTGGGTCTAAGGTGGGGTGAAAACATTTCCAATTCAATATAACGTCGAATAATTGCTGCTTCGAACAACTGTTTTTCGAACTATGGTTTTCGAACAATTGTGCTCGAACAATTGTGTTCGAACACAATGGCAAAAGATACAAGCATATCCCGTTATTTGAACAAAACTCTCTCTCTCTCTCTCTATATATATATATATATATATAATTGTGGGCATATCTAAGAAATATACTACTGTTCTTCATTCGAACAATTATAACGTCGAATAATTGCTGCTTCGAACAACTGTTTTTCGAACTATGGTTTTCGAACAATTGTGCTCGAACAATTGTGTTCGAACACAATGGCAAAAGATTCAAGCATATCCCGTTATTTGAACAAAACTATCTCTCTCTCTCTCTCTCTCTCTCTATATATATATATTATATATATATATATATAATTGTGGGCATATCTAAGAAATGGAGTCGAGAGAGGTTTTGTTCAAGCTGTCTGTGAGAAAGGTCATTTATGGTCAGAAAAAAAATCGCCTCTGGCAATAGGTGAACCGATTTGAACAGATTCTCGGAAATGTGTGTTTCATAAATTTTCATCTCGATACAACTTAAATATTATATATATTATATATATATATATATATATATATATATATATATATATACGGGGTTTGGGGAATGACGATCGTCGAATTGTTTCATAAATTTTCATTTCCGTTCGTTTTTCCCCACTGATATTCGAATGTTATAATGAAAATTGAGTGTGTAAAATTATTTATTTGATAAACAGAATTTAATTGGATTCACCCCAACGTCAGACCATTACTTCGGTCTTATATAATTATTTTAGGAGAATTTAATATTAAAGTACATTTCTTTCTCATTAAAATGTTCAGGGTCACGCGGCCTGTTTTGCTTTTTTTTTTTGTTTCACTACAGATTTGTTTGTGGGTACTTCTTTTATTTATTTCTTGTAGTACTTGTGTTACCTTATTTCTATACAATAATGTCTTGAAGTGCTATTTTTGTACGGATATGGGGAAGGAAATTATAAGCCGTGCTTTTCAGAAGATTCGAAAAGTTTAACTAAGTTTAATGAAGTTCAAGTTAATGTTATATTTGATTCTAATCGTTAAACACTATATACATCTATTGTAAAACCCTATATACATCTATACATCTATAGTGAAACACTATATATATATATATATATATATAGCTATTTTTGTACGGATATGGGGAAGGAATTTATACGCCGTGCTTTTCAGAACATGTTGAAAGAGCTTAATATCAGCTATTACAAACTAATTCTATACATAAGGCTTCTTTAGCTGAAAGAGTTCAGATATATATATATATATAATATATATATATATATATATATATATATATGTATCATAAGCTGTTTAAAAGACTGTATATATATAATTATAGTAAACGAAATAAAGTAGTTAACCATAAAATTAATTATTTTCTATTAAGAAGTTTTCGAATTATGTGTGGTAAACTATGTTATTTGTTTCGAAAAGTTTAACTTCAAGTTCAATGAAGTTCAAGTTAATGTTAAATTTGCTTCTAAACGTTAAACTAAAATTAAATGTTATAATATGAAAAATAAATTTTATATATATATATATATATATATATATATATATATATATATTTACCTAACATAAGACGTTTAAAAGAATGTGTATATATATATATATATATATATATATATATATATATATATATATATATATAATATATATCTAGCAAGAGCAATCCGATCATTGCAAAAAAACTGGAAAGGTATGCAGTTAATAAAGATTGAGTGTGTATTTATTTAATAAACAGAATTTAATTGGAATAACTACCGTCATATTGTGTTACACAATGGATGATTAATATTTCTGGGATACATGGCGCTATCTGGCAACTGAACACATTGCGCTATCTGGCAACTCAGCCAGAATAGAGGCTTATAAAAGACCGAGAAGTTGATGAAAGACTCATTCAAGCTCGGCTCCCAGCCGAGCAAGGACCTCTGGTCCTTCTCTTTCAGGCCCTTTGGTAAAACCCCTTAGTGGCCTCTTAGGTTAGGAAAACGAAAATAACTTGGGGGAGAACTCTCTCTCCTTCAGGTGTCTCTCTCTCCTACAGGTGTCTCTCTCTCTCTCCTTCAGGCGTCTCTCTCTCCTTCAGGTGTACCCCTCCCCCCTTGGCTCAGTCAACTGGCTGATTCTGGCTGATTAGGAGCATATAAAACAACGCCCACTCGGCTGAAGTCTTAATATGCACTTGGCTCCTGCCAGGTGAACACCTCTCCTCCTTTCTCTCCTCCTTTCTCTCTGGTCCTTTGGGGGGAATAGCTTGGGGGAGGCCCCCAAGTTGCATGCCCCTTGCAACCTAGGTTGGCAACAAAGGCCAGTACTCTTTTTTTTTCTTTTTCTTTTTTTTTCTTTTTTCTTTTTTTTGCAACCCCCCCCCCCTCCCCCTTTGCAACAACCCCGCCCCCCTTTGCAACATTGCAACATTGCGTCATCGCTTGCAACATTCTTGCACTCTCCCCTTTTGCGGCTATACTACTGGTCCCTATTCTTCAATAGCTCCCAACTAAATAGCAATATTTAGAATTAATGAATTCATACGTCAATGACAATTATCTTTTTCCACAACAAAATATTATAAATAAGTTTAAATTTTCTTATAAACAAACTGGATTGATAGCAAAGTCTGCTGATTAACATACCGTCACCGTCACCGTCACAATTTATTTATTATTATTTATTTAATTTATTAGGCCCTTCATGGTTGTACAAAATTTTATATACGTTTGATGAAATGCAGAAAAGTCAGTCGATCACTAAATCTATACTATAATAAGAGAGCCGTCCGTCCGTCCGTCCGTCACACTTTCAGAAATTGTGAGAAAAAATTGAGAAAAAAATTCAGAAATTGTATTACGGGCGGAAATGTGAAGCTCAAGATTTTCATGACTGTGTTCTTTTCTGTAGTTTAGCCTGTCTGTTTGTCTGTTTGTGAAATTTATCCCGGGCAGTAATGGGGGAAGGGTGGGGGTGGGGTAATGGGGGATGGGTGGGGTAATGGGGAGGGGTGGGGGTAATGGGGGAGGGGGTTAGCCCCCAAGTTGCATGAATGGGGGTGATGAGGTTTTGGGAGATACCAGATTCAGAAATGTTGACACAATGTGAAGCTCAAAATTTTCACGGCTGCGTTCTTTTCTGTAGTTTAGCCTGTCTAACAGTCAGCGAAGCGACGGGAACTGTACTAGTTTACATAATAATACAGCCATCATTTTAAAGCTTGACATCCGAAGCTAGTGGGTTAAAATTTGTGAAGCTGCACTTAAAATCTAAGTGCTTCGTGAGCTTACAGTAAATGTTAAGCTTTCACTGGCTTGACAATTTCTGTTCAAAATTTTTGCATAAAGCTATTTATAAGTTATGATGCAAGCGTGTATTGATTAGATATTGTTGGCTTTTGGATACGTCGCAATATATTTCTCAAATATTAAGTGATGGCTCTTGTTAAGTTTATTTAAATGAATCATATTTGTATGAATGCATATGTGCACTTATATATATATATATATATATATATATATACTAGTAAAAAGTTTGGAAACATCTGTACAATTTATGTAATTTCTCCTTATTAACCATTTGTTCTAAATGTACAAAATTTAGTAATTTAGAATTATTTAACCCAATCATATTTCGTTGTTTTGCTATATTTATCAGGTTTTTTATTTTCTATTTTAGGACTAAAACCTGATTAATATAAAATAACGAATATGATTGGGTTAAATAATCTAAATTACTAAATTTTGTACATTTAGAACAATAGTCTATTTATAGGAACAGACATTAGTCTAGTAAAATAACTCTATTGGTTAATAAGGAGAAATTACATAAATTGTACAGGTGTTTCCAAGTATTTTACCAGTACTGTAATTAGGGTAGCTAATCTGGCTATCAGCACGTAGGGACAAAAATAATTTTTTTAACTTTAGAGTTCGGAAGGTCGAATTTTGTTCTTTATCAGGCGAAAACTTAGCATGCCATTTTTTAAAGCAATCAAATCATATTTAGGGGTGCCGCACTAGGGCATATCATACTTTTCTTAGTCCGAATTTCACTCTGGCTAATATGTATTTTTATGTAAAATTTAATTCTAAGAGGGGTTTCATTTCTGCAACTTTTCCCAAAAATCGCGTTATCATGGTCAAAATTGTGGTTTTCTGTTCTATGTTGAAATATCGAATATTCAATTGAACACAACCTCATATTTTTAACCCTTTGTCGTAATTTGTTGCCATTTAGACACATTAACTTTACTTAACTCTTACACAGGTTTAATACATACATACATAAGAAAAAAAATCTACTCCATTTGAGTCTTTGTAACCATTTGGACGCAGAAGGCGAAGTTCAACATTCTCTCAATAGATGGCTCTGAGCAATTACGCCAGTTATAATTGTGAAGTAGAAGTGAGTGGACGCCATTTTTTTCGGTGAGGCCGGTCATCTTTCCAAAGGAAAGGCTTACTTGGCCATAGATGGCATGAAAGTCTGAAGGGCCAAGGAGGAAGTAATGGCCTCATCAGTTGAAGCTCTCACGCAGAGGTCAGAGGAGAAGATCTCTGGGATATTCTTTGATGGCAAACAGGATAGGAACACAAAGGCGTTGAAATATGACGAAGTGACAGGGAGATTTCATCCTGGCAAAGTGATCGAGGAGCATTACACTATCACGTGGGAGTCTCAAGGAAAGTACCTCTTCCATTTCACTCCCGAGGAACCTGAGGAAGGAGAAAAGCCTGCTCATAAGATCGCTCAGGGCCTGCATGAGTGGCTTCTGGATCACGGAGCTGACGAGAGCCTTGTAATGATTGGAGGAGACTCTACCAACACCAACACGGGGTGGTCTGGAGGCGCCATAGCCCTATTAGAGAAGATGCTGGGTCGCAAGTGCCACTGGATGATCTGTCAGCTCCATGTGAACGAGCTCCCCCTGAGGCACTTAATCATCAAGCTGGACGGCCCTGTAACTCCCCGGTCAGGCTTCAGTGGGCCTATTGGAAAACTTCTTGAGAAAGTGAATGAACTTGAGGTCAACTTCAACTTCAAACCAGTGGAAGGAACTGAAGATATCATAGAGCTGCCAGTAGAGATAGTCAAATCTCTCTCCACAGACCAGCACAACTGCTATCTTCTGATCAAAGCCATCAAGTCTGGACGTTTCAGTCCACAGTTGGCTGGTCTCAAGTGCGAACCTCTGAACCAATCCAGGTGGCTCACTACTGCACAGGCCATCTTGCTGTTGTGGATGAGGGAGCACGGACTGAAGGGGAGGTGTTGAGGAGGCTCGAGGTCCTCGTGAAGTTCTGCCTTAACTTCTACTTCAAAATGTACTACGACATCAAAGTGAAGCACCACCTCAAATTTGGTCCTGCACACGTTTTTTCAAGCCTGAAGCTGCTGAGGAACCAGACTACCGAGGTCAGGAACATCATCTCTGCTGCAGTGATAAGAGGAGCTTACCACGCACATCCTGAGAACATCATGGCTTCATCCCTGTGCAGTGAGGATGAGCATCAGAGAGCTTTTGCTGTGAGCCAGATAGAGAAGATCAGAGAAGGAAGAGACTTTGGTGATACGACAGTGAGGCCCCATAAAAATCCCAAAGTCAATCTGCAAGCCACTTCACCTGAGGATCTCATCAACTGGGAATCAGAGAATATTTACGAGCCTATTTTTACCTGCAAGATGACCTTGACTGAGCTTGAGGATCTCAGGAAAACTCCACTCAAAGTGGACGCTTTCTCTGTTCATACTCAGTCCTGCGAGAGAGCTGTACAGGAAATTTCAACTGCTTCCCAGTGCTGGACTTACCTATAAGCTAAATAAGCTATAGCTTAGGGCCACACACCCTCGGGGGCCTCATTTTTTTAAATATATTTTTATTTTATCATTAGTTTTTATTCTTTAACACTAATTCATCAAAAATTATATATATATATATTATTTTTTCTTTATCATTAACATTAATATAAAAAATAATTATAGTAATAATTATTTTAAATTTTTTTACCCGAATTTTTTTAGAGAAGGGCCTCAAATTTCATATAGCTTAGGGCCTCAGCAGGTGAAAGTCCGGCCCTGCTGCTTCCCAAGCTGTGTACGGTCACGAGAGGAGAGATGGGTGGGTGAGAGCCAGGATAGACCATCGAGAAATGCTCCCAGTGTTCAGATCGAAGCAGGACATACTTAAGAGCTTTTCAGGTTCGAGTGGCTGATGAAGAGGCTGAAGCCATCGTTAATGCTCATAAGAGCTGAAAGTCCTCATAAGATCATAATATAAGATCTTATGAGGCCACGCTTTTCAAGGATCCAGGAAGAACAGGCTTGTAAACCTACACCTGGAGGTGGCAAGTCTCCCGCTACCCGATCAGAGTAGAGCTGGTGAGCCGCGCCTATTCTTTGAAGAAAAACTTAAAATTATTAAGTTTTACGTGAACTCTAAACATTTTTTCAGCACCCAGAGGAGTTGAAACACGCAAGAAAGCAAGGATGAGGTCAGAAAAGCAGCTTTTAGACTAAATCATATGCAGAACAGCTGCGCGTTTTGGTTTGGGTGCCCTGAGGCTGCGTTAGGCAGCCTTCAAATCAGAAAATCGCGATTTTGACCATGAAAATGAGATTTTTCGGAAAAGTTGCAAATAATAAACCCATCTTAGAATTAATTTTTACATAGGAATACATATTAGTCACTTTGTTTTTTCAAAATTTCAACCATAAACCTAGAGTATGATATGCCCTAGTGGCACACGGCAGTATAAAAATGTAGAGTAATGTACTTTTAGTTTTAATCAATAGTAAAATACCCCATTTATTTCTTTGCAAAATTTGCAGAAATTATTATTGAAATGTTTAAATGAAATAGTCATATGTTTTCAGATATATAGTTGTATTTATGATATAATATCAATATATGTAACTACTTCTTGTGACTTTTAGCATCTGAAAAACTGGCAAGGAGCAAGCTGAAACTCAAATCCTCAGTTAACTACATGCTGAGGAAGTGCGTATGTGGTAGTAATTCGTGCTCCATTTATTTCATGGTTAGGAGTTTCACGCCCTAAAATTTTCAATTTTTTTGCAATCATGGCTAGTACTAGTTATACTACTCGTTCTAAAACAGATATGTGGTTTGTTGGTCTAACTTTACCAAAAAATATTGGGCGATAAACTCCCTTCTCAGCAGCAAGTTTTGGCACATTTTTTTTACCATCATTCAGAGATGAAGCTCCCTTTGAAAGATAGTGCTAAGAACACTTTGATTAGTGTTATGGGTTTCTGGAAGAAAGCCAGTATTCCAACTGCGCATGAACATGATCTTATTAAGCGGTTGCTCAAACTTCATTCTGAATGGAAAGCATTACAAAAAAGTTGGTCCCGTCGATCTCAAAAGCAAATTTCCAATGAAACACACTTCACATCACGACTCAATAAACTATTTGACATTGCACACGAGAATGTTCTGTCGATGACGAAAATAGAAGATAAAAAATTTCTTATTGCTCAGCGCAGTGGAAGGAAAGGTCACATAGCTGGCATTGATAAAGTGACAACAATCAAGGAAAGAAATAAGATAATTAGAGAGCAAAATTTTATTAGCCGCAAGAAAAAACATGAAAAAGAAATACAACTAGGCAAAGTTGCAACAATAGATTCCAGTACCAGTAGTGATAACGAGTCGATCCATTCGGAAAATAGTACATCTCAAAAATTAAAAAGTTTTTCTCAGGGTGACACCCAACCACAATTGAAGAAAGCAAGACTTCAAAAAATAGTGACTCTCGAATTAGCGCAAGCTCTAGACCGTACAAAGACCAGCAACCGAGCAGCAGCTCATATCGTTGCTGCTACGGCAAAAAGTTTAGGAAAGGATGTAGAGTCACTCTTGATCAATAAAGATTCTATTCGCGGTCGTTTGTCTGTGGTAGTGACTGGTAAAAATATCGGCAAGCTTCTTGCAGTCCCTAAACTTACCTCCGAAAGTTCAAAAGCAATTGCAAAGGCTGTTGTTGAAACTGTAAAAGAATGGAATTTAACCAACCAGATCAAAGCTATGTCGTTTGATACCACGGCAAGTAATACAGGAAAGAGAGGAGGTGCCTGCATCCTGATTGAACAAATGTTGAACAAAAATCTTCTGCACCTAGTCTGTCGTCATCATATCCATGAGATTATAGTTGGAAATGTATTTGGCGTCCTTTTTGGTCCCTCATCAGGACCTGATATTGCTTTATTTAAGTGATTACAGCTAGAACGGAGTAACATTGATAAGAGTAAGTTTGAACCAGTGATTGGTGATAAAGAAGTGACCTTAGACATATTTGAATGGAAGGAAATAATTGAATTCTGTAAAACTAACCTAGAAGAACGCCAACCAAGAGATGATTACCGAGAAACCTTACAATTAATATTGTTGTTTCTGGGAGAAGTACCCCCACGAGGAAGAAGACTGATACAACCAGGTGCTCTACATCGTGCACGTTGGCTAGCAAACGTAATTTATTCTATAAAGATTTATCTCCTCTGTTCACAGGTTCGTCTAACATCAAGAGAAAGATCATCTTTAAGAAGATTCAATTTATTCACTACAAAGATTTATGTAAAAGCATGGTTCCAATGCCCCCAAACAACTTTAGCTCCTGCAAATGACCTTGAGCTCCTTCAGCAATTAAAAACTTACCCAGACACTGTAGTCTCCAAGTCTGCAGGCAAGGCATTCGGTAATCATTTGTGGTATTTAAGTGAACGTCTGACTGGTCTCTTTCTTTGATGATCGTGTACCTTTAGAAACGAAGAGATTGATGGTCGCAGCTCTAAAAAATTAAGGCGATAAATGCCCTCCAAATAGAATTTGTCCAACGATTGCTGAAGGAAAAAGTCTGTCATCATTTGTCACAGCAAACTCTTGACAACTGTTTTCAATTTTAGGGTTGGAAGATGACTTTCTAACTTCTGTAGATCCAGCTCAATGGGAACAGATTTCAGATTATCAAAACGCTTCCAAGATTCTTAAAAGCATGAACGTTGTCAATGATATAGCAGAAAGGGGCGTAGCATTGATAAAAGACTTTGACGCTTCTGTAACGACAAATGAGGAACAGACACAGTTTTTGCTTCAGGTCGTTGAGAAACATCGTAAAACATTCCCAGATGCAAGAAAGAAAACATTAGTTGAAGGTCTCCAAAGTTCAACCAGGCGACAATGAGTTGTTAGCACCAACGAAACCCCCTCCATTGAGAGGATAATGCTCACCCTTATGGGTGAGAGGAACCTAGAACTGAACACAAAAAAGACTAAGCTAAAATCTTCTGGACTCTTGCGACACCTCTAAAACATTTCCGATTTTATGCAAATTGGTATTCTGAGTTTTTTAGGGAATAAGAACAATATTACGGATTCCGAACTTAACTTTTTGAAGACTATGTTTATACAGCCACCCTACTGTATATATTAGTGATGCATGTGACATCCGCATGATTTCTGACATTTGCATCCTCATCCGCACTTTGCAATGCGGATGTTATAACATTATAATGTTTCCATATATGCAGTATACACCTAATTCCCAAACGTCTGTATGATGACACTGATTGATGTTCTGCGTTTTGAAAACTTCAAGAAAAGAAAATGTTGTTGAAGGGCAGGCAATATATGATGAAAAGAGAAATAGACTTAAAGGTGACAAAGAAGAAAAGCTGTTGTTTCTCAAGTACAATCTTCCAAGTCTTGAATTCAAATCAGGTATCCCTCACCAGTGGCGTAGCGAGTGGGGGCAAAGGGGGGCTCGTGCCCTGGGCGCCGGTTTTGGGGGGGCGCCAAATCGGCCGATCGAGCAATTTTTTTAGCATGACATTTGCGTTTTTTACATCCGCGGCCGGGAGGCAAGTTTGGACATGTATCATAACCACAGACAGGGATATCAATTATTTCTGGTAAAAAAAAAAATTTTAAATTTGATTTATTGATAAAAACTGGTACATATAGAAACAAATTTATGCATACAGTACATACTAATATAACAAATGTATCAAAAGAAGTGTACTAAATAAAATCGTGACAAAAATATAGAAATATGATATGCATTGCCACAAGCTTTAACCAATTGAGCCAACGGCCTTAAATGTGCTATATAAACTATTGTGGTTGTAACAGATTGTAATGTATTCACATAGTTAGTGAATGACAAATATTTAAATAACCACTATTATAATTGTGATGCCGAAAATTCATTTCGTTTCTGCTATCAGCGGGTAGCCTTTAAACAGAATGAGTGAAATATGTATAATTTGAGCACACAAATAGCGATGAAAAACTAGACACCGACCGGTTTTGAACTCATTTGTTCTCATCAGGATATCACAAGCTTTAGCCAATTTGGTTCGAGGATGTACAAGTATGATACATTATTGGAAAGACTAATTGTAGGTAAATAAGACAATATATTACATTTCATTGACTAGTGTGTACTGTGTATACCTAAACCTATTATATAATTAGAAATATATTTGAAAAAAAATTTAAATGTTGTGCACATTTCTAGATGTTTTGATAAGAATAAAACCGAAAGATGAAGACAAAATTGAATCTGTGCAAAATTTGATTCTTCAAGTTTTTGTTCATTACTTTGGTAGGCTATTTTAAAATTTTTATGAAAACAGTGATTTATGTAGAAAAATAAAATAGGTTAAAATAACCAATAATCTTATTAATCTTCCTTGAAAATAGGTGTTTAAAATAGTTAAAAATAGGGCTCAAATTGCATGAAATCGACTCTTCGTAGTCAAAATTTTCCCGGGGGAGGGCCCCCGGACCCCCACCTTAGTGTCTAACTCGGGCAATCTTCGACAACCCTCGAGAAAAAGGTGCCATTCTCTACCTTTGCCCCCGGGCGCCACGAACCCTCGCTACGTCACTGTCCCTCGGTATCTGAATGGATTACGTTCGGTTACTTGCTTTCGGATAGCAATCAGTAGAAGCTATAGAACCCATGTATTAAATGGGATTGCGTTCAAGGGGAGGGGGAATGTTGGTCAATTGGGGGCTTTCAGCATCAGAGTAGACAGTGGCATGCAGCGCTGACTTTGGTTTTCGATCCACAGCATCAACAAACGCTCCATATTTTCCATAACTTGGTCCCTTGATCGTGTTAGTTTGGTGGCACCCTTGACCGTCACACTCTCAGCGCTTTCCTTAATCGTTGCTGCATTTTTTGTGATTGTTGCCACTGTCAAAGCTGGTAATCCAATTACCGATTTCTGTAGGGCCTTCACTACGTTTATGCCGCTTAATAACTTCTAATTTCACTTCCAGGGTGACAGCCTTGCGCGGTCTCTTGGCACGGACAGGTGTACTTGGCGAGTCAGAAGATTCGGATAAGCGAGGGTTGCGTTCGGTTACTGAACACTGGGTGTCAATATAGGATATTCGGATAAGCGGAAATTCGCTTATCGAACATTCAAATAACGAAGGATACCTATTTAGAGATTAACAAACTGGAAAGTGCATGATAAGAAATGCGAACGATATTAAGCTTATATGTGAAAAAGTGTAAATTACAAACTTTTAACCACTTCATTGAAGGGCGGGGATTGGGGGAGTGGTTGGTGAGATGCATTACGAGTTGTGTCCTCGTCCCGCATCCTGGTAACACACGACAATAATTATGGGAAGGTAAAACAAGTAAAGTTGTATTATCGTTTAAAATTTTCCACGCATCAGTGCATTAAATAATTTTTTTTCATTATGTCTAAATTTTCATTGACTGTCATGCTGTTTAGAACGAACAGCATATTATTAATTAACTTCAATCATCATACCAACTCTACAGCTTTGTTTTCCACATCACCTTATAACACAACCAAAAATTTAACCATTTAGTAGGTTTAGTTATTTGTTAATAATTTCATTATTCGCTCACGTACCGTTTGTACCATTTCTTTCTGCATTCACTTTCATCTTCTTTATTGTTGTGGGGTTTTCTTTTTAATTTCACTTTGTTTTTTTTATATATGTAAAAATATGAGAGTTAAATTTTACACGACCTTTGTAAACGTATGTAAATATAGTACAAACTATGTTCACTGAAGGAGACCTAAGACAACATCGTTGATTCAGTTTGTAATTGTTAAAATTCATAAAACTTACTACCACTCCCAAATCATCACTCCTTGTGCTTTGAGAGAAATTTCAATTTATTATAAAATACCATTATCTTATCTGTGAAGAACAACTGATAACTTAAGTTCCTAGGAAAGAGAAATCAGTTTTAAAAATTTTGCCTCTGTGTAATCAAACAAACAAACAAACAAACAAACAAAATCTTTATTTCAAACTCAACATGTAAAAACTATACAAGTGATCTATATATGTTTAAGTAATAGCTGTCTAAAGGGTGTTCGAAAAGTCCCGTCACCCCCTACAAAATGTACATATTGTAATACAATTTTATTTTTGTGTGATTAATTGAATTTATATGTGATTCAGTGACATTTTTTTTCTTTTCCAGGTATTAGAGTTGTGTGAACAATGGCAGACCAGTCCACTTACATTCTGGAGGAAAGGATTGTGATGAGCACATGGGCTCATGAAAGGTCACATACTGGCAAAACGATGCATGATATCCAGAATGATTTCAACACAAGATTCAATAAGGCTGCACCACCAAACAAGACGGTATTACGCTGGGAGAAAAAGCTGTTTGAAACTGGCTCCATCAAGGACAGACCACACGGTCGGGAAGACCAACAACGCGAGCAGAACAATGTGAAGGTGTGATTGCATCGGTGGCTCTTTCACCAAAAAAACACTTCGGAAACGATCACAAGAACTTGCAGTCCCAATGTCCACAATGAGAGATCACATGACAAAGATCTCAGCATGAAACCATACTGCCCGTCATTTGTTAATGAATTAAGCGATACAGACATGCAGAAACTTTCTTGAGTAGTAACTGTAATTAATAACTGTATTTCCTGTAATTAAAGTAATTGTTGCTAGTGACTTGTTTCTTAAATTACACCTACCACATATAAATACAATTAATCACACAAAAATAAAATTGGTATTACAATATGTACATTTTGTAGGGGGTGACGGGACTTTCCGAACACCCTGTAGAACAGTGACTACATATAGGCCAATGAAATACTATTAATAATGAACTTACAGTTGCCTACGCCAATGCTTCCAGATTCTAGATGTATAAAATGGATCAGTCACCAGTCCATTAACCATAGCTGCGGCGGATCCAGGGGGGGGTTCGGGGGGAGTCGATCGAAACCCTCCTAAACCAGAACCACTCTAAACCAGAAAACCTCGCTCCCAAAGCTAACTGACTGAACATACAAGTTATTTTACAGACAACACTAAAAGCATGTAATATACCTTTTTGTTTCATTTGTTTCAGATCGTTTGTCGACCCTGTGTCTTACTTAAATACTCAAGTCTAAAAAGCAATATTCTTTCAAAGTGTTTATTCAATAGCATTTTCGGTTTACAATGTCAAGAAGAGTTAAACAGCAACCATGAATTGACCGATTTTTTGGTCCATCAAGTTTGGTCCATCCTACGTCAGTGGCAAGGTTAGTAACTGAATTGTAAACTAAAACAATGACTTTAAAACTACTTACACTTACTGATTGATTGCTCATATTAAATTCATTGTCTCTCGTTTTGACAGTGATGAAGAAGGACAATCTACCCCAACTGCAGAGAGGATTTGCAGTAGCGCCAGTGATACCGGTAGGAACACGTGTTGTACGACGAGCTGACTCACAGAAAACCATTTTTCTTGTTTTGATATATTTTACGGTTAAGACTAAAAACTAAAGTAAGCTAAATTTTATTTCATTCTCTTAATATAAAAAATTATAACAGCTCCGCATTTTTTTTTTTATTGCAGGTAACCCTACTTGCCATGCATCGGTACATGATATTGACGTTGGTGCCCCGTTGCGTCAGAAAATTCCTGTTAGATTTCTGCAACAAGCTGAAAAGTTCAATGTCATAACTAACCATTTTCAACCAGGAAAGGATTATTCTTTCCCCAAAGTGTTATGAATGGTTGTAATCGGTCTTTTCAAAGCTCTTGGCAGCAACGCTATCCTTGGCTGGTGTACAGCAAGGAATGCGATGGTGTTCTGTCTCACACACAGAAAGAGCTGAAGGAAGTGAGAGATTAAACTGACGATGTGTTCAGGGGATGGTATGCGCAAGCTGCGCAGATCAGTTCTGATGTGGGTACTGAACCCAATGTACCAAGGACAACTGCGGACAACAGCACAGACCAAATACTCCTCATGACACACCTGAGGAATATTATCGTCGTACTCTATTTCTTCCTTTTCTAGACCATATTATGCAGGAGATGTCTACAAGGTACGTTTGTAGAACGCGAACTTCTAAATTCTAAAAATCTGACAGTTTTTCGTAACACGGTAACAACGCCAACCGGTCTGGATCCGTCCCCTGCATTCTCCACCTAATTAATGAACTCTTTTTGTTATAGATTGGGTCCCACTCAGAAGATGGCTGTTCAGTTATTTGGTCTTGTTCCCAGAGTCACCGTTGAGCTAACAACAGACATTACTGAGATTTCTGTGATGTACGAGTCAGACCTTCTCAGCCCTGGGACTCTTGACATCGAATATATGTGATGGAGGAGAAAGTGGTAGTCAAAGAACGCCAAACCAGATTCGCTTCAACCTGCATTAAAGGTAGATTATAATTCTTCGTATGCCCATCTTAAGGTGACAATTCGTCGTATGCTCCGATTATTTAATATTTAGTGTAAAATTTTCTAGCTTAATTGTAACTTTATCACTTTTTCTTTCCAGGCTTGCGATGCCGATATATTCCCAAACATCAACTGCTTGTTGCGAATTGCTTGCACCATACCCGTCACTTCTGCTGACAATGAACGTGCCAACAGTACCTTGAAACTTGTGAAGGGGTACCTTAGGACCACTATGTCCACGGAGAGATTGTCGGGCTTGGCGTTGATGAGCATTCATTGCGACAAGCCCGTGGATTACGAAGCTGTAGTTCAACGGTTCGCTGAACAGCAACCCCGACGAATGGCGCTCGTCGATCCAGTTTTTGAGAGTCGGGAGATTAACTGATATCTCAGTCAACACAAAACTTTGTCAAGAAATATAATAACTTCAATTATATTAATGAGTTTATCTAGAATGATAAACTATGATTTTCAAAAGAAATTTAGGTTTTGATATTGTGAAATTTTCGTAGTGTTTCTTTAAGACTTATCACGAATTTTGTCTTTCCTTGTATAATTTTCTTGCAAATCAGTACATAACTTAGATGTAAAAGCTAATAGCTAATAAACTTGAACACTCCGCAAATTACTTAAAACACGTTTCTGAGAGCCTTAATTTTCAAAATTTCCCGAAGGAGCATGCCCCAGGACCCCCCTAGAAGCCTTCGGCGTTCGTACTGAACTCCCCCTCCAGTAAATCCTGGATCCATCGTAGCATAGCTTTTATTACATTGGTCGACAAAATCGAACTTTGTTTCTCATCAAAGATTTATACACACTTTTCTAGACTATTTTTGTACGCTGATTCCAAATCTGTATTCGGTTTTCCTCTAGCACATCTAGTTATCGAAATATAACGGTGTTAATTTCAACACAATTTATGGTAAAAGTACAACTTTATTCATGAAAAGAAATGTACACCAACCTAAAAACGTTGCGAGTACGATATGACTGGTGTTAATTTCAGCACAATTTATCGTAAAAGTACAACTTTCTTCATAAAAAGAAATGTACACCAACCTAAAAACGTTGCGAGTAAGATTTTCTCTTGTAAACCTTGTCCGGATCGTCGCGGTACAACATCCAGCAGTAGTCTGCCAGCATACTTTCGTTCCAGAAACCTTGGTAGCGATTTTCCATTGACTGGATGTCTTGATGGAAGCATTCCCCCTGTTCGTCACTCACCGCGCCAAGGTTTTCGGGAGAGAAATCTAGATGCGAATGTAAAAAATGTATTTTCAAGGACATGCGACAGCCCATTTCTTGATATGCATCGAGCAGTTTCTGAACTACATCTTTGTATGCGGGAGACTTGTGGTTACCCAATAAGTTTTCACAAATCCATTTGAAAGCCTGCTATGCTTTTAATTCCAAGGTATTGAGGCTTTCTGCAAAGCCTTCATCCTACAGAACCTCCCTGACTTGGGGCCCCAAAAAGATTCCCTCCTTCAATTTCGTGGCACTGATGTTTGCAAATTTCTCAACAAGGTATCGAAACCCTCTCGAATTCGCCTTACCCATCGCTTTCACAAAATTTTTCATTAAGCCGAGCTTAATGTGGAGAGGTGGCAGGAAACTCTTCTTTGGATCAACTAAAGGAACGCACTGGACACTGCCTGTTCCTGGCTCGTATGTGCTTCTTTGATGCCAGTCACGTCTGATGTAATGATCCGAGGTAGCACGGCTGTCCCATAGGCATAGGAAACAACAGTATTTCGTGAACCCTCCTTGCATGCCCATTAACATACCAATGACTGTGAGATCACCACAGATATTCCATTGATGAGTGCTGTATTGGATTGCTTCGAGTAGTATATTCATGGTATCGTACGTCTCCTTTAGATGAACGGAGTGGGCGATCGGGATGGACGGCTTTAAGTTCCCGTTATGCAGGAGAACCGCTTTCAAGCTTCGAGGTGAGGAATTCAGTGAAGAGGCGCCACTCAGATGGTGTGTGTACCTGTGACAAGTTCTCGAAAAGTCCATTACTATCATAGCAATAGCAGAGTGGACCGTCTACTGTAAAGAATGTCGCCAAATCATGGTTTCGTTTTCGATAGTGATACACTCAGACGTTCTTCTCAAGTAAGTGTTTCTGCTTGAGTCTTGAGAAGAGAAGTTCTGATTTCTCTTTGGAGAGGGCTAGGTCTCTAATGAGGTCATTCAACTCGTTTTGGGTAAGCCTCTCCAGTTCCGATTGCTCTTCGTCAGGTGTGTAGTCAAGATCGGCCGAAGGTCCCGCATCTCGGCCAATTGCACCTACATCGGCTTCCCTTTCGTCTTCTAAAGAATAGAGTTCATGCTGTAGAGGTACCGGAATCGGCATCGTGTCATCGTGAGGGATCGGTCTGATCGCGGAGTCTATGTTCGGATAAACGATGTTATGCTTGTTCTTCACGGAGAATCCAGTTCTGTTAACATTGCAAAAGTAACAATCGCTATGATGGTCTCTCGGCTCTCTCCATATCATGGGTATAGCGAACGGCATCGACTTTTTCCTTTGGTTCAACCAGTCACGTAATCCATTCGAACAAGCAGTACAGATAACATGTGGCGCCCACGCCTTATCTTGGTCGCTTAGTGGACAGCCGAAGTATAACCGGTAAAAAATAAAATGTGTAAGTGGGCGACACAAAACAAAACACAACACACAACTAGACGTGACTGTTTCGCCAAAGAATAAAAGGGTGTACATGTGCAACGTTTGCAAATTTGTGGCCAGCAACTGTTCTCACCTAAAATACCACAAGACAACCTGCGGAAAGCTAAGTTGAAACAACAAAATGCCATACATGAAGGTACAGAAACGGTAAAGCAAAAACCTACACCTACATGTATAAAGGACGCACAGGGCCGACAAGAGCTGCCACGGGCCCCGGAGAAGGATTGGTATATGGGTTCCCCTGTTTACTCAGTATTTTATTATGAGTGTTTTTTGTGTACATAACAAGCAAACTGATTATATGTCCAAGTCACTATTCAAAACATACAGTATGAATAACCAACTCAGAAGAAAATGACCATTTTATTTTTCGAATCAATTATATTAATTCTATTACCATACAATTTACAAATGCAGTACCAGTCCATGCAAGCAAGACAATTGTTTATTGCAAGATTTTCATAATTAGAAGTGTACTTTCTTTGCCTTCTCTCTAGCAAAGTGGTAAATGATTCTGATGAAATTTAAAGTACGAGCTAACTGGCTTTCAATTACAATGGTTTCCAGATCTGTCAGTCGGTCTTGGGCATTGGTGGACCGCAGATAATATTTTATCTGTTTCAGTTTGACTATGATAATCTCTATAAAATGTGTGTTCAATAATTATAGTTCCTCTCTGTTATTTAATCAATTGCTTTATTAAATTTTTAGACTTTATCCCCCCTCTTTCCGGGCCCCCTAGAGGTCCGGGCCCCGAGGATTTATCCCGGCTTCCCCGCCCTCTCGGCGGCCCTGAGGACGCATATTATATATTGTATATATAGTATTATATATTAATTATATTATATTATATATACAGTAGTTATATGCATATTATATATATTATATAGAGTTATATGCATACAGTAGTATATATATTATATATAGTATTATACTTATCATATATATATTATATTTATTATATATAATATGATCGGTCTCATCTCAAATAGACGTGCTAGAGGAAAACCGAAAACAGATTTGGAATCAGCGTCCCAACAGCTATCTAGCCTACCCATAATTATATCTGATGAAACATACTTGTTGGTCAGTGTTATCTTGTTTATTGACTCACGAAGCCAAGTAATAAATCACTGTATAAAATTGCGTATCAGAATGGCACAGTCAGGTACTGTACATTATTAACTACAAATAACAGACTGGCACTGTAAGTAGCGCCATTTATGAACCTAAAAATTTAAATACATTGTTATAAGCAATTTAAATATATTGTTATACTGTGAGTCACATAAAGCTTCTCATATTATGCCTCCTGTAATTCTACAGCGAGTGAGCCATATACATTGGGGGTACAAAAACTTTTTAATGAAGTCACCTTAACACCAACTGTACACATATAAAATTTCTAATCACAGTATTTTCATGAGCATATGCCGTGATTGTTTACATTGTCTCATACTATGGCATTCGTCTGAGAGATCGAGTCTGGGTCGCTTCTGATAACACCATATCATTCAGATGAAATTTGGGAAATTTTGTATACTTATTGTCTTTGCCCTCATTGCCATAATATAACTTTTATTATGATTATATTTTATGTAATGATTCTAACCATACTTTTCAAAATTTTCAGAATTTGCTCAGCCTTTTTATTTTACCGATGGAAAAATGATAACTATATCATCTGTTTTCATCAGATGATTAACAGTTTTTGTATCAGTATTGCATTCTACTTTACGAAATTTCAGTACATCAGATAGATTATTATCCATAACTACATCGAATACATAAGGAAATAATATTTCTCCTTACCAGATACCAGTAGGAACCGAAAATGGTCTGGTGACTATATCGGGTGTACACAAAGTCCTTTCCCGATTATAAATTTTAATTAATTACATGAAATCCAAAGAAGAAACAGTAATGCTTTGTTTTGCATGTTGTTGCATAACACATCAAGTTTTATTCTTGTCAATGTTTAGTGTGGATTAATGCATGATAGGGTGATAGGCCCATTCTTCTTTGCTGAAAAGAATGTTACGGCACAAGTGTACCGGGACATACTTGAGTTCTTTGTAGCCTCCCAGTGGGAAGACCTTCAACCATCCATCATTTTACAGCAAGACCTTCCACATTGGAGTTTGTTAGTGCGTGAGTTCTTGAACACCATTTTTCCCGGAAGATGGATTAGGCGCGACGGGCCGGTGCCATGGCCTCCACGATCCCCCGATATCACGCCCCTGGACTTCTTCCTGTGGGGATATGTAAAGGATTATGTGTACTATACTCCTGTTGCTGACATTGACACTCTTCGTGCAAGGATTTGCGATGCCATGAGATATACTAGCAAGTAGGATGGGCCCAAAAGGAGAGAGTGCAATGCAATTGAAAATGTCGATCAATGTTGCAACGGAAATGTTGCATAAAGGTATGCAACAATGGAGTGTTGCGAAATGCTATGCAACAAGGGGAGGGGAATGTTGCAAGATTTTATGCAGCAAAGGGGGGGATGTTGCAAGAGGTTGTGCAACAAGGGGCTATGCAACTTGGGGGCGGAGTTATACCCCAAGAGAGAGAGGAGGAGGTGAGAGAGGAAGAGAGGTGTTCGCTTGGCAGGAGCCAAGCGCATATTAAGATTTCAGCCGAGCGGCCGTTGTCTTATAAGTTCTTAATCAGCCAGTTGGATAACTGGCTGAGTTGTCAGATTGCGCTTTTTATTTAATTAAAGCATATATTCAGGCTTAATCCGCCAGTTAGCTTAACCAGCCAGTTGACTTAGAAGGCGTAAATGGCTTGTTCAGGTGTACATTATTAGGATTGAGTTGCCAGATTGCGCTATTTATTTAATTAAAGCATGTATTCTAGCTTAACCAGCCATTTGACGTAGAATACCTAGAAGGCAGATGTGTGTATATATATATATATACCCTTTTCAACTGCCAGATTGCGCTATCCAGATATTTTTGACAGTTGACTTAGAAATCCGTCAGCCGTTTTAGAAGGCAGCCATTTGATATAATTAAATGTCGTGTACAACCAAAAGAATTAAATAAAACACCATTACATCTTTCTGTTTATTTAGATGAATTAATGGATTCAATTTCTCGAAATATATAAAAAATAAATATACAATCAAACAATGGAATATATATGATCAAAGTAAAAAATAATAATAGCATAAGAAATACGAACGAGGAATATATATATATATATATATATATAATCAAAATAGAAAAAAAATATACAATCGAATGATGGAATATATATGATCAAAAAATAAAGTAATAATAGCATAAGAAATACGAAGGAGGAATATATATATATATATATATATATATATATATATATATATATATACACACACAAAACGATGTAGTATAACCATCAATATATAGTACAGGGAAAAAAAAAAATATATATATATATATACAGTTATATTAAGTAATTAAATATATTGAAAATAATAATATTGAAAATAAAAAATAGTAATATACAAAACGAAGGAGTATAATCAGCAGCATATTAGTATATATATATATATATATATCAGTGGCGTGCATTTAGGGCATGCAGTTCATGCACTGCATGACCATTGATTTTTCGTAAATACAAAAATAAATTTTAAAAAGTAATTTATCTAACAACATTTAAAAGCAGTAAAAAATTACTTAAAAATTGAATTAATTTGTTTGAGAGAACTAAAGAAAAATATTTTTTTCTTAAGCCATAATAAAACATCGTTTTTCTTGCATCCCAGATGCAACAAACGAATTGCATTAGTGCGGCCATTGAAAAATCCTCCGCGAGTCAGTAATGACTCAAATTCTTTTTCGTTAAATATCGTCGACTCACATGCAATTCCGAAAATGCATCCCGCATTTAGTTCTACCCGTGCCAGTGTTCGGTGAGGATGTGCGCGTTCTGTGTTTTAACTTTTATTGCCACTTAATTTATTCATTTCTTAAATATCTTTCAAAATATCAGCCTAATGGGTGAAATGTGTGTTATAGAAGAACTTTTGAAGAATGGTTTTTCAAAAAGAGACTTTGAAGCGAGACAATTAATTATAAATCATGGAAGGCCTATGCCGAAATTACCTAATTTACGGAGTTCCAACAAGAAATGTGTGAGGCATTTTCAAACTAATTTATACGAAAGAAAAAACTGGTTAACAGGATGTGCTGAGTTAAATAAGTTATTTTGCTGGCCATGCTTGTTATTTAATTTAGAAAAAACTGTTTGGAATGAGAAGGGATATGATGATTTAAATAATCTACATATGGCTATGCTAAAACATGAACGTTCTCAAAGACACATAAAATCTCTGATCGATCTTAAAACATTCGGAAATGTTCGCATAGACTTACAATTAGATATTCATAAAAGACAAAGCATACAGCAGCATAATGAAAAGGTTAAACAAAACAGAGCTATTATGCGAAGATTGATTGATGCAGTTATTTTTTTAGGTCGACAAGAGTTATCATTTCGTGGTCATTTTGAATCTGATGCATCCAATAATCGCGGGAATTATAAAGAACTTTTATATTTATTCAGTAAGTATGATGAAAAATTGGCAAACCATCTAGATACAGCTTCTATTTTCTCGGGTCTCTCAAACAGAATACAAAATGACTTGATCGATGCGGTTCAAAAGGCAATGTTGAATGAAATAGAAAATGAACTTAATCAGGCAAAATTTGTTGCTATTCTTCTAGATGAAACGTCCGATGTATCAAACTATTCACAACTTTCAACTGTTTTGCGATATGTTACAAAAGATTGTGTTGCTAAAGAATGATTTATCCGGTTTAACGATGTGAGTGCAGACCGTTCAGCAAATGCTTTATCTGGACACGTATTTAAATGCATTGAAACTTGGAAGTGTGAAAATAAATTAGTTGCACAAACCTACGATGGTGCTACTACAATGGCAGGACAATTAAATGGGTTGCAGTCAAAGGTAAGGCAGAAATATGAATCTGCAATCTTTATTCATTGTTGTGCCCATGTGCTAAATTTAGTTTTTTCACAAGCATGCTCTGCTATGAAAGAATGCAAAATATTTTTTTCTACAATAAATGGACTGGGTACGTTTTTTACTAAATCACCCAAAAGAACCAATGCGTTGGATAATATTGTTAAAAAAAGATTTCCCAAAGCTGCAGCAACTAGGTGGAATTACTCCTCGCGTCTAGTTAATACCGCAAAAGAAAATCTAGATTTCTTAAACAGCCTTTTTGAAAACATCATTGAGAATCCTGAATCATGGGATGAAGTCACTATAAATTCTGCAATTGGATTCCGACACAATTTAAAAGATCCTGATTTCCTCTTTTTATTAGAAGTATTTAGTGATATATTTTCCTTCACTGATGTTTTATTTAACATCCTTCAGACCAAAAATCTTGACATTGTGTATTGCAAAGAGCATATAGATAAAACTAGAACAATGCTCGAAAATAAACTGGACGACTTTTTCATGTTTTATGAAACTTTGGAGGAAAAATATGGCATAGATGCAGCAAACCAAACTAAGAGATGCAGGAATAAATCTGACCAATCTGTTGACCCACAACAGCATTACAGAATCCTCTATAACAAAATTATTGGCACAATAGTTGACCAATTAAAAGTAAGATATTCATCATTAGAAGAGCTTAAATTCCTGGAGCTTCTCAATTTTAGCAAAGCTGAAGAATATTGCAAAAAATTTCCAGTGGATGCTTTAAATTCGTTAAAGGCCACTTATGGTGATTTTTTTGATATAATTCGTCTTCAGAGTGAACTATGTGTTTTGTATTCAATGGAGGACTTTATAAAGCAAAGTGTATGCAATTTAATGCATTATATTTATACCAAGGATCTTACTGATGCTATGCCAGAACTCTTCAAGCTTTGCAATTTGGTTTTGACAATTCCTTCTACGACTGCCTCTGTAGAGCGATCCTTTTCTGCATTGAAGAGAATTAAAACTTACCAAAGAAATACAACAGGAGAGCAAAGGATTTCAGGGTTAGCCCTTATGTCTATTGAAAAAGATTTGCTCCAACATTTAATTAAATCAGAAGATTTCTATGAAAAATAATAAACATATTTGTCCTGAAGGATCGAAGAATTGAATTAATTTATAAATGAGGTAAGTAAATAATAATTCTTATTTTTTATAGGTCTTTTTTTAATTTAGATGTACTTATCAGTGATCCCATTACTATGTTACGAAACTAAATGGTTCCTCTTATTGAATTAATTTAAGAAATAATTCAGTAGAATGCATGAGTAACCATGGGCGTCCGCAAGGGGGGGCGGCAAGAGGGGGCAGTTGCCCCCCCCTGGAAATTTATGTTCGCCCACGCAACGGCTTCTATAATTCTATTGCAGCTTAGTCAGTGTTTAGTTTCCAATTTAATCGCTGAAATAGTTAAAATTCGTTTGGCTTCCGGGTCCCCGACCCCGCTGGGGAAGCTTACAACGCTCCCCCAGACCCCCTAGCTGCATGCTCATGCACTTCATCGAAACATGCTCTTCATAACCCATCGTCTGTGGTTGATGCAAATGCATCACAGAGATATTTTGACACCATTCTTTTCCATGAAAATGTATCATTAGTTAAAATTCGTTTGGCTTATGGGGCTCTGGCCCGGACCCCGCTGGGGGAGCTTACAGCGCTCCCCCAGACCCCCTAGCTGCATGCTCAGTGCTCGCTTCGCTCGCACTTTGTGTTATCATTTTTGTAGCTGAGCCCCCTCTTGGAAAAATTCCTGCGGACGCCCCTGTGAGTAACTATTGCATGCCCAACCTCGAAGGTTACCGCACGCCACTGATATATATATATATATATATACAATTATATTAAATAATTAAATATATTGAAAATAAATATACATCAAAATACTTTATGTTCTACGGCGCAAAACACTAAACTCACACGTGATCGAGTCTACAGTCACATCATTATTGCTTTACACTACACGGTAAATACGTCCAAGCATTATTTCACCGCTCAAGGTGTGCGGGCGCCTATACTCGATATAAATGGCCTTCATATCGTTCAATATTATTTTTGTGCCCACTTTACATTCGGTTGGCAAGTTATCTTTAAACACGGCTAGAATACATTCAAAAGCACGCACAAAGAGGTCATCGTTAGCCACAACATCATTATTAACTACAAGTTTATAAACACTCCTTTCCAATCGAGGGTTTTTTCTTACCGTCCCGAGCTTTTCAATCGTGAACTCTTCACTCTGCATAGCGGCAATTGAAATAATCTTCCAAGTCGTAACGACAGCTACTCATTATATAGGGATACAGCTCTTCAGGGTGAACAGTGTAGGTGAGCTCTGCCCTGTACCGCTCAAGTGCTTTGTACCAAAGTTCGAGATATTTCGAAGAGTCTAAACCTTTCAAATATGCAGCCAGCTCTAGACCATTCTCGCCTTGTTCATTCCTACATTTGATAAATCCCTCGAGCAGAGCGGTGTATGCGTATTCAAGAACCGTGTCAAAATAAATCATATCCGTAACACGAGCGTCTAATATAGGCTTCAGCTTGCGGAATCAGACGATTTCAAACATTTTGTCGAGGATGAAACGGTTTCGCGTAGGGACAAGAACGTTATTATCAGATGCCTTCTTCCACATCAGACGTATATCAATGCACGGCTGAACGTTATTTATATACAACATGCAAACAACGGCATATGAGGGGGCACCACTAATCTGCTCTCTTCTTGTACCTACACCTGCAGGTATTTTATAACGGTCCTCTCCCCACTTCTCAACTATCACGAAGACTCTATTCATCTCCTCAACACTTAAATAAATAACATTACGTTTGTTTGTTTGCCTACGAGTCGTTTCAAGTACATAGTTAATGGCACCGGTTTCGCGCCTGAACACGCGCAATGACTTCGTCACGGACACATCGTACACGGCGTTGAGAATGCTTCTCAAAGGAAGTATCATCGTATTCGCACGTCCAGTCGGTTCAAGCTCTGAGATGACTTTAAGCCACAGGTGGGCGGATCGGCTCGACGGGCGGAGTGAGTCACGCTGATGAAACATGTACGGGTTTGTTCGAACTCGTGTGTTTCGGAGGGGTGAGGTACACAGGTGGGCGGCTCGATGGGGAGCGAGTCACACCATAAACTGCTGAAGCGTGTACGGCTTGTTCGAATACTTGTGCCCCATTATACTGGGCAAAGAGTATTTTCCGCTACATGAAGCAATACCGGTTTAATGTTTTATCACTCACCAGACGTTCATTTCCACAAACTAAACATCTTCACAATCCGGTGCACTATTTGAGAGAAACATATGCCCATATTTATCCTTTTTGTTTAACAAGCGATACTCGTCTCTAAAGTCTGTTAAAAACTCGCACAGGCCATTAGCCACAACCTCACTACAAACCTCGTCATGATATATATTAATATAGTGGTAAAAATACTTAAGATTCTCCATGATGAGAAGATTTACACTCTCAACCGTAGGGTACGGGTAGTTGGTATGATGTAACATGACATAATATCGCTTGATACACCACTCATCAACAAGACTCACTAACCATAACCGTTGCTTATCTTCTGAACGTGTTGTTTCTTCTACTTCGCGTCGTGGTATATGTAAGCTTTTATAAAGGTTAGGTCTACAACATACTTCATTACATCGCTTGTACTACGAAAACCTACAATGCCCTCGCCAGAATACCTGTAGAGTATTTGAACATCTTGGTCCTTCGCACGGCTCAATGTAGCCTTAAAAGTATCAAGGGAGGGTGGAATAGGGAGTTTTTCAGTATCTACCACATCTTGGCACTTTGCCGAATACCACTTCATAAACGTTGAAAACGCAATATTAAAGGTAGCCATTACTATTTTTCGTCTACGCGAGAAAATACACGTCTGAGCTCAAGGGTATGCAGAGGTCAACTGAGCACGCAGGGATAGAGATATGCTCAGGTAGTGGCAGGAGTCACGTGACCGATCTTACAGTGAGCGGAGCTTAGCTTTTTTCCTGTACACACACACACACACACACGCACGCACGCAAAGGAGAAAATGAAACGTTAATTGAAGCAAATATATGTAATAAATAACCATATCGTTCACAATACACATATATATATAAATATAATCAAGGATTAAGGTAGCCAAAGGGTACGATCATAGGTACCAGGCACCTGGTAACGCTTCCTATAGGTGTTACGGCATACCCTCGTGCCCCTAAGTTTCTGCGCCCGAAAATTGTGGGGCCCCACAGTCAGTTGGGGTGGCTGGTCGCCCTCATCTTCCAAGCACACTAGATCCTTCAACGAGTCAAAGTTAACGACTCGACGGTTCGCATGGTTAAGCGTGATACCCTTAGCCTTCACGATATACTTCATATCATCCCCCACCCTCACCAGTACCCCATAGGTTTTTGGCCCTGTTGACACAAATGAGTCTGCGTATGCACCATCACCATACTCATCCTTGATCTCGTCAGTCAACTCTCAGAGGAATTCCCAATAGCAGGCATGTATTCACCCTCCCTCGCTGTGAATATCACGCTATCTGTGTCAGCGTACAGCACCCTCCGTCCAAGAGAGTGCAGTAGACCCCAAAGTTTGATGCTGGCGTAGGCCGTTGTGAAGCTCGCTACAGGTGTGTTTGTAACCTGTGAGGTATCTGTGGCCAGTTCGGTGATGTTGTACTTTATTATGTAAGTATTACCTACATTCACGATCTCCATAACCTCTTTATCGGGAGCGTTGGCATAATCCCAGACTTCACTATAACTTTGTGCCAAATGAACGGTCCCTTTGCTGGTATTCTGTGCAAATTTCCCCCAAAGACTGTTTAGACACAACTTTGCACTAAAGCGCTTGCCAGGATTCTTAACAATTTGGGAACGGTCAAGCTGTATACCTTCATGGGCACGGTAACGCTGAATATAAGCCGTTTTTTCATCTTCGGTATCAACCCCTCGCGGATATCCTGATGCTTCTACTTATCCTTCAAAAAAGCGTTTATATATGGTGTGAAAAGGTTGGGTAGCTTCTGAAACCTCCACACCTCATGTATCTTCAATATTCTGTACCCATGGCGAACGGCTAGGGCCAGCTCAGGGCTTGTATATACACCTCTGATCTTACGCTGGTTGGTTGTATGGTTACAATCACCGTTGTTCTCCTCTGCGCACTTCACGCACAGGGGAAACATGCTTGTGATCTATAACGACGGGTAAGATCGGCATCCATAAATCGCGAGGGGGAGCACGTCTACGAAAGAGTCCAAAGTAGCGCTCATTCAAGTTAGCTGAAAACTCCTCGATGGTTGGTATGGTGGGACCCACCATTTTTTCAGGGCACCTACGGGGTACGGATTGTTCTTCATCACGTAGGGGTATAAAGAGCAGAAGTCGTAGTATGGAGTTTCACGCCCTCCGTAGGCGGAAAGTATAGCTTGAATGGGTTTGTACGCCCTCCAAACAAGCTGTCACCGCATTTGAGGGGGTCCAGCACCATTGAACGTTTGATGGCCCTTATTTCTTCACGGTACTGGGCATCTGTTTCCATCCGTGCATCATACTCATGCTCCCACACGATTTTGTGAGTGAACTGGGCCTATAAGTTGATCGCGGTTACGGGTCCATGCGAGGCTGTCGGCGGGATCTTCCATAGGTCCCTGTGACGGCACACAGCGCGCGGGCATCCATGCCACCAGCAGCCGTTAAAGGAATACACAGTCTTCTCACCAGTGGCTGGATCCTCACTTAGGCCATCAACCCAAAAAACACGACCATTGACCTTAACGGGTACTTCACCCGTGTTGCGGGCATGTTTTATGTATACCCGGTCTGTTGCTGTAGGTGTATGAGCCAATAAATAGCCTTGTGCCCATAACTGCGGGGGTTGTTTCTGTGAATGACTGCTAAGGTGTCTTTAGGCATGAAGTTATTCTTGAACACTGTAAAACATAATGAGGCGATTGTGGTCGCGACTTGCAGCGGATCGCATTTGAAACGGGCTATGTACATCCTTCTAAAGGCCTGGAAACATACCCTAAGCACACGCAAATCATTCACGCAATGACGTTTACATTCATTAGCTATATTGTATGGACTAGCTTCATTAAAACTGTTGTAGTAGCGATCAAAATCTTCACGCTCACTATCACTCATGTTGGTGTAGTTAAAGTAATGTTTGGGTGGAGGTAGTCCTACGTAATTTAAAGTTTCGTTAGTGAGGAAAGTGTAAGGGAAATACCCTTTTGAAACTTCAGCGGCTACCCCCATGACCTTGGGCAGCTTTGCTAATTTATAAGGTGTGAACAATAGGGTGTCTTTAAATTGTACATTACCTCTCATCTGCATCTGTATTAGTTTGTTGCCACTTTTCAAGGGATCACCTGTAAATATCGCAGACGACTCGTGTTCAAGCAACTCCTTATAAAAGAACTGAATATAGAATAAGAAGAGGTTCACAGGGCTGCCGTGTGCAGTCGTTTTAAAAACGTTTGTCCGTTTTCCACATTTGTGGCACTCGCCACACTCGATCTCCAAGCACTCATCACAGATAGTCTGACTTACAAGTAAATGTGGAATAACTTCTTTGATTTCAGCGTTCGTGTAAGTTTCTGTATTGTAGTACACGGTTATACAAGGGCTATTTTTACGCTTAGCGTCTTTTATATAACATACATGCTTCACTCCATCCGTCTTATATTTTTCATGAAATGTAGAACAGTGAATTTCATCGCATTTATGTTTGAAATTCCCACGCACTTACAAATCCTCATTTTCCTGCAAGTGCCAATTGATTTATGGAGTTCAAAGCATTTATTAATGAAAAATGTACGTCTACATTTTTTTACATGCCCTCTTCTTGGTTTCAACTACACGACTTTCACATTTGGGGCTTTTACACTGCTCATATACCATGTAGCAATCCTTACAATGTTTCACTATATCATCAGCAAACTCCAGACATCCTTTACACAAATCATGATGTTTCGACTTTTATCATAATTAGCGTAGAGAGCCCTTATGTTACGAATAGGGCGATACGATGTTCCTGACAATCCTAAAATAAGTAGAGGTCTTGTACGATCTCTCACGCAGCTTTTAAAAACATACACAGTCCTACGACGATCATCCATTCCAAATACGACTATACGTGCATTCATTTCCTGCTCGGCCCTTCTCAGTTCTTCAGGACCCGTATTTCACTCAAACTCAAGCTTACAATCTAAAACCAGTTTACGAGCACGCTGCACAACCGTAGGCAGCCAAATTTTTTGCGTCCATGTATTTAGCACAGTGAACATATGAGCTAAGTCTATTGCTATAAATCCGCAACCACGATCGACGTTTAAATGCTTTCTGTAAATAACCGGAGAATTAAAATTAAGAGTATAAGGTGTGGTACTATGACCCGCAACCCGGAATACTCTGTCAATATCTACCATGAAGTTGTCCATATCGAAGGCTGTAGTACTTTCAAAGGCTTGCATTATACGGCCCAAGATATATTCTATGTCTACAGCCACCAAACGTCTGAACGGTATTACTACCCAAAAATCATCTACGTCCCCGTCAGGACTTCACGTTCGTCGCGGTTCTGAAGGGCAAACTCCACAATGCGTTCAACTACGCGTCGCAGTCCAACACCGTTGGTATACAGGGACCCAGGGTCAACCCTGACCACGTACCGATTTCTAGTCAGGGCAGGGGTGGGGGTATCGATGCGCACCAGCTCGATTGTTATACCATCCTCCACAGTATGAGATACTGCTGCTGCTGCTGTGGAGGAAATACTCGGAACTGAACAGGAATAATGGGGCATATTTGAGGAAGGTACTATTGTGGGGGTTGTGTCGTAAGACGTAGAGGGTTGGAGCTCTATTACTGGGCGTCTAACAACCGGCGCAATCCTGGCACGCTTTATACCTGGCGTGGAGAGTTCTTCATCACGCTTCCGCTTTGAATTGTCGCATGCTACAGGTGTCGCTGGTGAGGGTTCGTCAGCGGGGAAAGATTCTGTAACTACACGGCCATCGGGTTCATCTGTGATATCGAGGTGGGGGGCTGTTCATCGTCGTCATTCACGGTTTTGTGGAAGAAGAAAAACAAGAATATAAGGAGCAGCACTCAAAATTTGTAATATTTTGTAAATGACCCACTTAGGGGTGTGACGTGTTAGAGATGGAATCTGTAGAAAAATTCAGATTCAAAAGCCCCTTCACATGTATTATATCTGGCCCTACAGGATGTGGTAAAACTATTTATGTTTAAAATCATTAAAGTTAAGGAGGAGATGTTCTCAAAATTTGTGCATAAAGTAATATGGTGCTATTCGACGTATCAGTCAGTGTTCAACGAGTACCAAGATGAAATTTTGTTCCAAAAAGGCGTTTGCCGAGACTTTTACAGTGTTCTCCCACCATCTCAACATAAGTGTGTTCTTCATCAATCAGAATCTATTTTTCATAAATAGATACATGCACGATGTGTCGTTAAATAAACAATATCTAGTCTTATTCGCACAACATAGAGATGTGTCACAAATTGGGGTATTAGCCAATCAAATGTCCCCGAATCAACGTAAGGAGTTTTTGGAGGTTTATAAAGAAGCCACAAGTCAGCGTTATGGATATTTGCTTTGTGACCTTCTCCCGCGAAATACGTTTAGGGTGTTTCTAAGAACGAATATATTCCCAAACGAACCTAAAACGGTGTATATTCCAGAATGACAAATAGATTGAAGAAATAAATGCAAAAACTTCACTTTTTTCTACGTGAAGGTCAAAATATGAAAATAAAAACCCACTCTAATAGACAGAGTTTATTTCCACAACAGTTTCGATGCCCACTGGCATCCTCCTCGGGTGGATACAGAAAAACGAATGAACCAAAACAAGAGAGAAAAACAGTCCAGGGACCGACCGTTAAGAAATTCGCACCTAGGTTAGATCCCGTTCTCCCGACACCGGAAGGGCATTTTCATTTTGCAGCGTGCACGTAAACTGGCTGTAGACTGTAACCTTGATTTTAACTGTAATATGGGTCCTGAAGAGCTGTGAAGGGTAGAGCAGGAAATGAATGTTCGTATAGTTCTTTTTGGAATGGATGATCGTCGTATGACTGTACATGTTTTTAAAAGCTGTGTGCGAGATCGTACAAGGCCCCTACTTATTTTAGGATTGTCAGGAACAACGTATCTCCCCATCTATAATATAAGGACTCTCCACGCTAGTTATGATAAAAGTCGCAAAAAAGGAAGGCATCATGATTTGTGTAAGGGGTGTCTCGAGTTTGCGGATGATATAGTGAAACATTGTAAGGAATGCCACATGGTATGTCATCGGAGATATTTACAGGCGACCTCTTGAAAAGGGGAACCAAACTTATACAGATGCAAATAAGAGGTAATGTTCAGTTTCAAAATACTTTATTATTCATACCTTGTAAACTAGCAAAGCTACCCAAGGTGATGGGTGTAGCCGCCGAAGTTTCAAAAGGGTATTTTCCTTACACTTTCCTCACTAGCGGCACTTTAAATTACGTTGGACTACCTCCCCCCCAAACATTACTTTAACTACACCAACATGAGTGATAGTGAGCGTGAAGATTTTGACCGCTACTACAACAGTTTTGAAGATAATCCTTACAATATGGCTGATGAATGTGAGCGTTATTGCGTGAATGATGTGCTCGTGCTTAGAGTATGTTTCCAGGCCTTTAGAAGGATGTACAATGTACATAGACCGTTTCAACTGCGATCCGTTGCAAGTCGCAACCACAATCGCTTCATTGTGCTTTACTGTGTTCAAGAACAATTTCATGCCTAAAGACACCTTGGCCGTCATTCACAGAAACAACCCTCGCAGTTATGGGCATAAGGCTATTTACTGGCTCATACACCTACAGCAGCAAACCAGTGTATACATAAAACATGCCCGCAACACGGAGGAGGTACCCATTAAGATCAATGGTCGTGCTTTTTGGGTTGATGGCCTAAGCGAAGACCGTACCACTGGTGAGAAGACTGTACTCCTTTAACGGTTGCTGGTGCCATGGATGCCCACATCTTGAGTGTGAAATCGTAGGAGGTATCCACGGTAGATCTCCTGCCGACAGTCTTGTATGGACCCGCACCCGCGATCAGCTTATAGGCTCCCAGTTCACTCACAAGATCTTTTGGGAGCATGAGTATGATGCACGGATGGAAACAGATGGTCAGTACCGTGAAGAAATAAACACCATCAAACACTCAATGGTGTTGGATCCTCTAAAATGCGGTGATAGTTTGTTCGGAGGGCGAACAAACCCATTCAAGCTATACTTTCCACCTGCGGAGGGCGTGAAATTCCTTTAATATGGCTTCTGCTGTTTATATCCCTACGTGATGAAGAACAACCCGTACCCCGTAAACGTGCTCCCCCCTCGCGATTTATGGATGCCGATCTTACCAGTCGTTATAGATCACAAGCTCATGTTTCCCCTGTGCGTGAAGTGCGCAGAGAACAATGGGTCCTGTAATCACACACCCAACTAACGGAAGATCAGAGGTGTATATACAAGCCCTGAGCTGTATCTAGCCGTTCACTATGGTTACAGAATATTGAAGATATATGAGGTGTGGAGGTTTCAGAAGCTACCCAACCTTTTCACGCCGTATATAAATACTTTTTTGAAGGATAAAGTAGAAGCATCAGGTTACCCGCGAGGGGTTAAGAGCGAGGGTGAAAAATCGGCGTATATTCAGCACTACCGTGACCGTGAAGGGATACAATTTGACCGCGCCCAAATTGTTAAGAATCCTGACAAGCGCTTCAGTGCAAAGTTGTGCCTAAATAGTCTTTGAGGCAAGTTTGCACAAAATACAGGCAAGGAGAACGTTCATCTGGTCCAAAGTTATAACGAGGTGTGAGATTATGACAATGCCCCCGATAAAGCTGTCATGGAGATCGTGAATGTAGGTAATATGTACATAATAAAGTACAATATTAGCGAATTGGCCACAGACACCTCACGTGTTACAAACATACCTGTAGCCAGCTTCATAACGGCAGACACACGCATTCAAGCTTTAGGGACTACTGCACTCTCTTGAGCGGCGGATCCTGTACGCTGACACAGATAGCGTAATATTCACAGCGCAGGAGGGTGAATACATGCTGCCTATTGGTGAATTCCTTGGAGAGTTGACTGACGAGATCAAGGATGAGTATGGTGATAGTACATACGCTGACTCCTTTGTATCAACAGGTCCAAAAACTTATGGGGTACGGGTAAGGGTGGGAGAAGAGATGAAATATATCGTGAAGGCTAAGGGTATCACGCTTAACCAGGCGAACCGACAGGTCGTTAACTTTGACTCGCTGAAAGAGCTAGTGTGCTTAGAAGATGAGGGTGACCAATCGCCCCAACTCACTATAGGGACCCATAATTTTCAGGCACGGAAGCTGGGGGGCGTGAAGGAACTTAGGGGCACAAAGGTGTGCCGTAACACCTATAGGAAACGTTACCAGGTGCCTGGTACCTATGATACCGTACCCTTTGGGTACCATAGTACTTGAATGTTATATATATATATGTGTGTCTATTTACCCGTTAACAATATGTTTATTTTATTTATTACGTATATTTGAATATGTTTATTAAATAAATCATGATTCAATTAGGGTTTCATTTTCTCCTTTGTGTGTGTGTGTGTGTGTGTGTGTGTGTGTGTGTGTGTGTGTGTGTACAGGAAAAAGTTCTACGCTCCGCCCACTGTAAGATCTATCAAAGGGTCACGTAACTCCTGCTACTACCTGGGCATATCTCTACCCCATGCTCAGTTGACCGCTGCAAGCCCTGGATCTCAGACGTATATTTGAAGAATTCTCACGTAGACGAGAAATAGTGATGGCGACCTTTGATATTGCGTGCTCGACGTTTATGAAGTGGCATTCGGTAAAGTCGAAAGATGTGGTGAATACTGAAAGACTCCCTAGCCCTCCCTCCTTTGAGACTTTTAAGGCTACATTGAACCGTGCGAAGAGAAGCAACGGGTATGGGTTATGAGTCTTGTTGATGAGTGATGTGACAGGCGATATTATGCTGCATCATACCGAGTCAGTGATGTAGTCGAGACCACCAAGTCCGAGACTGAGACCGAGACCGAGACCTGATCCTGTGAGACCAAGATCGAGACCGAGATCAAAGGTTCGAGATCGAGATCTACCTTCCGAGATCGAGACCCTTAA